>JAJTUV010000140.1:827500-1205000 GCA_021653895.1 Mastomys natalensis
ACAGGTGCCCCACAGGTATTCCCCTACCCTGGCACTTCAAGTCTCTGAAAAGGTAGGTGCTTCTTCTCCCATTGAGGCTAGACAAAACAGCCCTGCTAGAAGGCCATATTCCACATCCAAGCAACAGTAGTTCAGGACCCACATGAAGAACAAGCTGTACATCTGCTACATATGTGTGGGGAGGCCTAGGTCCAACCTGTCTATGTTCTTTGGTTGATGGTTCAGACTCTGAAAGCCCCAAGGGCCTAGGTTAGTTGGTCTTCCTGTGGAGTTCCATCCCCTCTGAGGCCCTCAACCCTATTCTTATAAGAGTCCCCAAGCTCTATCCACTGTCTAGCTGTGGGTATCTGTATCCATCTGAGTCAGTTGCTGGGTAGAGCCTCTCAGAAGACAGCTTGCTCCTGTCTGAAAGCATAACAGAGTATCATTAATATTGTTAGGAATTGCTGCTTGCACATGGGATGGGTCTCAAGTTGTGCCAGTTATTGGTTGGCCAAACCCTCAATCTCTGCTCCCTCCCCTCTGCCTGCATTGCTTGTAGAAAGGATAAATATTGGATCAAAAGTTTTGTGGGTGGGTTGGTGCCTCTATCACTCCACTGCGGTTCCTGCTTGGCTATAGAAAGTGGCTTCTTCAGGTTCCATATCCCCAATGTAGTGAGTTATAACTAAGGTCACCCGTTGATTCTTGGGCACCTCCTTTATCTCAGGTCTCTGTCTCATCCTGGAGATGCCCCTCACCTCTTCACCCCTGTAAGTTGCAGATATCCATTAATTTTCATGGCCATCTAACCATCTCTCCTGTCCTTCCCCATACCTGATCTTAAACACCCCATACCTTCCATTTCAGTTCCCTCCCTCCATCTGCCTATTACAACTATTTTATTCTCCGTACACAATGAAATTCAAGCTTCCTTACCTGGGCCTTCCACGTTTACCTTCTTTGGGTACCTTACCTGTATTTTATGACGAATATCCACTTATAAGTGATTAAATACTATACATGTACTTTTTGGACTGGGTTACCTCACTCAAGATGATATTCTCAAGTTCCATCCACTTGCCTGCAAAATTCATGATGTCTTTGTTTTTAATAACTGAATAGTACTCCATAGTATAGACACACTACATTTTCTTTATGCATTCTTCCGTTGAGGGACATCTAGGTTGCTTCCAGTTTCTGGCTATTACAAATAAAGCTTCTATGAACATGGTTGAGCAAGTGTCTTTGCGGGATGTTGAAGCATCTTTTGGATATATGCCCAGGAGTGGTATATCTGGGTCTTGAGGTAGAACTATCCCCAGTTTTTTGAGAAACTGCCAAATTGATTTCCTAAATGGCTTTACAAGTTTGCACTCCTACTAGTAATAAAGAAGTATTCCTCTTGCTCCACATCCTCACCAGCATATGCTGTCTCTTGAGTTTCTTATCTTAGTCATTCTAATGGATGTAAGACAGAACCTCAGAGGTGTGGCACCATCATTACAGAGCAGTAGTGATAAAAATCGAATGGTACTGGTACAGAAATAAACATGTTGATCAATGGAATTGAATCAAAAACCCAAAATAATCCCACACACCTATGAACACCTGATTTTTCATAAAAAAGCCAAAACTCTACAATAGAAAAATGAAAGCATCTTCAATAAATGGTGCTGGTCTCACTGGATGTCTTCAGGTAAAGGAATGAAAATACATCCTTACTTATCACCATGCACAAAGTCAAGTTCAAGTGGATCAAGGGCCTCAACATAAAACCAGATAAACTAAATCTCATAAAAGAAAAAGTAAGAAATATCCTCGAAGGTATTGGTACAGGAGACAATTTCCTGAACAGAACATCAATGGCTTAGGCTCTAAGATCAACAATTGATAAATGGGACCTAATGAAACTGCAAAGCTTCTGTAAGGCAAAAGACACTGCCAATAAGACAAATCAGCAGCCTACAGATTGGGAAAGGATCTTTACCAACCCTACATCTGACAAAGGGCTAATATCCAAAATTTACCAGAAACCCAAGAAGTTAGACACTAACAACCCAAATAACACATTTTTTAAAATGAGATACAGAACTAAACAGAGAATTCTTTTTTTTTTTAAATTTTATTTATTCAGTTATTTAAATCACATCATAATTTACTTATTTACACAGAGGTTATAAACACAAAAAGGCAGGATGTGGGGAAGGGAATGGCACCGGAGCATAGGTGTTCAGGGGGAATACAGATACCTTTCAGAACAGGGTATCAGTTGGGTGTAGGTTCAGGGGACAGGTCACTATGACTCTGCCTATGATTCACATGTCATTATCTAAGTTGGTACTGTCCACCAAGGCTGCCTATTTATAAGACCTATGACTACTAGTCTGGTAAATTTCCACAGAAGCTGCCTGTTTATAATAGCTTATAGCCTTCTGTTTTCAGTGTTTTTCCACAGAGACCCAAGACTTTGTGTTAGCATGTATGTATGTCAGACCTATTGCTGACTTTAAGCCTATGGCTGATTTTAGGCCTTTAGTGTATATGCAGGGCTGCTCCTAACATCTCTTCCCTTCTCTAAGTATAGAAGGGCCTTGGCGATTCTATTCTTGCAAAGGCGGGGATAGAGGCCTGACCTCCAATAATTGAAGGGGACCTTGTAATGGCTCCTGTCCTTCTGTCGTTGTCCAGAGAGGCATGAGGACCATACCCATCCCGATGTCTTTTTCGTGGAGAGGGGATACTTTTGACATCAACCCCTATGCAGTCAGGCTTGTCCCTCAGGGAACCCAGATAGATTATTTTTAAGTTTTATTTATATTCCCTTGCAGTGCTTAGCCTCGCAGCCTAAGCAAGAATTCAGATCGTCAGACAGAGAGGGTTCTGGGTAGCCCCTCTCTGCTTGGTCTAGGGGTGGAAGTCTCTTCTTTTAGGTTGGGTGGAGATGGGTTTGAGGAACACCCAGGATAAAGTAACAACCTCATCTTTAGTCTCGTGGTCCTCCATAGCTAACTTATTATAATGTATCTGAATAGGTTTTGCTACCAAATTATCTATCTGTTGTATCACAAAGTTAGTCAGCCTATTTAAGGCCCAGGACCAAAAGAATCAGCAAAAATAACCCAATTAATGGTCCCATGATGGAGGAAGTAGGGTTGACAACCATGGAGAGGTTGAAAAACAGTCCTTGTACCAGCTCTCATCTTTCTCTTTCTCTTTCTCTCTCTGTCTTTTCTCTGGGCCTTCTCTTACCTTTTCCATGTTCTCTTTAACCATCCCTGTCTTGTCTATGTAAGGGCAACATTCTTCTTTAAGGGCTGTACACAGTCAAAAGCTGTACACAGTCTTTTCTATTGTAGAAGAGTAAATCAAGTAAGATAAAGTCCTTTGCAATTTTTGGAGATCATTTCAGACATCGAAACGAGGGATTTCTTCAGATTAGTGATGTCAATCTCTAGCTGTTTGGTGTCCTTCTCAATGGCCCATCAAAGGTCTGGAGGCCAGCATCAGGATTACAGCTTCTACCAGCAGACATCAAGGGTGTTTCATTTTTACCTGGAAAGGAAAAAGAAGGGAATTCTCAGGGAGATTTCTCTTCCCTGGAGGTCAATTAAACGGAGAATTCTTAACAGGGGAATCTGGAATGATTGAGAAGAACTTACAAAAAAAGTTCAAAATCCTTAGTCATCAGGGAAACGCAAATCAAAACATCTCTGTGGAACTGAAAAACCTTTCTTTAGGTCTTGGCATAGTTCTGTCCATTTCTGGAGTAGGTCTTGTATCCAATGAACTGCACAGCTGGACCTTCATGTTAGCGCTTCTGGCTGCCATCAGAGGAAAGATGGTAAAGATAGACCATCTTAACCATGAGAAAAAGACATGTCCAGAGAATACAATCCTTAGGAATTACAACATAAAAAAACGATATACACTGTTTTCTAAACAGTGAATGATTTTTTTTTTTTTTTGGTTAATACAATGATTACAGGTTTCAGGTTTCATTGCTTAATAGATACATGAATACTAATGATTTCAAAATAAAAATTGATTTCTTTCACATAAGAACCTCTGTACAAGCTCAGCACTAGAGGTGCAAAGACAAGAAAACTGCAAGTTCAGGCCAGGCTGGAATAGTAGATCCTGGATGAGTCTGTACTAACAAAGTTAGTCCATGAAATTATCCAATGCCCAAATTCCTGCCTCAGTTCTTTGCAACTCATTAGTGTTTCTCTTATCTAAAATGTCAGGTGTGGCTCCTACCTTTCTTTCACATATGGGTGATTGTTGAAAAGGAGGGAGAGGGAAGGAGGAAGTAAACTCCTTTCTCCTAAGAATAGCACAATGAATCATCCCATGATCATGCCCAGCAACAATGAATTCTGGATAAGAATAATTCAGCTATGACTGTGAGCCAATCCATTAAAAGATCTTGAAAAGTATCTTTAACTCCCTACAGCACTTGAGGACATCATTGTGGCTCTTATATACTTACTATGTACTTGCCAACAAAGAACTATGTCCCTAATATCTGAATCTCAATTTCAGGATACATGGATTACCTTTAGAGTTCCAGTCTATAATCCAGGGCATCTGCATATTTGATGAAGAGCATGCATGTACATGTTTCTTAGGTTAGTTGCTGAAATTTAGGTTGGAGGGCCACTATTTTAAATGGATTTGGGAAATGGTCAGGAAGTACTTTTTTCCATTGACATTTGAGGAATAGAACTTTAGCTTGCATTCTGCTCAGAGCATGGTGGCCTGAGCAGGCACATCTCAATTTCTTTATCTTTGAGGTAATTAATCAACCTTTCTTACCTAAGTTCTGGATTTCCTGAATGCAAGGCCTATTGCATTTTAAAACTGAAGTCATTAATTTTATTTTGTTGTAAGTGCCAACAAACTACCATTTTGGGAACTGATTAGTACTATTTGAAAGTATTGTTTCCTTTGTTTTTTCTCAATAACCATCATTTTACACATGAAGCTGTTGAAAGAGAATTGATTTGTTGTGGGATCAACTTTTCTGCAAATCCCTGCATCCTTCCCCTATGCTGCTATAGTACAGCTCTTTGTCTCTCATTCTATGTCAAGACTGAATTAGAAATAGCTCAAAATAGAGCCAAATCAATTAGTGGAATGGAGAGGAGTAGAAGACACTACAAAAGCACAAGGTATGAACATGCAATAGCCTTCAAAATATTGTGCTAAGGGAAAGAAGCAGACACAACAGACTTCATGATTTCATTTATATAAAACATCCAGGAAAAGCAAACCTAATGAGAAAGAAAATAGACTGGTGGTTGTTTAGGACTGAGGGTCAAAACAAAAATAAACTATAAATGGTTATGAGACATGTTACTGAGAAAGATGAGTGTCCTAAAACTGGTTATGGTAGTATCTGCACAATGACTTTCACTAATAACAGCATCAAATTGTTCACCTAACACATGAATTTTGTAGCATGTAAATTACAACTCAGTAAATTTGGGTTTTGGAAACATGAAATATTAAATAATGTTAAAGTAATTAACATCATTTAAGGGTATGTCACTTATAGCTTAGAATAAATTGAGAACGTAACACATGTTCTTAAGACACTAGGAACTAGAGTTCCCAAGAGAAATAGAACTGGTAGGATACACATGCATACTCTTACATAAACACACACGCATTTGTCTGGGGAGCTAGTGGTATAGTTCCAGTCTGAGTCTAAAGTCCAGAGAACCAAGACAGTTAAAAATGCAAGTCTCAGTCTGACAACAAGATATGACTAATGTTCTTGCTCAACATGAGGACAAGATACGGAGAAGGAAGAAAGATGAGAGGGAGAGGAAGAGGCAGCAATAAGAGGGAGTTTTTCTCTGTCCCTGTATTTTTCTTATTCAATCCCTTATCTAACAAAGCCCATGGCTATGGTTTGAATGTCCGTGTCAAAACTTAAGTTGAAATTTCATCCCCTTTTTAAATATTAAGAGGTAGTATCAGGTGGGAGCTTTCTGAGGTGATTGGGTTATGAGAGCTTTCATCCTCATAAATAGATCTGTACACTCATGGATCAATGGCTTAATGTCTTCATGGGTAGGCTGAAAGGATCCATTTTAAATACCAATTTGGCTATCTCACCAGATAATGATCTATGATATAGAGAGTCCCCAGTAGCAAGAGAGTTTTCACCAGGTAAAGTCTCTTGACCTCAGACTTCTCAGTTCTTTACAAGTTGATCCATCTGTGCTATTTAGATATAGCAATAGACAAAGACACATACCCATACATCAGGCAAATTAATCTGCTTCATCCAGACCATTAATTAAAGGGCTAACCACATCTAAAAGCACCATCAAAGATATGATAATAACATTTAAAGAAATAACTGGTCATCCAAGGACTCACTAAAGCTGACATATGAACATACACTTTGAATTCTCCTCTCTGAAAAGAAATAAAAATGTTCACTTCATATATTGCCTAATTTCTTAGCATATTAAAAGAGCCAAAACTTGCTGGAAAATACCACTACTGTGGTTAGAAGGTTAAAAAATCACATGTAAATACAAATTTTACAACTGCATACATAATGACTTTGACTAGGAATAATCAGTGAAAAAAATTTGCAAACATGTCAATGACACTTAAAATATGTATTAAGTACCATCGAAGATGTGATGGATTATGACATTAAAACTATGATCTACCCATTTATGTACATCACATCTACATATATTCAGGTGGGTTTGTATATCTCATACTTTCTGTATAAATGTCACAATTTTTTCATGCTTACATGTGTGTAGACGTATACATGCATATTTCTCTTACATACAATATGTATTCCACTTGTATGTCTATGATAATTTGCCTAGAGCCCTAATGCAAGAGATGAAATAAATGATGTCTCATGAAGCCTTCCTTCTGTGTCTTAAATTTTATTTAAAAAATATATGGAGTAAGTTTGGAACTAATCTATCTCTGTTGGCTGCCCTTAGGCTGCAGTATACTGTCTTGAATTCCCCCTCACTTTATATCTGGAATTGAGAATCCTTCTCCTGTGACAATATGCACTACAAATATTCTGTTTGTCATTGGACAGGCCAGCTGCACAACAATGATATCTTCTAAGCAGTATGGTGAGTGCCATCGTAGGGAGGTCATTTAAGAGCATTAGAACCACAGCAATGACCAGAATGACAGCTCTCAATATTGAATAGCACTTCCATCAAGCCAAGAAAAATGTGTACTCCACTCCTCCCATGGAATTACTTCCAGATCAAGATTATTTAAATTACCTTAAGATGTTTATTTTATCATCTTAGTTCCTCATGCATTTCTGAGATTTTAGCTTTAACGCATTGTGTTCTGTAATAAGCCTTTTAATGTCAACTTGTCAAAAACTAATTACATTTCCTTTTAAGCGAGAAAACACTTGATAACTGATTTTTTTTAATGATTATTTAAGTCAGCATCCCTTTCTCTCTTGCCTACCGGGAAACCTCTATGTTTATACTCAACCTTCTTCAGGTCCAGGGTACATTTACAGAGAATTCAGAGCTCTAATGGGCAAAGCTAAAATTCCCTCCTGTGTCGAGGAGGTTTGCTGTGCTACTTAATGCATCCTTAGCAGACCTGCACACCAGTTCCCTGGTACCATTTAATGTTAAATAACACTCCCAAGACTGTGAGGAAATAAGCTACGTGCAAAATGTCACATTGGGGGGAGGGGAAAAACAATTATGCCTATGGCATGCAATTCACGTCAACCTCTTTTGAGATAATCAAAGAAAGACAACAGAACACAGTAGCCAATAAGTGGGCTGGCAATGAGGAACAGAAAAGAATCTTTCGATTTCTATGTTTTCTTGTCACTCCCAAACCACCTTTTTTTTTTTTTCTTTTTTGAGTCCTCTTGATAAGCGTTTGTCATAAGCTTTACTGTACCATGAAGTTATGATTAATATCACAGCTCAAGTACAGCGGCTTGAAAGACCACATTCATTTTCAAAGTCACGTCGCATTGATTAGAATTCACTGCAGGTTATTCAAATAACGATCCTCTGTTTCCCCAGGAGAATCTCTGTCTGATTTTTCTTTATCCTCATTAAAGATCCCAGGTGCAGACAAAGCTTTACGTACTTCTAATTTGCATTATCTTTGGGAAGGAGACAATTCACATACCTTCAGTATATAGCACTTGTTTTTGTAGTTTGCTCTTTCCTATGGTCTATGCAAATAAATCAAAAAATTTATCCTTTGTAAACCCTCAGACAATAGAAAATGCCAAATTTTATTACCCTTGGTAATGAGCCTATGGATGCCAAAGCTTCCATAATTCAGATAAAAGCATTTGTGTTCAGTCCTTAACCACACTTTACTTTAAAGGATATATTTCTTTTTAATTTATTTCTTGGTGGAAAAAAAAAAAGAATACCAGATCAGAACTCAATTCATTAAGCAATGAGCATCACACACAGGTAGTCCTAAGTAAAACTTGATGCTATTTGACTAGTTAGATAAATTTCTGTGGAAGGGTGATCAGTTACTGCTAATTCTGGGATAATACATTAGACCCCCTTCCTAATTTGGCATTTTTATGGGATCCTTTCTGGGTCGCATCGGCATAGGTATGGGCCTCAACATGATGACAACAACGCCTGCCTTGGACTATTTTTACCTTTGGTTTATGTGTAATGAGTTTAGCCTGAAGCATACTGCCAGCATTGTTGACATTTCATTGAGTTTCCAGTTCTCCAGAGAGGAGAAATTTTAGCTAATTAAATAGTGTTAGAATGTCTTAGAAACTATAAAAGAAACGTGGACTCACACTGCAATCACACCATATTTAAGACCACTGAGTGAGTATTCCGCAAATGTTTAGAAAAATTGAAATCTGCAAAACAAAATGTTGGAAGTGATAGGTAGGCTCAAAATACTGTCACCACTATAAATGGAAAGATAGGAAAAAATGGAAAAAGAATTCTCATGAAAATGATTGTGTTTAGGGCAAAGACAGGAAGTAGGTACCATTACTTCTTTGGGAATAGCACAACATTAATGATGTACTTGTGTGTGTGTGTGTGTGTTTCTTTTTAGATTTGTATATACTATTTATAGGACAGAAGTATCATTTCCAAGTCTGTGAATCAACAGGGAGCACAAATTTAGGCCTAAATGATGCTGTTTCTAGGAGTAACTCATTCATTGTACTTGTGAATCTGTTCTTGATAAATGTTTTTATATGTAATCAAATTAAAAAAAACCCTCAACATTGTGGTGGTTTGTATATTAATTTGTTTATAATACAAGGATCAGAATCTCAGTAGATCTGAAGGATGTGAAATGGAGTGAACATTTAGGGAAAAACAGTGTCTCCATCCAATGAGGAACTGTTTAAAATGGACTTCAGTTTTATTGGAAAATATAAAAATAATAGAAAAAACTCTGAAGATTCTTTCCAGGTATTTTTTTTTTAGTTGAACCAGACAGAGGCTAAACATAATAAAGATTTTTATGTTTATTGTGCATAAAAATGAATAAACAACAGAAGTCAAATGCAAAACAGAAATTCAACCATGTCCATTTACGAAGAGGTGAACTCTTTCCGGTGACAGGAGACAAGATAGCTGCTGACACTCAGACATGTTGATAACAAAGAGAAATGACATGTGAACCCTTTGAATGCATATAATTTTTATCAAGAGCATTCCATTGTGTTAACAGACACCTACTATGTGTGGCTGGGTCACTCTCCCCTGTGTGTGTGTGTGTGTGTGTGTGCGACATGCTTGTATGCACACGCTGGGGAAGTGTCTCTAGTCTTGAATACTTCAGAGGGAAAGCCAAGAAAAACTCTCTGGTTTATTTTCCTTTTAAGCCTCACTGAGCCTGGGAGATTTCATTGACATTAATTAAGCCCACCCCAGGATCGTAGACATGGTGAACTTTTATATTAAAGAGCAACCCTCCTTGCCAGATGAGTTTTTTCCCAAGCTCTCATTTTATTGTGATTTCCAGCAGGGCATCTTGTTTCAAGGGATATGATCAAAGTAAAGGACATTTCTTCTGGGACATATTTTACATAGATTAAATCTCATTATACAACTTACTCCTCAGTCTATATTCTTTTTTATAAGCTTCTATTGTATGAAAGAATTTAACACAGAAAAGTGAGAATTTATTACATCAAATACTCTAAGCTGCTATGAAGGCAAAGTCCCATTCAGTCTAACGCATTCAGTTTTTTTCTTAACAATGGACTTTAGCTCAATTTCAGCTTTGGCCATTAAATGATTCCTTTAAGGAGCATACTGTTGCCATTAGATTTTCCTTCCATGGTTTTAAGCCTTCTACCTCCTACCCCACTTTGTCTTTTAAAATCAAGTCAGTTATTTTGGTCATATTAAGGGGATAGCCTAGAGACCTAGGTTAGAACCAAACATGATTGGAAAAAAAAAATGATTCTTAATGATGTTCTCTCACAGATCTGTGACTTGTCCAGTTGTCATCAGAAAGGTTTCCTCTGGCAGCAGATGGGAGTAGGTGCAGAGATCCACAGTCAGATATTATGAGAAGTGTCTAAATTAGAAATCAGGTTCTGTACCTCTGAGATTAAGTAACTCAGAGAAAGAAGGGGAGAAAAAACTGTAGGGACCAGAGAGAATGGAGAATACCAGGAGAACATGGTCCACTGACTTAACTAAGCAAACTTAATATGGGCTCAGAGACTGAAGCAGCAAGCATAGCACCTGAAGGGTCTCCACCAGGTTCTCTATGTATACATTATGGCTGTTAGCTTGGTGTTTTGTGGGACTCTTAACAGTGGAGACTGGGGTATCTCTAACTCTTTTGCCTGCCCTTGGGACTTTTCCTCCTATTGGGTTGCCTTGTCCAGCCTCCACATGAGGGCTTTTCCTTGTCTTTTTGTATCTGGTTTTCGGATTTTTTTATTTGTTTGCTTAGTTTTGTTGATTTTTATTTTTGTTTTTCTATAGAGCTTTTGTTTTCTGAGGGTGAAATGGAAGAGAGAAGATCTGGGGGAATAGAGGGGAATGGAGAAAAGGTGGGGAATAGCTGAGGGGGAAGGGGAAATTTGGTCTGGGTGTAGTGTATGAAACAAGACTGTATTTTCAATTTAAAAAAATAAAGAAAATAAAGGAAGGTGTCATGTTATCATTACATACAGTGGGGTGTCATTGATGGAAATGGAAACTTCGATGTCTGAGTCTTATAACCAGGAATAGCCATTGAAAGTAGGCATAAGATAACTGCACAGATCTAGTTCAATCTAGCATAAAAACGTACAGTACTGAGAAATGAGGCCCAGTAGGAGGTCTTATCTGTTGCTATACCACTTTAAGTTTAGTATCTAGAATCTAAGAAATGTGGTGTTATTTGGTACCATATATGCTTCCCCACCGCCTCAAATAGTACAAGAAAATCTCAAATAGTGTGATATGTAATTCAGAAGTCTCTTAAAGCCCTGACCTTATAGACCAAACCAAGGGTCATTTCTGTGTGTGTGTGCGTGTGCGTGTGCGTGTGTGTGTGTGTGAAAGACTATCCTATATAAATATATGTGAACTTGCTTTGGAATCTGTTAAAAATACATGTTCAATACACAGAGTAAAAGGACACCATATTTTCAATTATATATATTATTCAATATATATATATTCAATATATATTTATTATCAATATATAGTTTCAATAGCTTATATGTATACTTATATATATATGTATATGTATATATATATATATATATATATGTACATATATATGCCTAAGTAAATTACATTTTTTCAAATTCACTGTCATCTTTCCTCTTCTGTGTAGTCTTGCAATTAAAATTGCAAGTGTAAGCTAAAAAATTGATTTTTTAAAAGGTGGATGAAATGTTAAGTTGTCCTGTCATGTTCCCTGGAATACTGCACTGCTCTTTCTAGCAATTTTCCTCCCTATAGTCTCTAAGGAGGCTGATGTTCTCAATAGAATGAGAGTCCTCAATCTTCCTGTTTGCAATAAATGACGAGTCAATTTGGAGCACTCTGTGCAGTTTTTTTTTGTTCTAGGGGTCATCTTCCATGAAGTCTGTAAGTTGGGTTCTTCATCCCCCTGCCTGAAAGAGTCATTTTGGTGATGGTTAGTTAAAGGGTTAATTGACATATAGACACACAAACACACCCCATTTTTCTTCTTTCCCAGATAAATGCAAGCCAAAACTCCCTGTGTATGTGGTTAACTCGTCTTCAGAACTTGAGACATAATTAATCAGAAAGTCATGTAATGAGATTAGAGGTGAGAAGCTGGGCTTCTAAAAGCTGTAACAGAAAAAATAAAATCACATCAAGCTTTGCACTAGATGCAGTGTTCCTTTCCTGCCAATAGAATGTAGAATGCACTGCCTCTTGTGAAACAGGAAATGGTATAACTGTCCAAACATTGATGCAATTAGTCTTGGCAAATACATATTTCTCTGCCCTTTGTAAACTTCTAAAAGCAAATATTCTTTTAGTTCTATTTTCAAATTCTTTCTCCTCACTCTCTTGGCTCATTGTCTTCTGGGTGGCCTGAGTGATCTTTGGTCATCTCATGGCATCCCCTTTTGAGTAGATATTTCTCTAGATAACTTTCACATAGCTTCACAATGCAGGCATTGCCTTAATAAGCCAGTAAATTCCAAAAAATCTATACTAGTTACTGTACCCTAATTTTTTACAGCTATAATAATTCCCATTGAATTTTCACTATCTAATTATGATTTTACAGCTTTTATAGCATACAGCTAAGAGTATATTTTACCTTTTGATATAAGCTGCTCTTAGGGAACTTTAAATAAATGGATTATAATCTAATTTGTAAAAATATTTAGGGAAAATTCATTTCTAAATCATGTCCCTTGTGGCTATCTAATTGTAAAACATGATAGTTTTGTTTCATGTCCCTTCCCCAACCTCCTCCTCCCTCCCTGCTTATGTTCCAAAGTTTATCTGTTTTGATGAACCAGTGCCCCAACTGAGGTAATGGCAAAAGCAAAGACAATCTTGGCAGAAAACAAACGTAATGCCTTGTGAATTTTTGAGTAAATACATGGAATGTCCAGATAACACAAGGATACCCTAATTTATGACATTATCCTGAACTGTAAGTTTTGAATGAAGAGCCATCTATTGACAATATTCCTTCATACTGTATTGAAACCTACACACCTCAGAGCTGTGTCTAACTTGATAGCCTCTTTTTAAAATGAATGAATGGTATGCTCTGATCACATGCTTATTACTACTGTTTATTATTATTATTATTATTTTATTATTATTATAGCAGATAACTATATACTCAATCTGTGCTTCTGAGAACCAAGGGGCAACATAACTGCTATGCAGTCAGCCATGCCATGATACCTGTTAGTATTCTGTCTAAACTCTACCTCCACAGTTACCTGGCAACAACCAGGTATGCTCCTCCCCACAGTTACTCTCTCTCTAGGATGCACGGCACCAATGAAATGATGGAGATGTGTGGAGAGGTATGGGGAAGGGGAGGTCTCAGCGGGTCCATGCCGAGGCATCTCTTCCCCCTGAGGAACCAGCCACACGATGGTATAGCATAGAATAGAGTTTATTCAGGGCATGGGGAGGGGAGCCAGGAGGGTAGTAGAGGCAGAGAGTGGGAGAGAGAGAGAGAGAGAGAGAGAGAGAGAGAGAGAGAGAGAGGTAGAGTCTGGCCATGACCACATGGAGAGAGGGGGAAGGGAAGGGGGAGGGGTGAGGAGACAGAGGGAATTTAGAAGCAAGAGAGTGAGAGAGCAAGAGATTAAAAGGAGGGGGCAAACAGCCCCTTTTATAGTGGGCAGGCCTACCTGGCTGTTGCCAGGTAACTGTGGGGAGGAGCATACCTGGCTGTTGCCAGGTAACTGTGGATGTGGAGTTTAGACAGAATACTAACAATACCAGCCAACAGGTAAATGTGTCATGTTGATCATTCTATAAAACACAATTGAAAAAGCAGTCAAACACCGGAGCCTGTATTTTTCTATTCAAACGTATGTATAAACTCTGGGTCTAATGTCTACTGGTTAATCTACTGCCCTGTGTTTGATATGTAAGATAATTCATAAACATAACACTACATATGATAGGTCTTTTAATACCCCATGGCTTAATAACATATCAGAAATTTTAATTTAAAAATAATATCATCTAGGCTACTAAGAAAAAATATAGTAGAGAGAGTCATAGACCATGTGTCAGCAGATCTCCATTTAACCCTGACACCTGCCTTAGTGGTTAACACTAATTCATTCTCCCACTCTTGTGGAAGAATAAACCAAAGTGAATGTACCAAACAGCCTTAAGTATCTATAAAGGATGAAACTATGTCTGGTTAGACACTTTCTACCTACCAGGAAACCAAGCAAACAAACAAATTCAGGTGCTTATACAGGAGTTCTTGTCAAATATCTCCATGGCTTTAACAGTCTGAACCAGGTTTTCGCAGTGCCATTTTAGATTCTGGATTCCAACTTACTGCCTCACCTCCAACAAGGGCCTCTTAAAAAACCTTTCAGCTAGGAGGCACAAAAGTCATGATAAGAATAGAAACAAATGTTTACAAGTGTGCTCTCTCCATAGTAACTCATTTTTTTTTTTTTTTTTTTTTTGCCAGTCTCAGACAATTTCTGTCAGGAGCATGTCCATTCTAGAGATGAACATACTGAGGTTTAGTCTCCTGTAACCCGGTAACTGTAGAGTCAACAGGAGCCAAAGCCACTTTCCAAACTTTCTTTGTCCTCACAGGAGGCCTTCATCTACCACAATTTCTGAAGCAGTCAGCATTTTGACAAGTTCTGTTATAAAAATAAAATGATGTCTTTTTCAGAGTGATTACTCACACAACTCGTCAGCAGCCAGCAACATTTGAGGAGGCAGCCATTGCCTGGGGCCTGTCATCCAACACCTCTGAGCTGCGCCTTTTTTGGGCATGTTTGATAGGGACTTGGTATTTCACAAAGGGAAGAGGGAGCTCCTAGCTGGCCACCAAATGCGATGGCCGCAGCATTTAAAGACCTCAGCCCTCTTGTATTATGCTTTTTGTTTAGCAGATAATTAGCTCAGTATTCTATAATCTGAGGTAGTCAGTTCCTTCCATCTGGATTAGGCAGTTGTCTGTATTTTATTGCAGTAGTGTAAATAAAATTTCTCAAAAAATGTATTATGTTATTTTTGACATGCTTCTCTGGGTGCATCTTATCAATTTGTTTGACCTCATGGACCTGCTGCTGAAGGTTTATAAGAGTTTGATGCACAGGAGCTAGTTTGGGCTCTTTTCAGGAAAAAGTTCTAACCTCAGAGGTGACACTTCTTACTTACTGGGGTAAGTGTGACAGCCGTGGCTTAACACCTTTGCTCTGCTCTCCTTCAGTAAGGCATATCTCATTTTAATAACAAAATATGTCATAAGGGTAAAGTTAGGTTTGATTTTAAGACTGTACAGCTCCAGACGTTGAATTCAGCAATAGCCTGGAACAGGCATGAGGGTTTCATGGTGTTTAAGAGGACTTGGTCTTCTCTGCTAAGTTGCTACATCAGAATATTCAGACACAACTCTACCAGGCACTTTTGGTTTTCCTTTGACCATTTCTAATGAAAACGCTAACACCCTGAGAAGCTAAATGAGTGGGTGGGGTTCCCCAGCTAGTAACCCAAGAGGTGCTAGGCTGCTAATCCAGTTGTTATGACAGGTAAATGGAAGTCTCTACTGTTATGGCTATTTCTAATAGTTCCATCTTTGTACTGTTAAGAGTTATAGAGACATATTTTACAGGCTACCTGTGTGCAGGATGGCTAAACAGCAACTCTCCAACATGTTTTAAGTGCCAAAAATTAATTGACCACATAACCTATAGAAGCATTTTGAAAGACAAGTTGACAGTACAAAAAAAGGGTTATTCATAACACCCCCTAAAAAATCTATTAATATTTTGGTACGCGTTTCTCCAGTCTACCTCATCTTTTTATGTATCTAAATAAGGATTTAAACATGATATTTATTTAAAGACCATAAATCCATATATAGATATGTAGAAATACAGGGGGGCATTTCACTTTGGGCCAAGAGTTTATGCAAAACTTTTAAAATTTAAAAATATTCAAAGGACCTTTACCAATGGTGCATTTAATTAGGTGTTAGGAGCAGTACAAGTACATTCATAAATGTTTACTTCATTTTCCTTTTCTAGTATCAAGTACTGTATAAGTATTTGTCAGTGAACCATTTACATAGCTAAACCATGCCAATTTTTAAAATATATTCATAATTATCTCTTAAGTTTAAATTCTGAAAGTTGGATTTCACTTTGAAGCAACGCTATGTACAAAACTTTTAAAATTTAAAAATGAATGTTCAAACTACCTTTTCAAATGGTGCTTCAGTTTGGGTGTCATGAGCGGTACATGTACATTCAAACACGTAGACTACATTTTCCTTCACTAGCACTAAATATGATGCTTTCTTGTCAACATGAGAAGTTAATAGGGGGTGAAAAGTTAATTGTTTAAATCAGCACTCATCAATTAATAAGGAAGCTATCCATCAATAGGGACATCATATATGAATATCTCCATATTAGTTATTAATGTATCCTTTTAAAACTATCATAGTGTCCTTTTACTTTAGAAATGTTTGTACAATCATTTTCAATATTAAATGTCTTATGCTGTGCATTATATGTCCTATTGAGAGCCAAACTCAAAATTTAGTCAACAACTCTGCTCAATCAGCAAGGTAATATTAACAAAGGATTTTGTGAAAGGGGTGTAAATTGCAAACTGTCAGACCTTAAAGAATGGGTCATGTCTTCATTGAGATTCTAATATTGTACATCATGTCTAAAACAAAACACAAATTCCAGTATGGGATGAGATGTGATTTAGGAATAGTTGTCATGGAGACAATCATCTGGGCAGCATCAATGCCGATGAGGAATCCCACGTAAAACACACTGATGGTCACGTTTGAGGAGCAAGCCTGCTTTCCTAAGGAAAGGGTAAATTTACAGTATATAGAAAACATTTCCTAGATTAGGAGTGTAAATTCTGTGAAAATTACATTATCTAGCACTTTTTTAGATACTAATAACTATGAAGTTATAATGTTTTTTGGGATAAAGACAGTAGCTCAATTTACAGCTTCAGATTTTAACAGAACTGACTTCAGGGAGTTTGCAAAGAGAAAGGCATGTGTACATTCAATTGTAAGATTTGAACTATGACTTCTGAATAAAATGCACACTTCCTAAGTATAACAAATTGTATCTCCATCTTAATCCATTAGATAATAGAGTTAGATTTGCTTGTTTTTTTTTCCTCCTTCCCTGATTTAACAAATAGCACTGTCATTAAGTCCCCGAAATCAACACACACAGTCACTCCCACCCTGCCTTTGATGACAATCCGGCCTTCTAGTTCATTTAACATGGAATAGCAGATTTGTGTTGATGATGCTTTTGTTCTTGATAGTGAGACAACTTGTAACTGAAAAATTGGCCACTCGGCCTCAAGCAATCGCTAACATTCCAGTTCCTGAATAGAAAGGGGAAGAGGAGAGAGCAGATGGAAACAAACAAAACTTGTATTAATAATACATAACAAACTGCTGCTCCAAACGGGGCCTCACTAGAGGAAAACAATAGGAAAACGGCAATTTTCATTGGATCTTAATGTAGTTATCAGTCTCTAATGCTACCATCTTGAAGCGGTTCTCCTTTATTGACACGGCAACACAAATTGCAGAAGTAAATTGAATCATGGACTCAGAATGTAAAAATCAATGAGAAATAATTTTGTAGCACTGAAGTGAAGAGGGTAATGCTAGGTATTCATTTAATTAACCATGAGCCTTTCCACATAATGCCCAGTCATTGCCAGCTTTCAGCCTCATAGTTGTTCCAGGAATAATGGGTTTGGGATTCATCTTTAGAAAACCTACATTAATATTTGAAAGCGTTTAAATCCATTAGTGGGTCATCTGAACACTGCAGGTCACTTTTACATTGCTAATTGAAACAATAGTAATGGGTTATAATCTACTGTCTAATAATGCCTGGAGTGTTTTACCGCTTTTATATCTGCAGATTCCAGGAAATATGTAAATTTGTTGCTGAACTGTTATAAAAATATGGAAATTTAAGCTGCAGACATCAAAGTATTCTTTTTCTAAAAAAAAAAAAGATAGAAAAAAAAATCCCACCACGTTAATAAACTGAAGAGTTACGTACACTACATTCTGGTGTCAGGATAAATTCCTTACTCTAGACCTTTCCCTGTTCTCTCTGCTCTGGGCGTAGCATCTGGTGCTCACATTTTCTACATTGCCATTAGGAGAAAGTGAATCTCATTAAACCCGTGAGTAAACAATCATGTCATTGTTTCCATATGCAAGCTATACATTGACTCAGCCTGCTGGGTCCTGACTGCTTTTTTTCCCCCTCCTACATGAATTTATGTGAACATTTTATTTTTCATGGAGATTTTCAACATATATCAACATTTCCTTGGATGGGGGCAGGACGTGTGACAGCCAGTCAAGCATATGAAATGAGAATATGGCTTCAGTGTGAAAATATACATGTGTGCAAATACATACACACACATAAAAGAAGATAAATGAGGAAGAGGGCTAGCTTTCTGAGTGCTCCTTGGAAATTGAATGTCATACAAATTGATACTTAACCAGCATTTTCTCTTTTAATTAAACATGCATGTCATGCACTTACCTGCATCTTGCTATGCTTAATTACAGTCTGATTGTGCAGAAAATCCAGAAAGTTGCATCTCATTATAATAAAGAACTGCTTTGGCATAGGTGGAAATTGTGCATGCATGCATACTCATTTTTCATAAATGGAATATGATTTCAGAGGGGCTTAATATCGAGGCTCAAAGGGAAATGAAGGCTTAAACCTTTCTACCCATCACTGTTATCAACAGGACCACATCAGTGAATTTGGAGGAGCAGAGGTGGCTTCAAGAAGTAACAGGCAAGGCACTGGATTTGTTTCTGTGTTAATAAAAGCAATCCTTTAATATCTTTCTTCCGCCTTAGTCACAAACATATTTATATCTGAGGGAGATAATAAAAGTTGATATGAAATTTCCCATTTTATCCAGAGGGTATTGATGAGAATGCTTGCAAACCAGGCAGCATGAATTGCATAAGCAGGCTAGCAAATTCCATGCGATAATTATACTATCTGTAGAACTCAGATGAAACATTCTAGAAGGAAGCCAAACACCCCTTGGTTTCTGACAAAAAGAAAGATAAAAAACAGTTGGAGATGTGCAAAGGAAAACCACAAGAGGAACCATGACCTTGAAACATGCTGGCTAACACCTTCCTGCCTTCTGCCACACACTGCTTTGAAGTCCGTGACTATCTCCACACTTGAGACAATGGTACAGGTCAGGGAGAAAGACAAAACAATGATTCCAGAAAACAGGTTGTTGCTTGATCATAGGAGGGGAAGTATCATTAGCTTGTAATTCAATGAGCAGCTTCCTCAAAAACATTTTCACTTCCTGTCAGCTCAGGGAATTGGCAGAGGGATTGGAATGTGATGCCCTGCAATGAGCACCCTATTATGATTAAATGGAAATGGCATGGCAAACTAGGTTTTGTGTACCCAATTTTCACTCTTCCAGCTCTTTCAAGTTTTCTTGTGGCCACAATAAAAATAGATACTTCAGAGTCCTGAGACGATCCCACAGTAATGTATCCAGTGAAGTGAGAAATCCTACATGTAGGTCAAAATCCCCTCTAACCCTGGGGAGTTCTGCAGATTTGTCCTTCTCTAGCTGTTATGGAAACACCACACATGTTCAAGCACAAGAAAGCACATTTCTACAAATCTCAGCAAATATAGCCACAGATAAGAACTTACGTAACAGAAATTATTTCTCATTCACCTCTCCCTGTCTTCATAAATAATGCCTTTCAGACTTTTGTCCTTTGGAATTCTATTTGTTTCCAGGGTTGTCAACCAAGAACATGGTGCTCTCCCATTCGTTAGGACTCTCATCATCTTGAGATTGCTTTTAACTAAATGAGAGGTGCACAGTTGAGAAGTAAAGGATGCTCTTTAATGTGTGAGCTCTTCGAGCTTTAGGTTGCCCATCAAATGTTGCCTTTAAGTACATTGAAAGAACATTCATTTGGGAAGCCCAACTGTTTCCCATAACTTAAGACATCCATTAATGGTCTGCCCTCTGCTTGTTCACTGCTATTAGCAAAGGAAATGCCTGGCCTTGCTGCAGGGAGTCAGGAAAACAAACCTCTCCATTTTGCTAAAGGCTCTTGACTCTGTTTCGCTGACTTAACTGACCCCATCCTTTCTGGGTTAATCTGTTTGACAATATGCTTTCCTGCCCGAAAGTGTTGTGACCCTGCTTCTGGGTGGGATGACAAAGCCAGCACTTCACCTAACATGTGACATTCTTCTTTCTGTCTCCTCATGGGAACTGATTGCCCTATTTATTTATTTATTTTATTTTTTTTGAACTCAACACTTAATTTGCAGAATCATTTTTTTCCATTCATTCACTCTTTCAGTAAATGGTGCTTACTGTTTCCCCTTTGGAAAAGGATTTAGGAACTGCTGTATGTAGGTTCTTATTTATTGCTCATTAAAGTTGTCTTTGTTTTACTCGAAGAATAAACAAGTAAAGATACCGAAACAGGCATCCATGAGCACATGCCATTCAAAAAGATACTTATATTTGTGTGTGTGCATGCACACATACACATCCCGATTGCTTTTTCAAAGAAGGGGTAGGCTTTTCCCTCAGAAAGCCTATTTTATTTGGGGTAACTTCTAAAGCTCTCACCTCTAATTTTCCTGTCAATTATGCTTCCTATCTAAAGGTCTTGATGACTCTATAGGCTTCTGTGGTTACATCACCAACAGTTTCCAGCAGGGACAATTGAGACCAACAGCTCCAGCTGCCCATGTCTGTGAGAGAGGTAAGTGTGGCACACTGAAAGAACATGGTCTTTCCTCAGCAGCACTTTCTAAAATTACCTACACAGTTAGTGGCACACCAGCCACCCGCTTCTCCACAATCCTGTGTTGTAAATGACCATAATTGTCCTTCTACAGAAACTGGGAAGTAATATGGATACATCTTAGTGATAATTAATAATTTCTTGCCTAAACACTAGAAGCAACCATTTCTAACATTTAAAATAATGTTTTACAATTCATCAGTGAATTGAGGTTAATATACTAACTAATTTGATTAAAGAGATGACAGCACTGTGCACACTAAGAACTGATCTTTGAGCTGAGAGATACAGAGTTTCATCATGAATATAAGACACACACAATAGGTCATTAAAGGAGGTTGTATATTTGTGTGGATTTCTATATAGAATGTAGGATAAGAATGCATAAAACTAATATCAAGGACAAAACAAATCACCATACTATGTAGAGCCAGTTGGAAGACTTAGGATGGACAACCGAAGCCATCCTTGGTCTATTGAATCTTCTATGAAGCCACAGCTCCCCAAAACTAGAGTTCATGGAAAGATGGGAAAACATTAATAATGTCAAATTATTTGATAATTAATACTAAAAATTACTTTATGTTTGCTCATGGCATCAAAATGAAACTCTGTGAGCCAGAGGCCACTGAACTTCTCTACAGACGTACATTTCTTTTTCTGTCATCATTTATACATGTCCTTAGGACCGCAGGGAGAAAAGAGGAGGGGAACCAATCGCTCTATATCCTTCAGGTAAATAATTTACTTGTTCTATTTAAATAAACTACACTGAAGTATATAAATTATTTAAGATTGGTTATGTACAAGTCAATGTTTTATACCTTGAAGCAGCGAATTCTTGGGCACAGTGCCTTGGGTTTCAAAAGGTTCAGTACCCTCTGTTAGAAGGAAGAATTTTTACACTGGAGCATGAAGACTCAGAGATCATTTGGCTATAACCACAGTGTGCCTATATATATATATATATATATATATATATATATATATATATAATATTGTGTGTGTGTGTGTGTGTGTGTGTGTGTGTGTGTGTGTGTATTGTGTGTGTGTGTGTGTGTATTGCTGTTGACTACTGAGAGTTTTGTTGTTGTTTATATGAGGTATTTTCATGGTCTTCCATGTATTGTGGTATATTCCTGATAGATTTATAACTGAAATTAATTCATTCACATACAAATATTTATTTTCTACGTGCCTAAAGTTGTGCTAGGGAATTAATGTTAATTATAGAGATAGGAATCTCATCTTGAAGAATCTTGCAGTTTGTTGAAAGATGAGTACTGCATTCATACAAAGTTTAAATGCTGCAATTACGAGCTGGGAAAATGACTCTGAATAGAGCATTTGCCCCTCAAGTGTGAGGACCACAGTTTAGATTCCACGGGACCTATAGAAAAGTTACAGAGGTCTGGTCTAATACTTCAGAAGCAGATACGGGGATCCTCGGAGCCAGCTGTCTAGCTAGACTTGACTGCCCGTTATGGTTATGGCAGTTCAGCAAGAGGTCCTGCCTTCATGAAGCTTAAACAATGGTAAGTGACTGAAGAAAGCATGCAACATCAGCAGACCTACTCACGCCCACACACAAGAACATGCACACTACACAAAAATATACTCGTGAAACATTTTACAAAGCAGTTTAATTAATTCAATCCTCTGCACACGACTTTATAGCACTCTCTCCGGGTTGACTTAGGACAGGCATCGTTAGAGAAGCTACCAGATTGGTGATTTTCAACCTGTGGGTCGTGACCCCCTTGAGGGCCCAACGACTCTTTTACAGATATTCTGCATATCAGATATTTACATTGCCATTCATAACAGTAGCTAAATTACAGTTATGAAGTAACAGCAAAATTAATTTTATGGTTGGTTGGGGTTACCATAACATGAAGGACTGTAGTAAAAGGTCTCAGCATTCGGAAGGTTGAGAATCACTGCTCTAGATCTTCATGATAAAATGAGGCTCTAAGGAGGTCAATGAGGGGCATGTTTGAGGCTCTCTCAAAATTATTCTCACACATGTCTGGTGAAATGGGCTTCCTCTTTTCTTTGCTTTTCTGTTTTTCCTAAGAAGAGCTCTTTCCATTTTTCAGGCCCACCAATGTCCTCCTCCCCCTTCACTTGACTCCAAACCTGTTAAAATGCCTGGTGGGTGGACATATCTACAACTTCGGATTTCTCATTGCTAAGGAGAATCACCTTCCCAGTTGGACATAGGCGAAGCTCCAAAGGACTCAGAGACACGGTTATAGCGGCTGCCCTTCCCATCTCAGAGAAACGCAAAGCTGAAGTGAGCAGCCCCTAGTCCGTGCCTAGCTCAGAGACTTCTCAGGGAAGCTTACTCACCAAGCCTTTCTAGTCCCACTCCTGCTTCTTTCAGTAACAGTTCTGAGAAAGGATCAACTTCAGCTGTGCAATACGCTGGCCAAAATTTTAGAAACTCTGGAACCAATTTATTCCATCTGGAAACTAGTTTCAGCTTTTATTGCCCCAGAATTGAGTCCAAACTAGACCAAATTTCCAAAAGGAGGCCCCTACTCCTTTACTGTCAGGGTTTTCTCTTTTCTAAGGTGCATTCATTTAAAAGATTTAAATGGTAAGCAGCATCCAAAATCCTTGACTGTTGCAGTCCAGCCACATCTTCCTATATAGTCTCTTTCCATGAATGTGAACAAATTCTACCCTTGAGGATTCCAAAAGGATGAATTTGGGGAATTTACTCTATTCTCTGATGAATGTGTATTTTACTCAACTTTTCTCTCATGCAAAGCAGTGGTGACTCAAGTGCTTTCCTAGAACAGCAGCGTATGGACTGATTAATCTCATCTTTGCATAAATATTAAAATATTAACAGTTACATCTAAATAAAATAGACCCCCAAATCTATTTCTACAAACACATCAAAATGATGTAATGTTGAACATTTTCAACAGCCTCATGCATAAGAGTTCTTTGTTTCAGTCCATCTGCTCCTGATTAAACATTTTATATTTCCATTGTGATTAATTATGCTATTTATATACTTGAAAATGATTTGTTTGGAAAGGTATAGGCTAATGTAAGCCTCTCATTTCTGAGAATGACAGCCCTTCAAAAAGTAGGGCGGCACTATGCACTCAGGAAATTCACCATCTGCTTCCTTATGCTCTTAGAACATATTACAAACCTATAGCAGAACAGAATTGAGAGAAAACAAGAGTCTAAATAATGCTAATGGCATTCATTTGAGATGTTCGAAAATGTATCCATTTTTAATTACGCCAAGATACTCTCTTAGTCCCCAAAGAACATTGGACTGCTTCATTGTTTGTTATCTGCACTCGGATTTAGAGTTAAATCCTCAAATGGCTGGACATTTTCAACCTGGTCTAGACAATTCCTTTAACTTGTTCTAATCAATCTAGATTGAATATACTAGGAGTTAGCCCAGACCAGAGGGCTATGCACCAGACCTGGGCATACCTTAATCCCATAAAGAGAACAGGATTAACATAATAATCAATATAATTGAGAAAATGCTCTAAAAAGCATGCAGTGGAGCTGGTGAGATGGCTCAGTAGGATGGTCATTTCCACCAAACCTGATAGGAACTCAACAATGACCTAAGTTCAGTCCCCAGAACTCATATGGTAGAAGAAAAGAATGAGGCCCTGAAAGCTGTCTTAAATGCACGCACCCACAAACACGTAGGCGCATTCTTGCGTAACAAATAAGTAAATACATAAAAAATAGAGTAAACATTAAGAAAGCTGTTGAAATGATACAGTTTCATCATAAAGATGAGACATTAAGTAAAACATTTAGAGAACTTGTTTAAATGATAATTTCCACCATGGGTATTTGTGTTGATACCCACTGACTGTGTCCCTGCAAGTTTGCATTTTTACATGACCAAACTTGTATCTGAAACCAAGATGGACTTGTTACTCAGCCTAACAAATCTGCTTTTAGTCAAGTTGTGCAGCAAATCCAAACAGAACTGCCTTTACATGAAAATAAACATATGCCAAATACTAGATTGTGATTATTTTGTTAATGTGCATTATCTATTTCAAGCAAGAAAAGTCGCTATCACGTTGCCCACCAGAAGGCTATTCTCAAAAGTAGCCACCCTGGCTTGCTTTCTTCGGCCTCTTGTTTTTCCTATTCAATGCCCAATCATTAACACACCCAAACACTTTCAGGCTTTGTGCCCTGCACACCATTTCTTTGCTCTAAGTGTCTCTGATTGCCTTCCCTGTTCTGTTTTCTTCATCCCAACTGAAAGCTGTGCTATGACTCCTGGCATCTCTATTAAGGAGTGAGCCACATGGAAATGGTTAGCTTTGCAACTGCAAAAACTGAAAACACTCCCTTGCACACTATGGAAATGAAACATGTCATGTAGCAAACAGGTTCCTGTGGTGGAGTTTGCAGCCAGGAAGACAAACTATTGGCTGAGATTTCAGTTTTCTTGTTATCACTGTAGATCAAAAAGATGTGATCATCCCTTCTGATAGCCTCTCCGCTTTGGTAAACAGCCTCTGAGTGAGTTCATTAAATATTTAAACAGCCCTGGTATCTATTAATGTTATCAGACACATGAAATATGTCTGATGGATTTATTCTGCCGTTAAGGAACCAGACCCCAGTGTCCCTCCTGGGACTGAGCTCCAGCTGTTTAAACTATAATTCCATCACTATGAGGCATGGTGAAAGCACTGACCTCTTAGAAACGGACTGCTTGCTACTCAGCCTGTAAATTGCAAATGAAACCTTTCTGTAATAATGTTAAAATATGCACGCATAGGAATTAAAGCACTTGGGGTCACCAGCAAAGCCTGATGTGTTTTCTGTAACCTCTAAACAGCTGGTAGAAAGAATCCTATAAATCAATGCTTGGAAGATTAGCAATCAGGGGATATATAAGTCTTTTTGGGTTCAGTAGCTCCTCCGCCATAGCTGGAAGAATCTGAAGCAATCCTTTGAATCTTTTGTGTCCTTTTAAAATCCCATTATTTTTGATTCTGTTTCTCAAGATGAAGAATTATGCTGATACTGTACTTCTTACTTACTTTAGTAAAATCAGTGTAATAGAAGGTTATGCATGAAGGCCTTTCATTTTTAAGGTAATTTGTGGTCCCCTTTTAGCCATTTGAAGCTTATATGAAAACAATGCTAACAAGTAAGATGAAGGGTATCTTCTTATACCTCCTACATAGGACTAAGACATGTTTTAGTTCACTGGTGATAGATCATCCATAGCCAAAAAAAATGATTGTTTATATCAACTTAACTTGATATGAAATTCCTTGA
The DNA here is from genome assembly GCA_021653895.1 of Mastomys natalensis. Classification (NCBI taxonomy): domain Eukaryota; kingdom Metazoa; phylum Chordata; class Mammalia; order Rodentia; family Muridae; genus Mastomys; species Mastomys natalensis. The sequence continues at coordinate 853,832 of JAJTUV010000140.1, forward strand.
GTGACTCATAAGAGATAAAGCCAGATGCTTCCATTTCCTAGAAATTTTAGCTTCCTGACTATGAATGGGAAGGACTGGACTAGTTATAATAGGAAATGTACTATTCTTTCTGAAGTCATCAAACAATTAGGAGCCTCACAGCCTGAAACACAAACTAGGTTCAAGTATCTTTCAAAGTATGACATAGATTACCATGGTTGCTAATTGAGTGTCGACAGATGAAGATCTAGGTGGTATAACACCAACATTAAATGACAGAACAAAGGCCCCCAATAGACCAGATATGAGAACAATGACCTAAATAGGATGAGACGGCAATGACAATCAAGGCACAATCCCGCATTTGATCATTTAGAGAAAATTATATAGGAAAATGGGGCAGGGAAAAAGCAAATACTAGAAACCATTTCCCAGTGACACTTTGGGAGTCATAGATTCACCATGGCCTTTGCATATCCTTGAGGTAGGTTAACACTAAAATTCCAATGTCTGTTCCAGGAGGGAACAAAAGGTCTGTCTTTTGCTTCTCTGCTCTACATACCGGAATAAAATGAAAATAGAGGAGATGATCTGAAATACGGCAAGCCATGGAGAGGACAACCAGAATTCCCTTGGTTGCATGTACAAATGACTGCTATAGTTATGATGGGCTAGCCTGGACTGGCATAGCTGACACAAATAACTCTTTATCGATAGCTACAGAGTAATTGTGTCTCATGAGACCCCAGTTATACCAAAGAGTTGAGAGTCAATAGAATATCGAACAAATAACTCTAATAATACATAAGAGAGGGAATGTGACAGAACTCTGCTATGAATAAAAAAAATTAAAATAAAATAAAAAACACGTCTTAATTGGCTTCAAGTTTATTATGAGTCAACTCCGAAAAATCTGCCAAAAGGGCTAATATAATCTTATTTTTATTGACACCTATAGAAACCAGTCCAACGTGGATGACAACTCTGCCTACCTAATGCATTAATCATACTAAACCCAGAATTTCATTGTCTGTTTAATCTATTGCCCTTTTTAAAGGATGGAGCATGTCAAGAAGAAGCTAAAAAGAGATCCACCGTGCTCCTGAGCGATCAACGGCAGCATACAGGAAATGCTTGGTAAGTGAATCCAATTAGATTGGAAACAGGCACCTCGATTGTGGAGAAGGGATTAGATCTCAGCTGTGTGGTGCTAATAATATAATTATGATATTTGGTGAATGTTATAATGAATAAGTTACAAAGTTATACCTGAACATTTAGTTTACTAACAAAGTTCTCTATCACTAGGCAGACAGATTATAAAATGACTTGGCAGAAATTCATACACTTGCAGAGTCGATGACTCTAGACTCTGGAGGGATATTTCAGCATGAGCAAATGGTAATTTCCCCCCAAAATGATGTGATACTCAGAGGTTTCCACGACAGTCCTTCTAAAGAAGCAATGCCCACTTTTTCTATGATATCTATATATCCATATATATCATATGTATATGGCAAGTATAATGTGTGTGTGTGTATGTGTGTGTGTGTGTGAGTATGTGTGTCAAAAAGATACTGTAACAAATTCATCAAATCCAGTTCAGTGTCTACATTTAAAGGACAACACTCTAAGCAATTAAAAAAATATTCAAATTTTGCTAGAGCATTGAAAAAAAATAGTAGTTATTAACCCAGAACCTATCCCTTCCTTACACAAAAATACCTCTCTTCCTGCAGGATCTCCTACAGAGGACTTCCAGCCTGGGGCAGGTCAGCTGCCTTTCAACTGGCATCCAGCACAGAGGGCACAGCCAGTCATAACCTGCAGTGAGCAGAGCTGCAGGAGACACTTGGTAGTTGTTTAAAACAATTGCCAATGTTGTCATTTTCCCCCTTTTCGTTTTTAGTTATTTAAGGGTCAGTTAGTTTAGAATTTTGGGCTTAGTTTCTTTAAAGAACTAATTTTTTTCCCAGATGGATCAAGGTGTAGGCACAAAGCAATTTGAGTACTCCTTCATGGAACATAAGCTTTAGGGAACTAAAGATAGGTTAATTCCATGCCTGATTCATTCCATGGGCCATTTAACGAGAGTCTCTGGAATTCTTCAGCCAATAATGAACTCACCGGATCCAAAGGTAATCACTGCTGCAATTATTAAAATTTACACCAGAATTCTATTACCCTTTCTACAGATAAGTGTCTTATATTAAGTGGTCTAGAAGAGATGCATGAACTGGTTTGACAACACTAGAAATCTCTCTTATTTGCTTCTTTTTTCTTTCTCTTAATTCATCTATAACCTGAAGGACAAGAACATGCTTCAAGTTAATTGTAGGAAAATATTTATTTTTATTATAATTTGGGATTTAAATCTATCTTCTCATATATGAGGTCATATAATTCCCGAATTCTCATTTCTTTTCTGTATTGACAACACTAAGTGTTGACCTCTTACTTTCATAAGTGCCTCTTAAATGTTGCTCCATGTACATCCCATGCAGTATCTCCTTTGATACAAACGACCAAAATAAAGATTATTATTGTTCCCACTTTATAAACGGAACACAAGCAGAGCTGATAAAAGTTAGGGGTGCTGTGGTATACCGCTCAACCAGTCAGTGATGGGACCAGCCTTGGAATTCGGGAAACTTTGTCACATGCTTTTGAATATTGCCTGACATGGTGCAGTCTCCTTTGGCCTTCATTGTAGCTGTATGGTGCCTCTTTGCGCATAAATTCTGCCACAGATGAGAAGTTTAAAAAGGAGAATGGCAGTTTTTCTTTACAGTTAAGACACTCCTACTTCTCTCTAACAAAGAGGTATTTTCCCGACAACTCTTTGGCTCTTATAAAACAAGGGATAGCAATTATCTATACAGATGTAATAAAGGTGAAATATTTAGTGGGTCAATGAGTACAATAGTGTAAAGCAAAAGAACAAACAAACAAACAAACAAATCACAAAGGAAAACTTTACTTTCCAAGGGAGTTTCACTGGCTCTGCAAACCATAACGAAGGGCAGGCCCCAGCTGCTGTTGGCTAACAGGAAATGAACTCCGTGGTACTTTTGGAAGGTTTTTTTGCTGTAGTTGTAGTTGTTGTTTTGTCTCACTATGCTTTGTCTGGGCTTTTACTAATCTTAAAGATTGTTCACTTGTGTGTTTTCCAGTTTTGTGTTCTTATAAGATTTTTTCAGCGTACAAATGTGTGTGTCTCTGTGTCTGTATGTGTTTCTTGTGCTATTTCTTGGACTTGTCTTGCTATTTGTTCAATTGTTTTGTCTTATTCTGCTTTGCTTATTTTTATTTTATCTTTTATTTCAAATGAGAAAGAGAGAGAAGGAGTGTAGATTTGGATGGGTGGGGAGATAGGAAAGATCTGAGAAGAGGTGGGGCAGGCAAAACTGCAGGAACATGTTTTATAAAAAAGCTATTGTCAATAAAGATAAATAAAAATGAAAGAGCAATATCTCATTTCAGCAAAAATGCTTAAATATCAGCTACGAGTAAGAACAAAATGTAATTTAATTAATATTGTTCCATTATTTTATGACTAATTCCAAAAATAATTTATTCTCAAAATGACATGAAAATTTTGTCATAACCTATAAATTTCAGGTTTTCATGGTACCAATTGAGTACTTCACAGGATGTAAAAAGTATCATTATCCCTTAAACACTCATGCAAATGATCTGAGTATAGGACCCCTAAATTTAAGTAATTGTTGACTTACCCGAAATTAACAGAAGTTAGTAGAAAAGAAAGAAGTATAAATATCATCTGTAAAATTCCTTCCTTCCTTTTACATTACTATTGGAAAAGAAATAAAGTATTTTCAAAGGATTCTGTGGATATTGTAATTACTATTCATTATAAAAAGATAAAGGAACTTATTGTATACATTTCAAAATTTCTGGTCCGATTTGTGGGCAAATAGAGAGGAAAAATTTTTTCCTTAGTATTTGTTCATTTAAAAACATGCAATGCTAGCACTGCGGAGTCAGTTGGTTAGTCTTCCCAAACTGGGAGGCGCCAAGCACATTCTCATTCCACTAATTGCATCAAAAATTATTTTTCAAACATTTCGGGTTTAAGGAAATTTAAAACACATTTTCAGAGTTCTCTTTTCCTTTTAAATTCATGTGTTTGGTAAGAGAAATTCAATCCATATGTTTCTGATTCATTTTTGACTTAACTCATCAAATTGTTGATTTGATGACCAAAAGCTTTCTGATGGTTGTGATTTTTCCCTCTGAAATAGTATTTTGTCTTTTCATGTGTAAACAAACATAGGTCTTAAAGATTCATGCTCCATATACCATGGATTTGAGCGGGTACTGGCTCTTTCAAACACATTTCTGTCACCCCAGGGGAATGCTGACATGCCTAATCACCCAGAGAACTCAGGTTGCTTCCTATTTATATGACTTTCTTTTCAAATACAATGTAAGTCATATTGGAGGTACAGTTTATAAAATCCAGAGTATTTTAAATTATATCTGATTTCATTTAATCACCAGAAAAAATCTACAACATGAGGAAACATTCCCCAAACTAAAGATGGAAAGAGAGAATAGGAACATGGCTTCTCTCCAATGGCAGTCCTACTGTTCCTCTAACAACCTTCAGGTTGGGAGTGACACATAAGCTGTATAGGACAGCCTTACATAGGTCTTTATAAGTTTTATGTTGTAAGTTAGAAGACAAAGGAAGTCAGAAGTTTTAGGAAGAAAATGTACATAGGAGAAATGCCCAAACTTCCTTTGCTCTGGTTTTCTTGGAAGTAAATGAAGGGTGCTGGTCTGCCCACAGAATTAAAATCCTCTGTCCCAAGGCAGCATGGTTATCACCAAACATCACTTTTTCTTGTTTTTGCTTTTGTTTACTTTTTATCACCCACACTACAGAAAGGGCTATAAGATTAGATCTCAATAAGTTATTTCCTGTGAATAGAGAAAGAGTGCAGGTTCAGGGGTGGCTCAAAATCCCATATCACATGGATATTGTTTATGAGGCTTCCATACATGACAATCTGTAGTGCCTCAGGTATTGGCATTTTTTAAAGCTCCCAATTATTTGTTACATGCAGCAAAACTTAAGAGTTACCTTTCAGAGGATTTCCTACCATCTTGAGCTACCAGATCAAGAGGGTTAGAAGTCAGAGACCAGTGAATGGAAAAGTGATGACACCCCTGTGTGTAAACAATAGTCATATATACATGCATGCACATCTGCACAAGCACTCATGCATGCCCATATGCACACACACCACACACACACACACACACACACACACACATGTGCTATGAAGACATACAACCAAATAAAGACTACTTTAAAAATCAAGCTTTCTATTTATTATTTTTGAATCTGTCCATTTTTTCAATAATGGTAGGTGACAATATGACATGAAATGGTACTGTAGTTTCTTTCAATATAAGTTGCATTAATTACCTTTTTGTTACATTGGATCGTTTATTGGGCATCAGAAATAATGTTTCACTTAATGTTTCACTAACATAAAGGACATTCCTTTCATTTATGTTATTATACTATATATAATATCTTGGTTTTCAGTAAAGATCATACATGAGTTAAAATATATACAAGTTCATTCAAAAGACTAGCATCTAAGATCTATGCAATAAAATCATATAGATATGATAAAAGATTAAAATATAACAATGAATGGATGAGAATGGTAGTATAACTAAATTGCATCAAGAACAGTCAAATAACAATTTCCTGAGGGGTTGACCTTGTATAAAGTTCCTTGACTAGACACTAGCGTCCATCTTGGATCTGTTCTCATGGTCTCCAGAGCAGCTATAGAATCTCTCTGTTAATGTATGATCACTACTATCTGTTGTATTGAAATAGGTCCCTCCTTGCTGACTAACTCCTAGGGTGCATATCTGAATTATTTGTACCATTGAACAAACCCTTGCTTGCTAAACTTCTGTCTATTATGAATTGTTGACTGGCCATATCTTCTTAGTGACTCTTGCCTGCTCAGAATATGCCTTAAATGAAGTTATTCTCTTAAATCTTCTTTTCTCTTCATGGGTTTGTTCTCTTAGCTTCTTATAGATCCCATTATCACTATTCCGTCAATCCCAATCCAATATACAAGTCTGCTCCTAGTATTCCTAGTTTGAATGAGTAGCAAAAACCCAGCCCTCAAATCACAACCACTTCAAGACTTAAATCCCAGCCTTCTAAAATTCTTACGGCTTTCTGATAACACATCTGTTCATATAGAATATCTGATAGAACCATATCAACTTGCTCCTAGCAATGACTCCTTTCTCTGTAACTTAACTTCCACTTGTCTTTATTCTCACATCCACTGTCTCTCTCTCTTGGACCACCTGCACTATCTCTAAATAAAGGTTTATCTGCTTATCTTAATCAGTTTTCCAAAAGTAGTTACATGAAATTAAAATGTAGCCTTTAATTTGCTACATTCTGCTTTAAAATGTTCCTTGGTGCATATTTATTCTTTCTAGATAGAGTGTAGGACTCCTAGCCTTGCAAACAGGCCCTTAATAATTGTCCTCTATTGATTTGTCCAACCTGGTTTCTCCTTTCTAGTAAGCTCCACCTCTGTAATATCAGTCTTGTCAATATACCTTTGACATATTTGTGGTGTTCTTGCATTTTGACACAAGAACTTTCTTTTGTCTCTTTGCTTTCCATAAATAACATCATCCTACCACCCACACTAGTCAACTTCTATTTATCCATCAGAACATACTTTTTAGAGTAGCTTTTCTAGAAACCTTCCCTATTCATCAGAACCTCATACTTGATGCTTTCCTCTTGCAAAGCACTGTTTGTTCACTAAGGTATTACCATCTTTTTTTATTGCTAAACCATAGCCCCTGGATAATGAATCATGCCATATTGTCTTTTAAGGTGCTAACATTCTCAGTACTTCGGGTGTTGGTTGTTTGAATGAATGGATGGCTTGATGAATAAAAGTACTCATGAATGAGGACTACAGTTCAATGTGTCTTCATTTTGGCTTCCTGGGTGAATTTTTAGGAGAATCTATACATTTCTGTAAATGTTCATATACAGTTTTTCTGAACAATATATAGCGTTTTCAGCAGACTGCATTTCCTCCTCCTCTGTCCTAGTTTCATTTCTATTGCTGAGGTAAAATGTCATGGCCAAAGCTACTAGGAAAAAATTGGTTTGTTTCAGATCACAATTTCAGGTTATAGAACATTACTGAAGGGAAGTCACAGCAGCTGGAGGTTGAAACAGCTTAGACATTCATGATACACAGTCAAGAGCAGAGAGGATGAATGTCTGTAGGCTCCTAGTGCTTGGGTGATTTCGATATTCTTATCTACAGTCCAGGATCCAGATCTAGAAATTGATGCTACTCACAATAGGCTGGGACTATTCACATAGATTAATAATATATATATAATATATATATATGCACACAAATATTTGGTGTTTATCATTTATAATAAATATCAGCTTTGCTTGATTGGGAGTAGAGATATTTTAAGTGTCTTTAATGTTTTCTTTAATATATTAATTGACTAATATGAACCTTTCCTCCAGGTTCTCCATATCTAAAAAACGATGTTCACATTGAACAACTCCCATGGGTTGCTTTTGCATAGTAATTTCTAAGTTTTGGATGGTATGATGTTTAACCATGTATTAAGATGCATGTGTATGTGTTCAAATAAACACTTTTTAATAACTATTTTTTTCTTTGCTTTTAGCATGTGTTCACGTGGCAAAAATTTCCTGCCCAATGTATTTGCAGCAGGAGTCCTGTCATGTGACAGGGAAGAGGGAGGCGGAGCTAGGAGTTGGGAGGAGAGAAAAACGCAGGGAGAGAGGAGAAGAATGAGGGAGAGGCAAGATGGCGGCAGACATATCTAGAGACATGGCAGGCATGTCTCAAGCAATCAGAGGTAGTTATTCATATCAAAAGGTTAAATAATTGATATTACAATTCTAATTGTGTGGGTATTTTGCGTATTGAGTATTTGCTGATATATAAATCTATTGAGTAATCTTTAAGCATCTATAGTTTTGATTTACTCGGTTACTGGAAAATGGGTCTGTTGACAACCGGGTGGTTATGGCTGTGAGGGAACTAGTGGCTCCAGGGACGAGCAAACCAGAGCTGGAAGCACAGCAACTGGTCGCTAAGGGAACAAGCTGGAGAACAGCCCAGCTGAACCAGCTTGGGAGCTCTGGTCTTGCTGGGGAGCTTGCTGAGACAAATGGGCTTAGAGTGGGAACATGGCGGCCAGGCTAGGAGCTAGCCGGACGGTCCTTTTAAAAAAAAAATACCTCCTGCTACATGTTCACCCTATCATCATCTTCAATTAGAGAATCTGAGTATCGGAATTGAATGAAGAAGTTAAGAAATGGGACTTCACATATTCATTTCAAGTTGTAAATTTAAATGAAGCAGCAGAATATCTGATTTCTATTTCAAATGTTGAAGAGCCACAGATTTAATGATTTTGAAGGAGTCCACTTGGTAGAAGCCATTGTAATAGGAACTGGTTTCAGAGGTTCTATAATGTAGGTGCATCAGACATGATTGCCTTAGGGTTCAGTGAAGTTCCTTTTTCCTGGGTTCTGAATCGAGTTCACTGAACTTCATTACAAAAAGGTTTCAATGAAGCCAACAGTCAGAAAAACATACATGGTGCTTTATGAAGGAAAATCCATGACTGCCGGCTTTTTGCCATAGATTTCTCAGACCACCATTTTAGAGGATCTATCGTCTCACATTTACCTTGAGTAATTTGAATAGAGTTTCTAAGTACCAGCTGACTGCAACACTGCTTTATCGTTTAAAAAAAAGAATGGAAGAGACAGAGAGAGAGGAGAGAGAGAGAGAGGAGAGAGAGAGAGAGAGAGAGAGAGAGAGAGAAAAGAGAAAAAGTTAAAGTGATTTTGCTTCATATATGTTGGATCATCTGCACTGGTCCCTGCACTGCTCTAACCTACATTGTGAATCCTTGCCACACTTGCTTTGTTTAGCTCCTGAAACACAGCAAGCAACCCCCTACCAAAGGGACTGTTGGTAAGCTACTCTTAATATAGAAAGAACATGTCAGTCATCTGTGGCCAGCTCAACCACTATCAAAAGACAGCCTTTACCTCCCTGTTTATTGTTTGCTATAAAAGGCAGGATTGCCATGGACAAGAAGAATGAAATAGGTTTCTTAATGATTCTGTATAGAAACTTGGATTTTTGTCTGATTTCTGTCATTTGTTTTATTTTATTATTTTCCATTCATGGGTATTATAATACTAACAGCTAATTGGCATTGTGTTCCCTCTATACACGTTCCCAATTTCAATTTGATGGTGTAGGTTTGTTTAGTTCATTAGTTAAGCATGCTTCTAATGTACCCATGTTAAAAATGAAGGAACTACTCAAACAGTTGATAAATGTCAATGCCAGGCTTTGAGCTCACTAGCTCTCTCTCTCCAGAACTTTAATAGTCATACTGTTTCTTGCAATTAGATCTCTCTCTCTCTCTCTCTCTCTCTCTCTCTCTCTCTCTCTCTCTCTGTGTGTGTGTGTGTGTGTGTGTGTGGTTGACTTACTAGTTTAATATTTGCCTCCTCTTCTCAAGTAGAAACATCAAGGCCAGGGACCACAGAAATACCAAGTCTTTGGAAGTTGATAAAGGCACGCAGATAGAAGTAAGAAATGAGGGATGAGTACTAGGACAATACTGAATGTTCTAATACATGGAAAAATAAGGTTTCTTCCATACTCATATTAGCTGCATCCCTGACCTGAATAATAGTATTCATGGAGGGAAATATCCAAGCCCCATTCTCGAAGCACATGCTAGAACATGTGACCCAAATTCAGATGGATTTTCTGTGTATAGCCATGGTATTTTAAGATAAGCACTCTTTAGACATTTCTAAAGAGTCCATTGGAAATATTTTTACTAAAATCAATCTAGGATTCAGGTATATGCTCTTGTTGCCACAGAAAACGCAAACCTCAATGCCAAGCTAACCAGACTACATGGAGACTGTTCAAAGTTTGCTTCTGCAAATAAAATTAACCAGTTACCCAAACAAACTAAGCACCAGGCATGTGTTATAAGCAGGCAACATGTGTGGGGGCAATACTGAGAGTGAGATACTGAGCTATGATCTGGTCAGGCAAATCAATGTCAAACGAGTTGGTCTAGTTTCAGATTGACAGAATGACAAACGGAATCCTAGCTCCCATGAGGTTGGGGCTTACACTGGTGTACACAGTTCCTTCTCTTTTAATTGAATACAGTTTGGGAGAGCTGGATGTTGGAAGAGAAGGGTGGACAGGTGAGTGAAACCAGACCTAAGGATACAAGAGAAGCAGAGATGTGGCAGACTATTCTCCCATGATGCATTCAGCAACTGTTGTGTAAGAAACTGTCCTTTCAAGGAACACAGACCTTGCTCTTGCATTCAGAGCAGGCATCTGGGAGACATGCTTTGAGAACTGTGAATTATACTCCTCTGCCTCTGATTTGTAACCACACCTGTACACTCTTGGAAATGCTAATAGACAAATATAAATTTCTATACAAAGAGAAATCTAATAAGAAGAGCATTTGAATGAGTAAAAATGTCTAATTTTTTTCTTTTAGCAGTCATTGGGACTGGAAGAACGTGCTTATAGTAATTAGGGAAGATGGATTTCCAGGCCGAACACCACCCACAATTTGTGCAGTCTGGGGTCAGGCGGGCAGCTGCAGAAACCACTCGGCTAATTATGAGAATTCACTGTTCGTTAATAGAATCTCTCTCCACAAACAGCAGCTGTGTGTTTGCTCACGCAAATTATTAATTCTGGCCTCGCCTCAGCTGCAAGGTTCTGCTGTGAGAAAGGAATCCTCAGACAGAAGTGTCGCTTATCACCCAAGTGATAGCAAGGCGAGAGGGAAAATATGAAATGGAAGAAAATATCCTCTAACTGCAGGTGTATAAAGATTTTGCATCTACCTCCCCTTTCTGCCTTTCACTCCCAAACAATTGAATGCCAATTTTGGAACTCATTAATCTGTAGGCAACCTGGCGAGATCTAATTTATACCTGTCAGGAGCAATGGGCAGCAGCTAATAGGAAAGTAATTGCAATATAAGTCTGCTTCTCCCACTTGATAGTATGCGAGATTTTAATGACAGCCCTTCTCTACTGGAGGATCAGACTGGCCAACAGATATGTTCTCTCCTTTGCAGAGAGTCACACTGGGAACAAAAGAGATGTTTCCTTGGGTTTTAAAATACGCTGCCAATAATGTGACAATGGTCTAGTAGACAGAGCATGGATTTACCTCTCTTTATTTATTATTTGGAATAAAAGCAACATCCTTGCAAAACGCAAACTCCAAGCTAGTAGCTTCATGTTTTTATTAGGTTATAATAGCTAACTGGAATATAATATATAAAATACCTTCTGTTTCAAATTCTGTTGAATATCTATATTCAATGATGCTAAAGTTTGAAATATTAGGGTACTTAGAGATACCTGGGATCCTTCATAGGCACAAAACTATTTATGATGACAGGAAGAATGTAATGCATGAAAAGAAAAAGATATCTTCCCATTTCCTCCTCTTTTCTATAATAGTTTCTATGAGATTTTTCTATGAGCAAATTAGGAGTATCTGAGATTTCCTAAGACATATAGAATAATTGTTGTAAATTTTCATTCTATGTGGTTTCTTTATCTCTTTATTGATATTCTTCAGACAGGACCCTAGAACATAATGTGAACCCTAGTTCACACAGGACCAAAAGGAACATGATGCTGCTGGAACACGTAGCCTGCATCCAAAGCTCTGGTTTCACATGTATTCCTTGGATAGCTTTGAAGAAATGAATTAACCACACTAAATCATGTAAACCTTCATGTGCTCATGACAGAATCAAATAGAAGCATGTATGTTTGAGCACTTTGGAAGGAGACATTCCAACCTTCATTGTTATTGTTTGGTGACAACTGAAAGTACTTCTGGATAGAACATGTATGAAAATGCAAATATCTCGAGAGAAAGTGGAGAGAAAATAGCTTACTATTGTACACCACACATGGGATACTGCCATCCCTGTTTCAAAACCAAATTCAATTAATCTTTTGTGGTATTTGATTTGAGCTTAAAGGCTGTTCCAGGCATTGCAGGAAATACAGTATAAACAAGGCAGAATCCCTGCCTTCAAGTGGCTTATAGAGAGCCAGTGCTGACAGAACTTACGCAGTTACATCATCATACACACCGTAGCAGACACTTGCAGTGGAGGGCAGGGATGTACAGAAGCATTTAGAAAACAGGAGTGCTGGACCCCATCCTATAACTTTAGCCACAGCCTATAGGAAGCTACTTCACTCCTCTGAGTTCTTGTTCTCTTTTCTAAAAAGTGACAATGGAATAGATATCTAAAGGTTTTCTCCAAGTCTTAAAGTTTTAACACTTTTTTTCTTAAATTTTACAAATGTGGAATTAGGCGTTATTCTTCTTCTTCTAAATTCTGGAGTTTGGTGAATATAGATTAAGAATTATATGAAATGTTTTAAGTGGAATGATATTTAAAACAGAGAATGGTGAATTGTTAATAAAGGATTTTAAAATCATCCATTTGTTATGCTTTCACAATAAATTAAAAAAATGAGTCCATGCTAAATTTTTAAATGGATAGCGTAGTCAAACACAAAGTTGGAAAAACCATTTATGTATTTTGAACTTTTTTATTCTACATTACAAAACATATATGCAGCCCAATCCTTTCCCTATCTCTATAATAAAGTCTTTCTGAAGTCAAAATAAGAAAAGATAAAGGTTATTTTGTTAGTTGTCTAATTTACATAATCTCTAGAATAAAATGTATAGTATGGACAAGAATAGCTAAGTCTTTGTTTTCTGGAGTTCTATAGAATAAAATGGTGCTTAGGACTTAGAAACAACATCCTGGATATCTAAATAACTCAGTCACTCAAGATACCACCTGTGAAGAGTTCTGGCCCTTCATACTTTGCCTAGGTCTTTTTGTAGAATCAGATCAGGATAATTTGTTGGATGTCAGGTCCCACAGAAGACATCATCACATGACAGGATTTAGTGCATGAGGTAGCAAGTGATAATTACATGGTTAAGAAGTCTGATAGTCCATTTTGTTCCTCATCTTAACTCCAGAGTTTTTACATTGCTATTCATCATTACAGAGGAAATTATCACAGGTGCCCTTCATTATGAATGGGGCAGTGTGGCAGAAAACCCGATTAAATTTGGTTTATGTTTATTTTTAAAACAGAATCTCATATGGAAGCCAGGCTGCCCTCAGATTTGCAAGCTGCTCTCTCAGTTTCCCTAGCACTTGGTTATGAGTTTGTACAACCTTCTTGGGGATGTTTCCATATAGTCTGTCTTAAATGAGAAAATTTTGAAGCTGGTCTTATGAGGAGATGTGTTCTTCAAACTCACCTACCTCATACCTAACTAATCCCAGCCCCTACCACCTGACGTCTGGGTTTGCTTTAGCCCAATCCAAACTGAGACGACACTTTGGCCCAGACTGACATCTTGTTCTTCCTGTACAAAAGTCTTGGTTTAGAAAATATTTCAACTATCTTTACCTCCTTAAGCCACATTAAGTGGCTTAAAACAACAAGGTTCTTTGTGGTTGTTTTTACCCAAAGAAATGGGACTGATCTCCACACTCAATTAGTTTCACCTTACAGAAGTTACAAAACCCTAGAATTAAGGATCATAGAAAGCAAATCAATAAATAGTAAACTTCTTATATTTTTGGTTGTGAGCCTAGCCTTTAACGGCTGAGCCATCTCTCCAGCCCAATAGTAAACTTCTTATACCAGTGATACATCATTGAAGCTCATGGGTCTATTATTTGCTGAAGTTTCTTCAATGCGTCACTAGCTGGGGCATTTTGATTGGCCTGGGGCAATCACCTCCCAGATGGCTCACACATGCTTTGGAAGTCATTACAGACAAGTTCTTTGAACTAAAAAACCTTGTATCTCAAGAGATAGGAATTAGAAGCTGCTGATTTCTTGCTGCATAAGCAATGTCATTTCTACTATATCCTGTTGGTCAAGCAATCATGGCACTCCGATTTAAGGAAAGTACATATTTCAGTAGGAAGAAATTCAAAGCATTTGGGGCTGTGTTTTAAAACTGCCACAGTGTATGTTCAGCATAAGAAGATTCCATTCTAAATGCTGAATGAAAATATAACATTAATATAGACAGATATTTGTGAGACTGAAGAATGGAAACAAATTCTATGCTAGTCCAGTCTTAAATGAATTCCAGAACAAACCCAGCAATTCTTGGTACATATTCTGCCTTTGAGGAACACACTATTCCAGTGCATGGAAAGGTGCAGACTGCCAGCTACATCCAGAAACACTGGGGATAGACTCCAGCGTTTGCATTAGAAAATAACACCAAGAAGATAATATTGCTTCTCATACTCAGGAAGCTGGAGACTCGAAGGTTGTCAAGGAGAATGTCATGTCGTCCATCTTGTTTCCAAGCTTCAAATACTTAGCAATGACTGTCCAACTTCAGCATGTATCAGAATCAAAATATATACTTGGGAAAATGCAGATGTTTGAACTGGCCCAACAATTTTCTAGACAACTTCAGATTCAGAAGCCTGAGTAAAGGGTCAAAATTTTGCTCTTGTAAAAAAAAAAAAAAAAAAAAAAAAAAATGCAGACACTGAGTTGCCACTGCTGCTGATTTACAACTAGAACAATGGCAATGTGGTGGCAAATGAGTTACAGTTTTAAAATATGTTGCCTAACTAAAAGCTATAAGGGATAGGAGAAATCTAGTCAACAAGCTTACTACTCAGACTAGGACATAATGCATTACTGTCAAGAGTATGTTTTTATAAATTAAAAAATGGGTTGGTACTTACTATGTTCAACTCAATGGTACCTACTGCACTTATTGTAAAAGTACTAAAATAACCACTATAAATAACATATTGTTAATTATACTTAATTTCTTTGGGTGTAGATGTGAAAATTAAGTTGAATATGAAGTTCTTCATAACCAAAAGTTGAAAAGCATTAGATGTTTCATTAGGGTTTCATGGCACTAAAAGATACATTTTCTTACTACTGTATGCTAAACTATAATTTTCTCAAATAAACATTGAAAAAACAGAAAAAACTGTTTTATATGTTGATTTCCTTAGAAAATAAGGTTTTGGTACAAAGGTTTGCTATTGTTATTTTAAATATTCCTTTTCTCTTTCATGAAGTAGCTTTCCTGACCATGAACTTGACTCTCTTATACTCATTCCATATTTCAAAACAGAAATTTGGACCTGCAGAAATTTGTCTTCCATCTGAGGACAGCATAGAGAGATTTTATGCTGTTTTCTGAGTCTTCATGTAATTAAATAACATTTGCATTGAAGACAATACGAAGCCCAAGAAAATCTTACTAGGAGGTAACCCACTCCCTAGTGGACAAGAATCTGGGACAGCTGTCCAGATCCCATGGGTGGCTGCGAACTGTGCAAGGATTACCTCACAGGCGCAACAACCTCATTATTCAGGTGTGTCAGGAATGGCTAAGACAGTTCATAGCAGAAGTAAATGTAGAGTCAACAATTGCCTTTCGGCTGGATTATTCATTTTCACTACTGTCTCTAGCTTTAGGCTGGCCCATGGGTGTGGGCTAGATAAATGTGTTCCCTTCTTGGTCGTCAATAGCCCCCCTTTCCATTTGTTATTATTTCAGTAGGCAAAGCTGAATTTTCCACTTAAGAGCACCTGACTTCTATTTAATTAAGCAGATATGCATCCATAGCACAATATTTCAACTAGCTAATCCATACTTCAACTCTGAAGTCTTGTATTCATATCTCTAGGCAATAATCAATATTTTTAAGTGGCCACATAAATTAGGACACCAATAAAAGTCTTTTCTAGGGAAAAAGAAACCCCATAGGCACCTCTTGAATCATGATTGCTAAAGTCACAGTCAGCCAAAGTAGCTCACAGTGTGGTCTAACTCCTGCTAGAAAAAAATCTCACAGACAGTCCAGTGCTGTTTCTCTTATCACTACCAGTGATATCACATTAACAATGTACTAAAATGCTGAGGGTAAAAAAGGGGTGAGGAGTAGAGACCTTTTAAATGTCTGTAAATGGTGAGCTCCTTGTTCACAGCCACAAGTTTACTAAAAATTAACATGTAATTTTATTTCAAGGAAAAGTTCATAAACAGGTTAAAGTGTATGTCTTTGCAGTGACTTAGTGTGCTACAATTAACGTAAAGCTTTCATGCTTGAGTAAGGTTAATTTTTATCCCAGAAAAGTATCAAAGGCTCCGTTGTGTGGCACTCACTACAAGGAATAAAAGAATGAGCTGGAAAGAAGCAGAAAATGGAAACATGGGGGTAATGGAGGCAGAAACTTCATCCTACAGCCTGATTAACACAGCAAATGAGAAACAGCAGGCTCTACATACTTTTGGTTTTAATCTTTATTCTTTAATTTACTTCCATCTAGGTGCAGAAGAAAATGAGGTTTTGTGTTAATGGGCAAATGCTAAGATTTCTGTTTCATGTCAAGACCACTTTTTAAAAAATCAAGGTTTTATTTAAGCAGTAATATTGAGATAATTGAGGCAGAGCAACAACAAAAAAAAAAGTGTGGTCAAGCAAAATTACCTGTTATGATTATCAGTAATGGGGAGAACTGTTTGTGCTGTAGACTGCCTTTGAATATGGTCTTCCCTTGCTTGGGAGCAAAAAAATGCTGCTATAGAAAGGCAAAGCAGGGCTGGAAATACAGAAGTAGTGTGGGGCTTCATCCCTGATGATGTAGAGGTCACGACTCATCTGCCCATTCATTTTCTGTTCATTCAAAAAACACAGTGAGCAAGACACATAGCTCAGTTGTTGTGTTTTTGACTAACATGTGTGCGTGAGAACTAGCATGTTTGTAGGTTTAATCCTTACTGCATAAAACTACTGAGTGTCTATTAAGTGCATACTTACGCTTTTATGTAGCTTGGAGTCATTGAAACAGAAGGGGAGTCATAACAAAGAAACTTATAACTGTGTAGAAAGCTAAATAGACAAGTCAAGGTCAGAAAATGATCAGTATAAGCAGAACAGGATGATATGAGTCTTAAAGGGTAGAAAACATTAAACAAAGCTGGAACATGGAAAGGTAGGTGATAGATTAGAAGGCAGAAAGGGGACATAGCAGACATTGAGCACATTAAATGGTTTCATGGTATGTGGCTGTGAAGAAGGTGGGAAATAAAGGTATAGGAACAACTGAACTCAAGGCTGGACCAGATAGGCTCAGTCATAAGAATAAGTAATATGAAATCATTGGCCAGATATGTGTGCTTCAAAACAAATAATGGAGAAAATTGACTGCATGGTGTTTGTAAGTGAGGAACTTGACAAGTCTGTATTAGAGAAAGAACATAGAAAATAATAACATAAGTTGACAGAGACATGGAAAAGGATGGAAATAGAACAAAATAGTTGAGGGATAAGAGATAGGACTGGAATTGGTGGGAAGACTAATTGATGACTCACAGTTTGAGTTCAAGACCACTGAATGATGTAGGGGTGTCCTGTTAAAAACTATGGTGTAAGAAATGGATTTTTACAGAGAAAGTAGTAGATTTGGGTTTTATTTCAGGTAGCGGTGACTAGCCAGAATGTCCAGCAAAGATCTAAAATTGAAAACCTACATCTTCAAGACTAAGATTGTGAGTAGAAACCAAAAGCAGTGGGTGATTAAATGCAGTTTGGTGTTATAGCACTTCTTGTTTTACTCTGATATTCATGGAAATAAGTGGCTGACTTACTTCTATCAAGCCACTTTGATAGGAATGGTTTAGAGGTGTGTCCATTTGGATTGGTCAGGGTACCCACTCCCTTTGATTTGAACCTCTACTGGACTAGTTTTATTGTATTTAATACTATTGCTAGTTGTAGAATTATTACTCTTAGTTTATCATGTAGAAAAATGATGCCTGAATAACTTTGGGCAAGTTTACAATCAAAATTATAAATATAAATCAAATATATATATACACACACACATATCAGTATATATCAGTGTGTGTGTGTGTGCTGATGCATGCATACATGTGAAGGCCAGAGGTTGTCATTGGATTTTTTCTCAATCACATCCTACCTTATTTGTTGATACAGTCTCTTAACTGAAAATGTATCTTATCAATTTGCCTAATTTTACTGGTCAGCAAGGAGCATCTCCAACTCCACTCCCATGGCAGTGCTGTGCCTGGCTTTTATGTGGATACTCGGGATATGAGTGCAGGTCCTCATGCTTTTAGAGAAAGGATTTCACTTCCTGAGCCATCTCCCTAGCCACACCATTTATTTATTTATTTATAAAGATTTATTGAGAGATGGGAGTAGGTACCTGGGGAGGAGAGGAAACAGAGAAATCAGGGAGAAGCACAGAAAGAAAGAAAGAGAGACTGGTCTGGAACACCTGAGGGGAGAGAGAGAGGAAGGGAGGGGAGAGAGAGAGAAAGAGAGAGGGAGGAGAGGAGAGGTGGGAAGGGGGAGGGGGAGAGTAAAGTAGCCAGCAGTCTTCTTTCAGAGATGTAGGTGCCCAGTGATGACTAAAGTTGTTTCCAGGGATCTGTTGGACAGAGCCTAGCAGAATTGTCTGTAAGTTTTTGAAAATACTTTCTTTCAACAAGACTAGATCTGTATTACACACACACACGTGCACAATTAAATTCTATTAACTTCAATTTCCTAATTAAGGTTGCAAAATTCTAAGACTATCTTAAGTTTGATAAAGTCAGGATGTTTTGTAGCACTTATTTTATGTTATAATGATTCAACAGGAATTGAATCAAAGTAATTGCAGTCCATAGAAGACTTTACAATGAAGGTCAACTTGCACCTCACAGATTCTGTTTTCAACTTCACCTCCAATGGCTGCTAACTTTCTACTCATCCCTGTCCTGGCCACCATCTTATCCCACCCTTCTCTTTTCTTGTTTTCAAATTCACTATACTTATAGTACACACACACACACACACACACACACACACACACACATCCCATCAAGTTTCTTTCGTCTAATTGCACAGAATACTTTAACCATTTTTATTTCTACCATAACCAACAGAATTTTCTAGATGTTCAGTGAGTCACATCATCTTTAATTTTTATTTCTGAGGAATAATTTTATGTTTTTTTTAATCTGCTGTGTATGTTAGTTTCTTTTCTTCATCAAAGGAACCTTTTATATCTTTACTTGATGGGCCTACTTTCAAGTTTGTCCAAGACAAGTTTTGCTTTTGTTTTTGGCCTTTGATTATCTTCACTTATTTTCTTTTCCATTTCTTTGCAGAATCATGATGAACACTTTCCAGTCAGGCTAAAATTGGAAGTTTCTACAAAGCATTTTGTCTAGAAATTTCTTCTGTTAGCTTCCTTTTGTACTCAGCAGTGATGCTGATGCTGTTTTGGATCAAGAGGTTTGGTTGTTACAAGGCTTCCACGTGCATTACAAACTGCGCATGGAACCTTTTGCTCCTAACCTGGTAGATACCAACAGCACCCATTGCTGAGTCATGAGAACCCAACTGCCTAAAGGAATTATTGGCTGTACTCCAGAGGCCAGTATCACACCCTACTCACAAAAGCTGATAATCGATTTGATTGGGGCTAAATTGGCAGGCACTTAGGAAAGACCACTAAATTTGGGATTATTTTATAACCCTGACCATAAAATTGGCTTTTATGGTCTTCAGTTTCCTTATCTGTAAAATGGAGTGTAGCAGTTCTTACTCTGGTTTCCCTGTTCCTTTGGAAAGATGGACAGAAGTGAGTCTCTAATATTACTTTAACAATAAAGCCCCACTTAAAAGAAAAAATGTCCACAGTTTTTTAATTTTGAGTAGATTAACTCAATTGCCCATGCACCCTTCCTTGTATAATTTCCTAGGTTATATAGGAAACTCCCAAAGAACTTGCTTGGGATTGGAACACTTCAAGCAAGAGAACACTGTTCTCTTAGGTTTTCTAGTCCCTCTTGTCCAACGAATTCTGTGTGTCAGGCTGACGGAGTAATGGTTATGACGGCTCAAAGTTGAAATGTCATCCTTCACGCAGGCAACAAGAGTATTTCCATACATATTAAATAGCTTGACAGTAATTGCATACTGGCCATGGCAGTTTAGGTCTGAAACATTTGTATATAAATATCTTAATACCTCAGCTTTATAATGTTAACATAAAATATAAGGAAAAGGGGGAAGCATGCGTAGCCTAATGAAGATATCTCTCTCTCTCAAGGATAATTGGCCAGAAATGAACATCCTCTACAAGTTACACTCACTTCTGAAGTACTCTTGATCGCAAAAAGAAAAATAGGCACCACTAAGCAAGAAAGAAATACAATTCCCATATGTCATTCCTGCCCTTACATTATAGCACAATTCAGCCACTGCTTTACCTAAGTGACCCCCTTAAATAATCTCATTTACACTATATGTATTTTCTTAACTCAATCTGGTTTTCTTACCTAACATGTGTTGTTTATACACAGAAGCTGAGCCTTTCAAATAACAGGGATAATTTCAAGGCCCTAATAACACTCCCTGAAATAAATTATTTAATGTATTTTCTGAAAAAAAAAGAAAAGAAGAAAAGTATGTCTTCTGGGTAAGACATTGATGTGAGGTAAGCTACAGAGTTGGTTGTATATTCATTTTTTTCTCCAATGTATGCAATTATCCACTCAGTCTGCACCCATTAATATTATTTTTCTTCCTAAGCTAGAAGTATTTAAAGCCATTAGAAAATAATCCAAAGAATTCTATTTGCTGAATAAATTTTAATTTGCATGGCACCAGGAATTTTTTATTAATGGGAAATAAATTATTGCAATCTTTGGGAAGGAGACAAGTTAATAGCTTTGTGAAAAGCAATGGAGAGAAAATGATCTTGAAAAGGTCAGGTCTCCTGTCACAGTGTCTTTATGCACAATTAAAACAAGTCAAGAAAGTGGCTATATAATCAGGACCATGAATATGCATTATATCCTAATGAGAGTGTGAAGACGGAGCAGGCTTAGTGCTAAAGTCATGGTGGGGTGGTAACATAAAAATGGTAATTTGTGATGTAGTATTTAACTGTGTTTCTCTTTCTTATAGAAAACTTAACTCTTTGTTAGCCAGTCCATCCTCTGTTGGTATGCTTAGGCTTTTTCCACTTTTTAAGGAACAAAAACAACAACAGAAAAATTCAAAAGACAATGCAGTCGATTTGGGGGAACAAGAATAATAGTCAAACATTATCCCCCGTTATACATGAGTTAGCTGATGAACAAATATTTTATTTTGCCAGCAAATGCCTTGGTGTTTTACACAGTTGTATGAGTCTGAGAACACATGCAAACTCATTTTCATTTCATACAAACCTTCCCTAACCCTGCTCTGAGCTTCAATGTTGTTTTCATATAGCTGTCACCCTTTCTCACTTCATCCCATGTGATATTGTGTGGATCCCTAATAAATGACACAGGAAACAGAGCAGTTAACCTTAATGGAATTTTTTAAATCCCACGAAATTTTTATCTTGAATACCCTATTACAAGGGATATTGTTTGTAAGAGTGCTCTTTCTGTAGGAAAAACCTTTAGAAATGACATCAGGGGAAATAACTGGCAGCATCGAGAAGTTAACTTAATTTCTTAAGTGGTCAATTACCTCTGGGTAATGGCTGCTTCACTGGGTCATGTTGCTGCCGCTCTGTGAGCTATTGAGTCATTTCTGGCTATTCTACATTTTAATTGAAAAGCAGTATGAACCTTCTGATTCAGTGGTCATTTAATAAAAGATAATGATCACTGAACAATGGTTCTGATTAGCTAATGGCAATTTAAAGGTTTATAGAACCTTTCACAAGTCTGCCTGCTTATTTCAGAATATTAATAGAAGACCTTGAACTAATAAGATTTTGGTTCTTATCTTGTGAGAAAGTTAAAAAAAAATTAGAGAAAAGTCTAAGTTTCTCTTCCTGCATTTTGGTAGCACATGCGCTGAATCAGTAAGACTGGGCACTGTGAGGATGAGACCTAACATAAGAGAGTCTTTTGTCTCACACTCTGAAAGAAGTGAGCACAATCACTTTCTAACTGGGTTTCAGCTATCAAATTTTGCTGCCATGTCATTTCAACATGGGACCTTACTTCTCAAACTGTAGGAGACAAACACCCAGAGGCGCCCTTCCTTAGAAAGAACAGAGAAAGGTATCTCTGTGCTATGATCTCAGAAGTCAACCAGCCCCCGAACCTCTCCTTCTCTGCTTCTTACTGATGGAGTTCAGTAACTTACGATGTATGAATTTAGCCATTAGAACATGTGTGGTATAGAATGTTGCAAAGCAGTTCAGTGAGTGAGTGCTAAAAAAAAGAAAGATTTTGCCCACATTTTTGTCCAGAGTGTCACTCCTGTAGTATTTAACACTACATACTGTATGCCAGACAATTTATTTGGTCTAGGACCTAAACAAAGGTAAAATGAATTTCTTTTCAATTTTATAAGTGTCAGCCATGCTTTACATTAATATTGAGTACACATTTCTGCCTATAGACTGACACACACAGAAATCTAGGGACTACACACAAAAGAAGCATCTCACTAACACAAGTTTGAAACTGAACTCCTTTGAACCACTACAGCAAATGGAGTGCAATTGTCAGGAAGCACTGGGAGACACTGTTAGAACGACACACTCTGCAATATGCAATAGGTGGGTAAGAATCGCTTTGTGAATACCTGACTGCGCAAGTATGAGAGAAAAATCACGATCTGGGTGACAACCTTTCCTGAAATAGGAAGCATTTCCAGTCTAAAGGATCACATGGCTTGGAAGTGCTGCTTAAGGAGAGACTCCAAGAAGTTCAGAAAGTGCTCTATTAAGAATGAATGTAAAATTGCAAACATTGGTTTACATGGACATTGGAAACTTTGTGTATAAGTAGATTCGGGAACATTCAGTACTAAGTTTCAGTCTAGTTCTTCACTTTAGGTTAATTGAAGTTCTTTTTTAGTAGGTATTTGGCTTAGGCAAGTTGATTAAATTCCGAGCTTTAATGATCTGTTTACTGATGAAGAAATAACAATGGCCATTTCACAGAGCTGTGACAAAGATATGTAAACTCCCTAGCATTCATTCTTTCTACTCAACAGTGCAACATTAGTAAAGTTAGTCTACTAGATGAGCAGAAACTCGGGTATCTTCAAGTCAACGCTGATCGAATAGAAGATGGACTTCAGGACACCTACAGCATTACATCCAGTGCTAGGCTTTCTGCCAATTTTCCATAGAAGTTGCCTGAAAATTATCCTCCTTCCTCGTCCTGAGAGAAGAGGCCGCAAATGGGATCCTTGAATCAACAAAAGAACAAGAGAGAGCATTCTGGAAGCTGGAGCCATTCTTCTTCCTGTTTCCCACCTATTCCCTTTGTTACTTCTTTTTTCCATCCAAGCAATGTAAGAATATAGAAAGCGGTGGGGCCATGTCTGGACCAAACAAATAAAATGTCATCTTTGGCATGGATAACACAGAGTATCAAATCCCTTCAGCTTTATTCTAGAAGAAAAAAATAAAGACAGAAGAGAAACAAATAACCAATACCTATAACAGTAAAATGTACGAATAAAGGGCCTGTGATATGGCTCAGTGCATGGAGTCATGTCTAGCCACAAAGCCCAATGAGTTGAATCCCCAAGATTCACATGGTCTGGTGACCTGGGGTAAGGAAAACAGAGAGAATTGACCCTCCAAAGATATTCTCTATTCTCCAAGTAAGCATGTGTGTAGTGCAGGGTATGCACACATACACACACACACACACACACACACACACTCACACACTCACACACATACACACATTTTAAAATGCAGGGGAAAAAGATATTTTGAAAGATAAAGACTGTGAATCTACATTCACACATTAATAAAGTATCTACAGGAATGCAGGCTTAACAAAATCCTTTTCAGAATAGCTAATCCTATTAAATGTTGCTACTGTAATGATAAAGCAAATTAGTAGTAACATCTCAATAAAATAAATGTTTAAGAAATTGAAATAATTCTTAAAATATCAACTTTAGAAGGCTATACATTTTACAGAATATATGTTCAATATTGAATCTTACAGTCATTGAAGAAATTACCGAGGGCCTTAATGAGGGTTTATAGATTTTAAACAAACACCCATTTGACTAAATATGACTGAGTGAGAGAGAAAGCAACAAATGGCTGGTATAAATTGTATTATAAGATGTATATGAAGGAACGTAATGTTCTTCATGTTTTTCTGCACTGCACCATAGTTTATGTTTACAACCAGCCACTGACATAGACATTTCTGAAAGTGTGCTTCCCATTTGAGAGATGAAAACCTCAAGGCACCATAATGCTGTAAAATTGGCCAAGCCACACGCACAATTAATCTTAAGGCTGGAGCCTGATGGAATTTCAGTGTTCTTAGACAACACTAATTGATTATAGAGATTGCCTTTGGGGCTGGGGAAAAAAATCTAACGTGCAAATCGCAAATGCTCTGCCTGGCTCTCCAGCAATTTTCTTTTTGAGTTTTTGATCAAAAATAGCATTTAATTCAGTGTCTGTTTCATGAGCTGCTCTGATAAGCAGGATGTACTCTGAAATGCTGTTGAGGATAGGTAATATTGAGATTCTGTTTTTCCTTCAAGCTATGGAATGTGCTAACCTACAGTTTTAGAAGCACCTCCACCACAGTCGGGTATTTTTGTGTGTGTCTGAATTCTGTTTAGCCATATGTTGTATTGAATTAAAATCCTCTCAATGTTAGTTTAAAAATATATCACTATACATATGTTCTCATGGTTCTGTCTGCTTAAGAATCTCATGGGTTCATTGAGATTCTTATTCCATTGCTCCAGGAACTGGAATGGTCAATCAGCCTCTGGAGTGACTTGATATCTGTGATGGGGCCTTGCCACAGTTTTTGTCTTCCCTCCTTCTCACTGGCTTATCCTGGATGAGTTGTCTCTGCTGAGATATAGGAGCCAGAATCTCACTTCGGTTTTAATTGCCACACAAAGGCTAAGGAATCATCAAAGGTGAAAAGGAGTTCTCATTAGGAATTTCCTTAAAATGAGGGGCTGTAGTAAATAGATAAACACAGTCAGAGAGAGGAAGCAGAAGCAAGTCTAAAATAGAGGATGGAGAGTAAGGAGATGCTCAGTGAATAACAATGAAAATGGCAGGAGAGTTTGAATTGAATCTCTACCATTCATATAAGAAACAGGGCATGGTTGCACTTGTCTGTAACAATTGTCTTAGAGGGCAAAGACAGATGGACCACCAGAGCTTGCTGGTCATCCAGCCTAACTAGCGTGCCCAGAGAAAGCCTACATTAAAGTAATAAGGTGACCAACGACAGAGGAAGGGATCCACTGTCTTCCCCAGCCACAAACAGACACCCCCTTCCCCACTCACACATACTTCATGAAAACTTAAAGTTGAAATAGATGTTGTGAACTATCAAGATGGAATTAGGACATAGGCTGTCCAGAGTCTATGACCAATCTGATTAAAAAAGAAAATTCAGACAATATAGTTCTGTGTGACAGCCCAGGATAACCAGAAGGAAGTCTGCCCACCCCTCATCTAGGTGGGCCAGTTTATTTGAGACATCCCCCTTCTCTTCTAATGACAAAATAAATATCTGTGAATGAATGGCAGAATATTTTCCTGTTGCTAATTGTTGAACTATAACTTAAGGAAGGTATATTTCTGAATAGGAACTCAACCTTCAAGTGACACTTGCTTCTGACTCTTTATGGAACACATTGTTGAAGATTGTGTGTCACTTGGAAGGATAAAGCACATATATGTTGTGTGATATTTGATATACTTACTTAAATGACAAAGATGACTGGAGGTGTTGGTCATTGGAAGATGGCTTTCCTTAGCCTACAAAAAGGCCTAGCAATCCTCAACATTGAAAGGAAAAGGCAGAGGAGGCACAACTTCTTTTCTTTTTTCAATATTTTTGAAGTATAATGAATAAATTAGAAATTTTATGTTTGAGATAGGTAATATTTTGAATTATCTATATTAGTGAAATGATTATCATCATTAATCTACATACATACCTACCACTTCATACATGTCCCCCTGTTTTATTGGAAACTTTAAGCACTCAGTACAATATTCTTAACTATGATCACTATGCATCAATACATCTCCAAGATGTATTGATTTTTAGTCACTGAATTTTTTTGTCACTTGCTCAATTTCACCCTATATCCTCTTCCATGCGTTTGGCAGGCATTGTACATTCTGTCTATATGCTTTCAGTTTTTGCAGGTTTGAAAAAGTAAAATCATGTTTATTTGTATTTCTCTGACTGGCTCATTTTTTCTAGCATAGTCTTCCAGATTTGACCATACTGGCGTAAATGAAAGAATCTCTCTTTTATGCTGAGTACTATTCTGCTATATGTGTATGTTAAGCAACCCATGCATACTCTTCGTTCATTTACCCATTGGTGGGGGCTTAGATTGATACTGTATCTTCACTAGTATGACTCTTCAGTGAACATGATGATGTAAGTCTTCTAACTGTTTTAATATGAAACATGAAGGTATCTTATTTGTAGTGCCATGAGTCATTGATTTATGTATACTTTCTTTATTTTCAAATCCAGCCTTTCCTCATTCTTTCAAGAAATATGTATTTTGGTTACCAACATGATATGACATTCAGAAGAAAATAGTTTGAAAAATAAAAGTTATGTATACCTCAGATTATGAAAAAATAAAGAATTTACAGTAAATAAGTCTAAACACCTGGTTGTTGTATTGAAGACCTAGCTAATACATAGAAGAAAATCATATCTTGGTTTATTTAAATACCTTAGGGACTATAGGATAATAAAAAAAATGAAAGATTTGGAATGCAGTGTAATGAACCAGGTGGACAAGAGGGAGAGGTGTGCAGGAAGCATAAACAGCTCAGCAAATAGGAAGCCTGAGAGTCCGTGAAGTGCTTGGAGGTTTAGGGAGCGATGAGCCAGAAGAAATCAGTAGGGATGGCTGTTGGAAGTTCTTGCACATTTTGCGAATAAATTTAAATGATTTCTTTTCTTATGGGAATGTAGAAATACTGAACAAATTTTAAACACAAAATGACATTGTTTTGGGGGGACTACAAAGATCATTCTTGCAAATCTGTAAAGAAAAGACGGGAGGGGGATGATTGTCAGGCAAAGAGCAATCATGGATACCTTGGACACCCTTAATAAATATTTTCATGGAACCATGGGGAACTCCTAAGAGGCTTGTGGAAGAGAGTAAACTCATTCAATTTACATTTTAGAAGAAACATTCAGGCTAAAATATAAAATCAGGATTAAAAACCACAAGATAGGAATGAGGCTCAAAATGTTGGAAACTGTCAAAAAGGAATTCGAGTGGGGAGTGGGAAGAGGCACAACAGTTATTTGCAAAATAAAGTCTGTAGGAATTATCTATGACACAACGTTGCTGTAATCAAGAGATGAAAGTGTGGGACACCTGGATTTTAAGGTCTAAGACATCTGGCTGAAAAGCTGGCATAGCCATTGAGAGCACAAGCTGCTCCTAATAATTATCTAGGTATGATTATTAAGACCCGTGTCTGATTTCACAGCGCCCCCATGGAGGTTCACTGCCATTCATAACTTCTGTCCCTGAGGATCTTACACGCTTTCTGGCATTCACAGGCACCAGGCTCACATATGATCCAAATGTGTACAGGCAGACAAAGCAGTCATACATGTGAGATGCAATAATAATATTTTTAAACTCTAAGATATTCTACATTCCAGACATTCGTTCCATGTGACAGGTGATTGTTTGTGGGTTATTTTATGCAGAGTTCAATGCGTGTTAAAACATGTGAGTGACACTTGTTAGAGAGAAGCAAATTCACCACACAGCTAATGTATATCTGCATCACTGGAGAGAAACCAGGGTATAGAACAATATACAGAATTATAAAAAGGGAAAAAAAAAGAAAATAAAGGTAAAAGTATTAGGTTGATGCTTTTTTGAAATAAATGAGCACACGTGACTTCACTTTTTTATATAAAAGTATTTTACTTCGTGACTATTTGATACCCAAGAGTGCCTGTGATGTAAATATCTCATTTTCAAAAATCATTCTTGGGATGTTTTAAGAGGATCACTGAAGGCATAAGTAATTGGCCTAGAATGTTAAGGATCCTTTGACCTGATGAGCTCCAGTTATTATGATAGTTATAGCCTGTGGCCGGGTCAATCCAAATCAATTGTATTCCCCTAGAAATATGGGTTGTCTCTTCTTTCACTGGTCACTCGATAGCTAGCCACTCAGCTTTCCTGCCATGCTGTCCCAGCTGTCTTCCACCCTGTACCTCCCACTACATGCCCCTGTGCTTATGATTGCCATGTTACTTACAGCTTATGTTTGTTTTTCACAACCTGGCAATGAGGTGAACCATGAGGTATGGTGCATTAGACACACCATCTATCGCATGTGATAGTTTACTTAGCTCAAGCAAACGCCAGGTCAATGCTGACATTCCCCCTCCTGCTCTAACCACTCTCTACCATGACAAGCTGAGTTATCAAACACCCAAAAGCAGTGGAGAAAATGATCATCACTCAGAGCTGCCTTCATTTTCTCTATATATTCAGGTTGGCGTTTTATTTTAAACTTTGAGTATTCTCTGAGGGCTGTTTTAAGGCTTGAGTTGCCAGCTTGTTTCACTATTGAAAGGTAATTAGGTCAATGGAGGAATACTTTGAAGGTAATAATAGAAGTCTTGGCACTTTCTTCACTTTCATCCTTAACCAGTCATAGGATGAACCACTTTGTCTCATCATAAGTCCTAGTTATGATTTTCTGCTTTGTTACTGGTCCAAAGAAACATACCTAAATGACTATAAATCAAAGATTCTTAAGTGATGAGCCAAAATAAATGTTTCCTCCATACAAGTTCAATATCTTGTATATTTTGTGATAGGATGGTAAACTTCAATGCCCTTGAAATATATAGAGGTAGATAGACAGACATACAAACAGACAGACAGACAGACAGATGGCAGATAGATTGATATAGATAGATATCACTTCTTTATATAAAACAAGGATAAAGAAATTATGTTCTTGAAGCAAAATGAAATCTACTTCCCGTATTACGAATACAGACTCTCTTTTATATAAAGAGAGTCACAGCAATTCATATATGTGGTCTCTTTGACTACTTTTGTGTAGCATAGATGAAACCAATGATTGTTAGCAGAAACTTTAGACTATCAAAGGCTAAAGTCTATTGTACTTGGCAGAAAGAGTTCACTGACTCCTAATCTACAGAATTCTTTAGAGGAAATAAATGTGGATTCATAAACGTCAAATACTCCACAAACTGATCTAACTAGTTAGCCTTCAAAAATATTTGTCAAATAGTAATGTGAGGCATATAATTTCAGCACCGCTATTATGCTTCCTTCCACACACACAAAAAAAATTAGGCATTGCTGGATAACCTTTTAAAATGTTTTTATATATCACTGGGAAATGATCACTGGGAAATGCTTTGTGTCTTATAAAATAATCAGAGATGGTTTCAGAAAAGCAAGCTGAAGTCATCGGATGGTTTTGTTGGGGATTTTGGACACTCAAAGTTAAATAATTGAATTCGACTTGAAAATCTCCAGAAAGCAAGAAGAATGTAAACAAGCCAGAGATGGGGTCAGTGTGTGTGAATAAGTAGGACGGTCTCCTTCTCTCTGCCTGTCTCCATAGTTTCTCTTCTCTCCCTTCAAAGTGGAGCCAGATGTACACGACACAGCTTGATGTCTACCTGTTTAACCCAGAGGGATAAAACAAATTTAAATGAAGGTAATGTGTGACATCATTAGTGGAAGGCTTCTTGAATGACCAACTGGGAAATTCTCTGGTGGGATTTGTGAGTTTTCTTCTGGCCCTTAGGAATCCTGAAGGGTCATTTAACCTAATAAAGCTTTCTGTTTATAAACAAAGTTTTCCATTTGATGTCCTGATTCTGAAGTAATGCAGGCATGAGAACAGGAACTGTGCCAGTATTTATGATCTGTATGCCCCTTCGGAACACAGAAAATAAAAGGAATTAAATATAAACATCAACTGTGTTTTGCTTTATATAACTCACAGTCCAAATGCTCACAAAGGCAACAGTGTTGATATGGTTTGATATTGGTTTTAGAATTAAAATATGAAGGCTTCTTTGATGACTGCAAAGATTGTGATTTTGGAAAATTTACCAACTTGAAGAAACATCTTAATCCTGGATGAATTTCATTGATTACCTAGATCCAGCTACACAGCATGCTTTTTCTGCTACAAATAAATATAACAACAACGATTGACATCACCAGACACAGGACCTAATATAAAGGTCCATATTCTTGAAGCTCCAGATTTTTAATAATAAACAGACAAAATGTCATTTAGGAAATAGTCTTAGTCAATATGCCACTCTTGAACTATTTATTTTATTCATTAGTGATGGTTGAAAGGATATAGTAGATAATCTGCAGACTTAACTACAAAATTTCTCTTTCTTGTACAGGTTCCTCTTTGTTATGTAGTTTTCCTATATCTGTCATCAAGGGATAGTGACTTTTCTCTTTTCTGTGGATCTAGGCTGTTACATTTTCATTAATGGAATGTAGAAGAAATAACATTGTAGATTTTTAAATCTCTCTGTGCAACGATCTTTTATCTTCTGTTTGTTCTGAGGCCATCTATGATGGAATCATTCCATGCTGTGACAATTTAAGGGACACAAGGCCAATATATTGCAGCTATCTAACCATTTAACCTGATCCCCATGGGCTAGTAGCCTCAGTGTGGGAACTAAGCAATTATAGAAAGACTTGTCTAGTCAGCAAACATGCTAATTCGTTGGTATTTTCTATCACAAAACTTTGGTTTACCTGTATAGAAATAGATAGTTAATTTAAAGGTCAATATTCTCAAAAATACATAGATTGATGTACCCACCTTTTATTCCAGAATAATTCATGAACAGGGCTAGTGACAGCAACATTCAGTTTCCCTTCCTGGGTTCCAGTTGACTTTTAAGTATGAAAGCCATTTTCATCAGTTGTTGTCCTGTAAATGAACATTTTACATTGTAAGTTTTACCCACAGCATTACAACTCCAATCAGATTTTGATTCCTGGAAATATTCCTGCCTTTAGAAAGGATTCTGAATAACACACTTTATATGTTAATATCTCTATAGACGATCTCAAGTCAAGTTCTATCTCTCTAGTTCGATTGAGAATATTTTATGTCTATAAATTATTTGTACTTCCCTGAGATCAATTTAGACAATTATCACTCCCAAAGCCTCTGATGGAGGGCAACTCGTTTGGGAGAATAAAGAATTAAAAAAAGAGGAATCCAAAGAATATTCCTGGTCCATTCCTTATCTACTCCTGGAACTTGAACATGCTTCTTCCAGTAAAACTCAATTCCTCTGGAGTACCAATTGCTTGTTTTTCCTCCCAGAGTCTAACTGTGCTTCACCATAACTGTCACACTCTTCCCTCAATAATATTCATTGTATCTAAAACACAGTTCTAAGTTGTGTTACCTGAGAAGTTCAACCAGAAAGATAAACTCAAGACAAACACCAAAGGTTCAATAATGAGTAGATCCTGCATTGCAGTAGTATCTGAGAAATTTGTTTTTAAAACATGGTAGAATGACAAAGACTATTTTTTTTTTTGCTATTTTATTATTTGATAAATGAATAAAAAATAAAGGCATGCTTAGTTATCTTTAATGCTTCCTTGGGAAAGAGCGTGATTTGTGCTGCCAAGAAATGAGTTTTATTTTAATTTCAAGGTTTAGCATTGCACAGACCTTTAATTCACCTGTAATTACATCCTTTGGCTCATTTCCCCACCAGCCTCTGGAGTCTTTCGAGGATTTGTGGTTACCATTCAATCTCACCTGCAGGAAGTCACATTGTCATCACTATCTGATAAGATATGTAGCAATGCTCCAACCCTGAGGGCACTATGACCTTTCACCTCATGTCATTTGGTTTGCCTATCCTCTTTGCTTTCGTTGGTCCAAGTGTCTTCATATATCTGTATCCCCCACAGTGAAAACAAAACACCTAACAATAAGCTTCATTCTACCATGCAAAATCCACTGTTACAAGAGTTAATGTAATGTTCATGGTCTCCTTAGAATCATGTGGTGCTTTCTGCTTAATTCCTGCAGCAGCACATTTAGAAATGACACTTCATAATATGAAACCACCAGTAGTCATCTTTCTATTCCTTAGTACATCACCTGAAATCTCTAAATATTTATCATGATAGCCTAATGTATATGGTGTCTCTCCTATAACTCTTATAGAATTGTACCTAGCACAGTAAATAAACAGATAAGTTTTATAAGGATTGTCATACTTATTTAACATTATTCTACCCAATATTTTGACCTTTACTCCTCATGGAAATGTAATTATGTAGCAAAATACATTTTGGAAATGGAAACCTACATGTAAACAGATATGAGAATCTGAAAGCAACTCCCACTTTTTTCTTGCACATATCTCACAAAATGCCTTCAGCTAGTATGGGAAAACGAGAATATATGTTCAAGATCTACACGGGTTTCCTTTTTAAAGTTCTAACACTTCTCTATGTTTTGCTACTCTGTATTTGGAAGCCAGGTTTTTCCTATGGAAGTCCAGAGAGTCATAGTCTTTCTGTATAACCTGTCAGAAACTTATGTAAAGGGTATGGTTGAGCGGCCCCTTAAAGACTGCCTTTTACTGCCAGGTAGCTGGATTTGTTTATCCCGTACTGCAATTCTTTTTAATTAGAGTGATCTGCTTGTTATCTGCTGTCTAGTTTCTGAGTGATCTGTTTGCTCCCATGTTGCAAAAAGGATAGAGACTTTAAATCTTCTTTTGGCAGAAAGCATAGCTTCCTGATATGGATCTAAACAAGAAAATCTCTCTCTCTAGGTAGAAACACAAATTACAGAATAACTTTTCTTTTTAAAAGTTCAGACACAGCACCTAAGGGAGATAGAGTAGAAGTGGTTAAGGTACCTGCTGTCAATGTTCCTAATGATTTTTGTCTCTCTGTGAATACAGAATACCTGGGAAAACATATCAAAATGTGATGCTCTCCATAGCTAGGTCTCATAGACAGGCCACACCCAACTCTAGCAGTTAAACAAGCATCTTATTTTAAGTTTACTCTAATTTTTGATGGTCATCAATGAAACATTTTTTATTCACTTAGCACTAATAATAGGTCTAAATATTTTTTGAAGTTCTGGATTACTGGACATTTTATAAAGCAATATGAAGTCATAAGGAAGCTTTATTAGTCTATATATCTACTTCAGATACTCCTTCAAGACTGGATAATAATCCGATATGATCCTTCTGCTACAGTGAAAACATTCTGTAACCGACTCTGTTGAATACATAGAGCAGCCAACAGTCACATGTTCCTGATGAACATCTGAAATGTCACAAGTGTGACTTAGAAGTCTGAATTGTAAATTTCATTTGATTTTAATTCAATTTGAATTAAATAGATACATATTGCTAGTGGCCACTCTACTGAGCAGTGCAGTTCTATGAATTTTTCAGTAGAATATCCAATACAAAGAACAAATCATACTGGGCATTGTTCTTGTTTCCCAAAACTAATAAAATTAAATAAAAGCTGCATAAATCATAATTGGCAGTTTTCAATCTATGTTTATTTTTGTTTTGTTTTGTTTTGTTTTTCGTCTTTGAGACAAAGTTTCTCTTCATAGCCCTGGCTATCCTAGAACTCGCCCTGTAGCTCTGTAGACCAGGCTGGCCTTGAACTCTCAAAGATCTGTCTGCCTCCTCCTCCTGAGTGCTGGGATTAAAGGTGCGAGCTACCAGCTTATATATGTTCTTAAAACTGTATTTAGCTGTGTGCTAGACAGCAATTGCAGGTCACCAAACAATCATTGAGTTTTGATAGGCACCAAGAGAATAACAGAAAGCAAGATAGAAAAAAGTTGTGAGAAGCAACTGACAGCTCTGAGGCAGATTGATCACAGAGAAGCAAAACAAACAATTGTACAAATGTTAATTAATGAACCAAATGAGAACATAAAGTACTCACAAGCTAAGGCACTAAAATGAATTCGATATCTTTTATGGACCACAAAATTAACAATGAAAATACAAAAGAAGCAGCGAATCGTGAGCAGTGCACTTGGTTAGAGATGACCTCCACTCTGCTCTTAAGACCTACCAGACAGAGTTCTCCATCCATATCTTGACTACAATCCTGGATCCTGGTAGATTCAGAACTTTGAATATTCAACAAAGGGATTATAGCTTCCCTAAGACTCCTAAAGCTTAACTTTAGCTTGAGTTGGCTTGGCTTTAATGTTTAGTCATTTGTTTTCTTGCAACTTTAGCACACTGCAAAACAAAATTGAAATGTCAATAAAAAAATATTGCCAAATACATAGGAACATTAAAAAGGCCACAGGGGAGAATTTGACAACTAGTGATAAAGTTAAATTTAAAGTGACATTAGTGCATACAATTGGCTGAGGTAAGTATAATTTCCTTGTCATATAACAGCCTTTAAAAAGATCACAAAATCAGGAGGTTATAAGCCATTACATGAAGGTTGAGTTATAATGTTCTTTCCAAACATTAGCAGAGTAAATTGAATTGGATGAAGCAAAGAAGTGCAGATGGGCTGGGGTAGGGATGAAGGAAACGCAAAATGTAACACAGAAGGAATAAAGAGGTTGGGAATATTAGATAGAAATAGCCAGACTCCACTGGGAAATGGATTAGATAATGTGATAGAGCAATAATCCATTTGAGTTTTAAATTCAAAGCAAAAACGTGAAACAGCATTGGTACAGGAATGTGTTCTTTCTTGAATGTTTGTACCTTAATCTTAGAGGATAGGAGATATATGGGGGAGTGGTCAAAGACCCCAGACAGTTTCTAATTCTATCTAACCCACAGTAGACAGTCTTTCTCAAAAGTCTGACATTAAATGGATTCCCCAAATATAAGTTTCATTTATTTCACAATATTTCTGCTTCTAGGTTCTCCAGTGTGAAGCATTTGTCTTGTGCTTTAATCTAAATGTTATTTGACTTTGTGGTTTTTATTTTAAATTGACTTATTTTTATTTTTAATCCTGTTTTTACAGTTCAAACTTCATCCCCTTCCTAGTCTGCCCCCAACCATTTCCCATCCCATACTCCCTAGTCTCCAAGAGGATGTCCCCACCCCAGACCCCGCCCAACCAGCCTCCCTATTCCATGGGGCCTCAAGTCTCTCAAGGCTTAGGTGCATCTTCTCTCACTGAGGCCAGACCAGGCAGTCTTCTGCAGTGTATGTGTCCTCATATCAACTGGTATATGCTGCCTGGTTGGTGGCTTAGTGTCTGAGAGATTTCAGAGGTCCAGGTTAGTTGAGACTGCTGGTCTTCCATGGGGCCATCTACATCCTCAGATTTTTCTAATTTAAAAGGTATTAATAATTAAAATATAATTTTTCAGGTCCATCAACGGCTTATGTTCTTATATGTACCAAACACCAAGAAGTTATATAATGAAAATAGCATATATTTCACACGTTATGATAAAACTCTATTTTCTCAGGTATCAGCAGAAAACAGCATGTATGTACTCCACAAAAATCTAAGTTTAAAAATTTAGCAGTCGTTTCACCAAAGGAGATGTCTGCAGGAAATTTTAAATCATGAAGTGTGTGGATGCCCTCACTAACCCATGGGAATTAGCCATCTGGCGTATGATATCCTTACTGGTTTGAAAGAAAAATAGGTCCTTCTCACAGACTCCTTCTCCACTCAATATGCAGAATAGTCATTAACAGAATACTCACTGTTGGGTTGAAACACAAGGAAATAAAATCTGGGGCATAGAAGCAAGTCATCCTTAAAAACTTATTAGAGTTCCTGTGACATTGACAAAAGACCACACAACAACCTTTTGCCTAACCAAAGATTCGACAACAAAGAAAACAGCTGTATATGAAAAAGGGGTCCCATTCACAAGCACCTGCAGCAGTTTACAGTCCAGGCCCATCTGTCTATCTCTAGACATTAATGACATTCCATAGACTAACAACTGATCATCCTACCCACAGACATAGCATTGGAAAGTGATGCTAAATAGAGTGAATGTGTCAAACACCTGTGCTGGCATCTAGTCCAAGTTCATTTGAAGTTGTGGTACACAGGGCCAAAGAAGCAATCAAGTCTTTCTCTGCTTAAGTAGATGGAATTCATAGATACCTAGAACAGAAATGCCAGTAAAGGCAAAAAGGTTTCTCTCTAATTATCCCACACTAAGACACATTTAATTATAACTTCAAGCAGTAAAAATTATGTAATTACATGCAAACCATTAACTAAGAATCATGAAAATTAAACATTTGTTCAAAACCATTTCTTAGTCTACAAGTTTGAAACAGCAACAATGACAACAAAAACATTATAATATAAAATAAAACTCAAATAAGGAGCAAAGAGAGTATAGAGGATTTGGGGCTTCAGGTAGTACTGGGTCAGACACAGTGGCTTTTCAGATGAGGACTTTTCTTAGTGCCTTGTGTCCAGCTAAGAAAACACTCCATCATTTATTCATTTGCTCATTCATTCACTTTTGTGTCTTCACTATCCTCTCTCTGAAGACACTGGTATTTCTTGTCCTCCCTTGGCTACGGACTCTGCACATACTTAAAACTCAGCCTACATTGTAGATGGAGTGCTTTTGATACAGATTATTTTTATTATTTCAACCATCTATCTTTTGCTGCCATGTTTGGGTTCATTCAAGTTTCCCCTTCATGTAACAAGATTTAGATGAATAAAGACTGATATTTAGATTATTATCTCTCGAAGATTTGTGATCTCAACATGCTTTTCTTGCTTTCCCAGAGTGATAGTGATATGATATAGTAGTAGTAGGTGCATCTGGCCCTTATTTATATATATAATATATATTATATATATATATATATATATCGATGATTTTCACATTAACTTTATTAATACTTAATTGACATTAAATACAATTCTTTTTACAGATAGCAGAATTGAATCCCCTGTGTTTTTTTTTTTTTTACCTACCATATTTTTTATTAGATAGCATCTTCTGCATTTAAGTTTAATGATGGTTGCTTTAAAGCAATGTCATGAAACAAGTCACACTCTACTGACCTGAAATTGATAAATGTAAGCCGAACTGGCTCATGTTAACTTTTTTTTTTTTTTTTTGGATATTTTATTTACATTTCAGATGTTCTCCCCTTACCCCATTTTCCCCCCTCCCTCCCAGGAACCCCCTATCCCATCCCTCCTCCTCCTGCTTCTATGAGGGTGTGACCCCACCTACCCCCACACACCACACCTCCCCACCCACGAATTTCCCCACACACGACGTCCAGCCTTTATGGGACCAAGGATCTCCTCTCCCACCTATACCTGACAGGACCATCCTCCCTTACATATACAGCTTAGCCTCCCTAAGCGCTCCCAGGCTGGTGGTTTAGACCCTGGGGGCTCTGGTTGGTTGGTATTGTTGCTCTCCTCATGGGGTCGCAAACCCTTTCAACTCCTTCAGCCTTCACTCTATCTTCTCCATTGGGAACCCCATGCTCAGTTTAATGGTTAGCTGTGAACATCTGCCTCTGAGTATGTCAGACTCTTGCAGACCTCTAAGGAGACAGCTATGTCAGGCTCCTGTCAGCATGTACCTCCTGACATCTACATCAACGTCTACCTTTGGTGACTGCACATGGGATGGATACCCAGGTGGAATGGTCTGTAGACAGCCCCTCCTTCAGTTTCTGTCCTGCACTTTGTATCCATTTTTGCTCCCTTGAGTATTTTGTTACCCCTTCCAAGAAGGACTAAAGCCCCCCACTTGGTTTTCATTCTTCATGGGCTTTTTGTGGTTTGTGAGTTGAATCTTGGTTATTTCAAGCTTCTGGGCTAAAATCCAATAATCAGTGAGTGAATACCATGTGTGTTCTTTTGTGATTGGGTTACTTCACTCAGGATGATATTTTCTAGTTCCATCCATTTACATAAGAATTTCTCAAATTCATTGTTTTTAATAGCTGAGTAATATTCCACTGTGTAAATGTACCACATTTTTTGTATCCATTCCTCTGCTGAAGGACATCTGGGTTCTTTCCAGCTTTGGGCTATTATAAATAAAGCTGCTATGAACATGGTGGAGCATATGTCCTCGTTATATGTTAGAGCATCTTCTGGGTATATGCCCAGGAGTGGTAAGATAGCCGTTTTTTACTATATTAATCCTGCCAATCCATGAGCATGGGAGATCTTTCCATTTCCTGAGATCTTCTTCGATTTCTTTCTTCAGAGACTTGAAGTCTTTGTCATACAGATCTTTCACTTGCTTGGTTAGATTCACACCGAGGTATTTTATATTATTTGTGAGTACTGTGAAGGGTGTCATTTCCTTAATTTCTTTTCAGCCTGTTTATCTTTCATGTAGAGGAAGGCTACTGATTTGTTTGAGATGATTTTATAACTCGCCACTTTGCTGAAGTTATTTATCAGGCTTGGGAGTTCTCTGGAGAAAGTTCTGGGATCACTTAAGTATACTATCATATCATCTGCAAATAGTGATATTTTGACTTCTTCCTTTCCTATTTGTATTCCTTTGACTTCTTCTTGTTGTCTAATTGCTCTGGCTAGGACTTCCAGCGCTATATTGAATAGGTAGGGAGAGAGTGGGCAGCCTTGTCTAATCCCTGATCTTAGTGGGATTGCTTCAAGTTTCTCTCCATTTACTTTGATGTTGGCTACTGGTTTGCTGTATATTGTTTTTACTATGTTAAGTATGGGCCTTGAATTCCTGATCTTTCCAAGACTTTTACCATGAAAGAATGTTGAATTTTGTCAAATGGTTTTTCAGCATCTAGTGAGATGATCATGTGGTTTTTTTTCTTGAGTTTGTTTATATAGTGGATTATAGTGATGAATTTCTGAATATTGAACCATCCCTGCATTCCTGGGATAAAGCCCACTTGATCATGGTGGATGATTGTTTTGATGCTTTCTTGAATTCGGTTTGCTAGAATTTTATTAACTATTTTTGCACCAATATTCATAAGAGAGATTGGTCTGAAGTTCTCTTTCTTTGTTGGGTCTTTGTGAAGTTTAGGTATGAGTGTGATTGTAGCTTCATAGAATGAATTGGGTAGTGTTCCTTCTGTTTCTATTTTGTGATATAGTTTGAAGAGAATTGCTATTAGGTCTTCCTTGAAGGTCTGATAGAATTCTGCACTAAAACCATCTGGTTCTGGGCTTTTTGTGGTAGGCAGACTTTTAATGATTGCTGCTATTTCTTTAGGGGTTATGGGACTGTTTAGATGGTTTATTTGCTCATCATTTAACTTTGGTACCTGGTATCTGTCTTGAAAATTGTCCATTTCATCCAGATTTTCCAGTTTTGTTGAGTATAGGCCTTTGTAGTAGGATCTGATGATTTTTTGAATTTCTTCAGTTTCTGTTGTTATGTCTCCCTTTTCAGATCTGATTTTATTAATTTCAATACTGCCTCTGTGCCCTCTTGTTACTCTGGCTAAGGGTTTATCTATCTTGTTGATTTTCTCAAAGAACCAACTCCTGGTTTTGTTGATATTTTGTATAGTTCTTTCTGTTTCTACTTGGTTGATTTCAGTCCTGAGTTTGATTATTTCCTGATGTCTACTCCTCTTGGGTGTATTTGCTTCTTTTTGTTCTAGAGCTTTCAGGTGTGCTGTCAAGTTGTTAGTGTATGCTGTTTCCAGTTTCTTTTTGTAGGCACTTATAGCCATGAGTTTTCCTCTTAGCACTGCTTTCATGGAGTCCCACAAGTTTTGGTATGATGTTTCCTAATTTTCATTAAATTCTAGAAAGTCTTTAATTTCTTTCTTTATTTCTTCCTTGACTAAGTCATCATTGAGTAGAGCATTGTTCAGTTTCCACATGCATTTGGGTTTTCCATTGGTTTTGTCATTATTAAAGACCAGTCTTAGTCCCTGGTGATCTGATAGGATGCAAAGGATTATTTCAATCTTTTTTTATCTGTTGAGGCCTGCTTTGTGACCAATTTATGGTCTATTTTGGAGAAGGCACCATGAGGTGCTGAGAAAAAGGTATATTCTTTTGCTTTAGGATGAAATGTTCTATAGATATCTGTTAAATCCATTTGGTTCACAACTTCTGTTAATTTCAATGTGTCTTAGTTTAGTTTCTGTTTCCATGATCTGTCCATTGGAGAGAGTGGGGTGTTAAAATCCCCCACTATTATTGTACGAGGTGCAATGTGTGCTTTGAGCTTTAGTAAAGTTTCTTTTATGTATGTGGTTGCCCTTGCATTTGGAGCATAGATGTTCAGAATTGAGAGTTCTTCTTGGTACATTTTTCCTTTGATGAATATGAAGTGTCCTTCCTTATCTTTTTTGATTACTTTTGGTTGAAAGTCGATTTTATTTGATATTAGAATGGCTACTCCAGCTTGTTTCTTGGGACCATTTGCTTGGAAAATTGTTTTCCAGCCTTTTACTCTGAGGTAATGTCTTTCTTTGTCACTGAGGTGTGTTTCCTGTATGCAGCAAAATTCTGGGTCCTGTTTATGTATCCAGTCTGACAGTCTACTTCTTTTTATTGGAGAATTAAGTCCATTGATGTTAAGAGATATTAAGGAAAAATGATTGTTGCTTCCTATTATTTTTGTTTTCAGAGGTGGAATTATGCTTGTGTAGCTATCTTCTTTTGGGGTTATTGGAAGATTACTTCCTTGCTTTTTCAAGGTTGTAGTTTCCTTCCTTGTGTTGGCGTTTTCCATCAATTATCCTTTGAAGTGCTGGGTTTGTGGGAAGATGTTGTGCAAATTTGGTTTTGTCGTAGAATATCTTGGTTTCTCCATCTATAGTGATTGAAAGTTTTGCTGGGTATAGTAGTCTGGGCTGGCATTTGTGTTCAATTAGGGTCTGTATGATATCAGACCAGGATCTTCTGGCTTTTATAGTCTCTGGTGAGAAGTCTGGTGTAGTTCTTATAGGTCTGCCTTCATATGTTACTTGACCTTTTCCCCTTACTGCTTTTAGTATTTTTCTTTGTTTTGTGCATTTGATGTTTTGATTATTATGTGACGGGAGGTATTTCTTTTCTGGTCTAGTCTGTTTGGTGTTCTGTAGGCTTCTTGTATGTTTATGGGCATCTTGTTCTTTAGGTTAGGGAAATTTTGCTCTATAATTTTGTTGAATATATTTACTGGCCCTTTAAATTGGGAATCTTCGCTCTCATCTATACCTATTATCCTTAGGTTTAGTCTTCTCATTGTGTCCTGTGTTTCCTGGATGTTTTGGTTAGGAGCTTTTTGCATTTTGCATTTTCTTTGACAGTTGTGTCAATGTTTTCCATGGTATCTTCTGCACATGAGATTCTCTCTTCTATCTCTTGTATTCTGTTGGTGATGCTTGTGTCTATGACTCCTGATCTCTTTCCTTCGTTTCCTATCTCCAGGGTAGTCCGCCTTTGAGATTTCTTTATTGTTTCTATTTCCATTTTTAGATCCTGGATGGTTTTGTTCAATTCCTTCACCTATTTGGTTGTGTTTTCTTGCCATTCTTTAAGGATTTTT
Organism: Mastomys natalensis; assembly: GCA_021653895.1. Taxonomy (NCBI): domain Eukaryota; kingdom Metazoa; phylum Chordata; class Mammalia; order Rodentia; family Muridae; genus Mastomys; species Mastomys natalensis. Next base: position 895,614 of record JAJTUV010000140.1, read on the forward strand.
GTGTTTCCTCTTTAAGGGCTTCTACCTGTTTACCTGTGTTCTCTTTCAATTCTTTAAGGGATTTTTGTGTTTCCTCTTTAAGTGCTTCTACCTGATTACCTGTGTTCTCCTGTACTTCTTTAAGGGAGTTACTTATGTCCTTCTTAAAATTCTCTATCATCATCATGAGAAGTGATTTTAATTCTGAATCCTGTTTTTCCTGTGTGATGGGGTATCCAGAGTTTCCTATGGTGGGAGAACTGGGTTCTGATGATGCCAAGTAACTTTGGTTTCTGTTGCTTGTGTTCTTGCCCTTGCCTTTCACCATTGTGCTCACTGTGTCTGAATGCAGTCTGTCTTTCCAGTTATCTTGCTTGTTTCAGAACTCCTCAGAGTCCAGATGCCTCTGTGTTCCTGTGATCCTAAGCTCCTGGGTGGAAGAACTCCTGGGACTCAGGCCATCTCAGGGATCCTGAAATCCTGCTACTCTGAGTGCAGCAGCTCCTCTAGGATGGCTCAGGATAAGGTGTCTCCACAGGAGCAACCAGCTAGGTGTCCACTGCTCTTAGTGCAGTGGCTCCTCTAGGATGGCTCAGGATAAGGTTTCTCCACAGGAGCAGACCAGCTCGGTGTCTTCCCCAGCCAGAAGGACCAGGACTCTTCTCTGAGTTCAGTGGCTCCTCTAGGAAGGCTCAGGATCAGGTGTCTCCACAGGAGCAGACCAGCTATGTGTCTGCCCCAGCCAAAAGGACCAGGCTCAGGGCCCTTTTATTTCTTTTCATTCCATATACATGTTTAGGATTTATTGTGAGAAGGACCAATTGCCACTCACTGATTAATTAACATGTACCAAGGGTGAACATTTGATGAACATTCTTTTGAAAGTAAAATCCACATAGGTAAAGCTTGAAGCTAGAAATCAAGAGGTATTGAAGATGAGTAAAAGATGAAGAAAACATTTAATTCAATGGAGAAGATCTATTTGTGACAACATCAGACCTCTTTTGTAGCCAAGAAAAATATATCTGTCAGGCACAAAATTATATTTGTCTTTATATGCTCTATGGTATAAAGCAAAAAGAAGAGCCAATGCTAATAAGTGCTGGTTGAGGGAATGAATTAATAAATAAGGGTAAGTTCTCAGCCTTATAAATTCCTACTCCAATGAGCTCTGAGACCTGCCTTTTATAGCTACTCCACAGTAGAAGACACCTGGTAATATTATTTCCTCTGAGATAAAGTGCCTATAAGGTGTTTAGACAAGAAGGTAGCCAGCAATTCCAGAGCTCCTAGCAGCCAAATGTTCACAACTCTGCTTTCACACTCTGAAGTTTTGTTTTCAACTTTCCTATTTCCTTCAGTATATTACTAAGATATCAGTGTTATATGAACGAATCTTTGTCCAGTTCAGCACCAATATGCTTTTGCCAATAGAGTTGATAGGGTAGGATGTACCACTAAAAGGAGGTAAGGGATTTCTCAATGTCCCTCACTACTGCCCAGCCTCATCCTTCTGACTTTCCAGCTGCCATGCTCTGCCTCACTGAATGTTTGCCAGTGAAGTCAACTTGCACCTTAAAAAAACAAAAAGCATTGATTAATGTTTTTACTCACAGCTCTGGTGGTTTTGCTCCATTCACCAGCACCCAGAGAATGAAGAGCATAATCTATGAAGCAGATAGAAATCAGGGTGAGAAGAATTCAATGTCAGGTCGCTTCTCATGTGATCAGGCTAGAACGCCCTGTTAAATTATCTCACAGCAATTGTAGGTTTTTATAGCACTGTCCCAAATGCTGGTAACAACCCACATGGAAGTGGCTAACTGAAAGTTCCATGGAGGAAACCATGCCTGCTTTAGTCTCCATTGTTTACTCAGTTCCTAACAAATAGTCCTGGCTGCAAGAGATCCCCAGGGATCACTGAATGACAAGATCTCAGGGAAGCTAGGAGTCATATCTTTAAAACAACCAAACAATAACAAAAACCCCAAAAGAACCAACTACACTTAGAAAACTGGAAAGCCACCATAATTACAAACATGATTATTTTCCCATTCCACCCTCGCTAGAACAGAATCATCTATAGTATCTGTTCCTAATTATTCTTTTTTTTCTGGCCTTCTCCAGATATCTTACATTAAACACATGTCATTCTCTCACTTGGTTTCTTGCCTTCAAATACCCTTAGTTTCCCTGCCAGGTAAACCTTTTGTCCCAGGCTCTCTGTAAGCCTCTGATCTTTAAATGTCCTCAAAGCATTCACAGTTGGGTTTGCTGGTTAATTGACATGTATCCATGAGGGCAAGCCACTGGATGTAGATGAAGACTATCCTTGAACATAGGTTCCCTCATGGTAAATGAAATAATTTCTTTCAGAAACAGAATATAGGTATGATTGCACCTAGATTTTTCTCATCTGTGACCCACACATTTATAGAATACATTATCCAGGCATTAGAAAAAATGCAATCAAGTAGAGATTCCATGCACGTGACCTTCTGATTTACATGTAACAAATGTACATGTTTATATGGATGTTTTCTCTCTTGTTAGTTGTTCTCAATTATTCTTCCTTAAATTTTTTTAAGAAAACATTTATTTGGCAATTGATTATAGTATACTCGTCTTTCCACTTTACCATCATAAAACACTAGAGAATAGAAAAACTTAGATTTACTCAGAAGACAGACACTTGGAACAAAAGCAAACAAAAACCATTATTAAATGATAAAGATCATAGAATATAGAACTCATAGTACATCTCTGATTCTTTTCTTCCAAAAACCAAACAAGCAATCAATCAAACAAAAACTACCCTATTTGCTAGTAAAGAAAAACAATAAATGAAGGTGCTATTATTCTGTGATATGCACAGAATTTAAATCTAGGGTATGTTTTTTATTGTTTTCTTTTAAATCGCTGGACTCAAAAATGATCCACCCCCAAATAGTAGCTTGATTATATGCCCTCAGATTCCAGACACTGATCAGCATTTCCAGAATCCATTCTAAAACTCAATATCTACTTTAATCACAAGTCTGAAATGGGTTTTGGTACAGTTTTCTGTCTCTTTATCCTTTTCAGCAATTAAGATAATCTGGATATAAGGGCTGGCAGGGATAAATTCACCTGAGCCCTTCACGTGACTAAGCTCATCAAGTAGATGTACAGAAAGAGCTAAGCCAAAGGTTTTATAGAAATCTCCTGTAGCTCCACCAGGGCCAAGAACTTTCTCCTGGGGCAGGTTTTTAATTACTTCATCTATTTCTGAAAGTAAAGGGGAATCAAGAAATTCCCCAGTCTTCTGCAAATCACCTAGACAACTTGCAGGGAGTGAGAACTGATTGTTTATCTGTTCATGACATTGGGCTTCAATTTCTGTAACACTTTTCATCCTGTTTCTGAAAGAACCTCCTAAGGAGCCCTGGGTCTGTATTTGTCTTTCTCTCCTTTGTGCATCGCACCGCATTGCAGTTATGAGTTTATTGTCAGAGCTGAACAACCGGAATAGCAATTACTGCTCTCATCCTCCCACTGGTCTAGCGCTGCCTCACCAAGTGATAGATATCTTCACTTCTGGGTTGGAATAAAATTGGAGCCATTGGGGTGGAGAATTTTGCTTATAATTTCTGGCAGTGGTGATCTTCCAGGTCCAGAGTTTGACTTTCTCTCCTAAACAAACTTTCTCATTCAAACTTTGTCATGTATATTGTTAATGAGCAAGAGAACAATAAACGAAATTTAACTTAACAAACCACAGTGCTCACAAAATGTCACTGATAGACAGCAAGATAGATAGATAGATAGATAGATAGATAGATAGATAGATAGGCAGACAGATGGATGGACAGACAGATAAAAGTAGCTTCCACATACCCTTGGGTGCTATAGGGAAATGCCATAATGAATTTTACAATCATCCTTTTAAACTTGGTTTGTAGCTTTCAATACATCTATGGCAGTTTTGAAAGCAAGCCTACATAATCACTTTTAAAATCTACTTCTAACTTACTCAAAGACCTGGAAAGTCTCAAAACACAAGAAAATTATTTTTCCAAGAATATATGCACTAGGGCAAATACAGAGATGTTTCTTTAATGGTTATTCTAATCAAGGGACTTTTGTGAAGTCTTTTAAAGGGACATTTTCCAGATCAAAACAACATCTAAATGTCAAGTGCAGAGCAATTGTAAGCAATGACAATATTTTCAGTATCTTTCCACCCATCTTCTCAATATTTGACCTATATGGCTTCCCAAAATTTGTTCTATATTTTTCGAGTTGTTTAGGTAGCAACTTGATCAATATGGTAATTTTCTATAAACCCTTTTTATCCTTGCTTATTTGTGATTAACTCAAATTTAGTTCCTAGTTCTTTATAATTCTACTTTATACATGACACAACAGTGTTTTATTTTCAGAGTAAGCAAGAATTGATAATAAACATTTCTGGGTTCTGGAGTTCTTTAATATAAACAAAAGGTCTAATTATTTATCCCCCTGCATAGACAAGGGAAATTAAAAGCCTGTAGCATTTCCTTCTTAAGTTCAGAATAGTGCCCTCTTGAAAAAACTGTGAAAATGAAGATATCGTAAAACAATGTCAGTTTATAGTTTTGGTTACCAAGAAAATTAGACTTTTCCAGATAAATCTTATTTCAAATAGTTTGTCTTGTTGTCTTTGATGACTATTTTTGGTTGTCAACATGACTACATCTGGAATGAGCTACAATCCAGAAATGGGTGAATCCACTTCTAGTCGGGACCTTTGTGGTGGGAAGATATGCCTTTACTCTGAGTCATACCTTCTGCTGGAAGCTTATAAATGTCATGGAGGAAAGAAACTTTCTCTTGGCCTGCTTACTCTCTCATTGCTAGCAAGTTCATTCCTTCACTGGCTCTAGAGTCTACTTCTTTGGAATTCCAGCTTCTATTGAAGAATAGCTGAGTCATACAGCCTTGTAATCTAAGCAACTTCTGATTCTTGGACTTTCTGCCATAGCCTGCCACAATGAATTAGTTGGGCAATAGCCTGTAAACGCATCTAATACATTCCCTCTACAGATATCTATCTATCTATCTATCTATCTATCTATCTATCTATCTATCTATCTATCTTTTCACTACATTTAAATTAACATATAAGAGCTTCACACAGATATAAGTATGGAAAGAGAATGCAACATAAATTAACATATATGTATACACATATATGTGTGTGTATATATGTGTTCGTGTGTGTGTGTGTGTGTGTGTGTGTGTGTGTGTGTGTGAGAGAGAGAGAGAGAGAGAGAGAGAGAGAGAGAGAGAGAGAGAGTTTCACATAGACACAAATGTGTAACTCTTGAAAGCCACTACCCAGGACATCTCAAAGTTAGATTCTCCTAGCTTTCTGTAGAGCAGCTGAAGAGCTACTACATCCACACTTTGCATACTCATTTCAAACTAAATCATGGAGCAGCTGCAGCTGATGAGATGAGCACCTCACCCAAGCCACACATCTGTTTGAGATCCATCTTATGGGCCCCATCTCCAATGGAATGCACTACTTACCGGCAGCAGCTAAGTCATGGGATTTTGACCCTGTTTCTCTTGATGTGCTTTCTCTCTCACTGTTTGTGATTCTTTATGGTGATCCTGACAGTTTTGCTCTTACACTGAGTCAGTGTCCATCTCCTGACACATGAAGGTTGCATAAACAGCCTGTCCTGGTATATCCAAACAAAGAGAAACCCAAACCCAATAACTTGAATCTCTATCTGACACCAAGACAAATGCTGTTTTCATGTTCCTTTAAAGGAAAGGAAGTTGTACGGAATTCATCAGTAGAAGACCTTCCAAGATTTTCTCAAAGATACCATCTCTTCCCCTTCAGTATTTCAAACTCCAACAAGCAAGATAAAACCTCTTCCTTTCTTGTACTGCTCCCCAGTTGTCTTTAATTTTCTTTTCTCCTCAGCCCACTACTTCTTGATTCTCTCAGGTCATTTCTTACCAATCCTGTTGCTCTCATCACCAATGCCTTCTTGCAATAGACCACTATGAGATTCTAGGAGTATCTAATTGTTCTTATAGTTCTCATCTTTTTTTGTTGATTGAAGAAGCCATGGGGACTCTGGGAAATATCTTTCTGTTCTTACTCTTAGTCTTTCTCTTTGAAATCTTTTGTGGAGAGTTAGCACCCAATATCAACAGTATTTTATAAGAGGAAATAAAGAGAACTGAATTAACATTTAAGTCATTCTTATTTAATGATATTTTAAGATTTGGATTATGCTGGACCCAACTTAATACCTCTCAACTTTGTGACATTGTCTGAGCTATTTACCTTACATTTTGTCTACTTCAGTACTCACAGGACTATGATAAGATTTAAAGAGGAGAATGTACTGGGAATGTTGGTACACCCCAGTAATAATATCAGCACTTGAGGGATAAGGGCCTTAATGATAATGAGTCTTAAATATCTGAAATGCAAGTGTGCAAAAAGTACACTTTTGTGTGACATATGGACAATTTTAACAAAAAAAAAAAAAGAAAATTGGTTTTTTCAAATAGTAAATCATTTCACAAAACTATTAAATAATGGGCATCAGAAATAATCTTCAGTCTATGAACTGTTTGCTCGAGGCAGAATGTCTTCCAAAGTGAAATGTTCATGGGGATATTTAATTTTTGCCAGTGGTTGACTCTCAATAACTTCATTTAAATGTTTTAATTTAGGTTTAGATCAGCCATCATGTGTTTGAACACCATATTACTCTGTCCTTGCTTCGGCCCATGACAAAGGCCCATGTACTCACATACAATAGGAAAATGAAATTAGATGTTATTTTTCTTGTCACTGTTCTGCTTTCTCTGATAGCCTGAAAGTTATGATTGTCTGGACAATTTTTAAAACAATTAAAACAAGCTTTCATTTTAACTGAAAGGAGAGCAATCATTTTGTCTGAACTGATGTAGAATTGTGGGCCTCCCGGAGTTGCCTTTATACCTAGGACAAGGTCATAATATCAAATCTCCTTTCTTGGCTTAACTGCCTTCATATATATATTCTGTGTGTCGCTGTGTGAGTTTCATACCTCCTGTATTTGACTGGCTGGAGCCCCACATTACCTGGTGTGCTCTTATCAGAATCCTGCTGGCAGTTCTTATAAAAGAAATGTTTGTTGTTAAATGTATTGGCTTTTGTTGTTTTTGTTTGTTTTTAACAGTAAAGCAAGACAAGTTTTTCCGAAATAACTTAAAACTTATTAACCTCTTCTAATGAATGTGCCCCATGAATAGTCCAAGGGTTTCACCCAGAAAATGACTGTCACCCCATAAGTGAACTTAAAAGCAAATTTAAAAGCTTGTGTACCTTCAAGCCCCTTTCATGTGCAGAATCCCAGGAGTCCCCAGCCTTCCTACTTTCAAACTAGAGAGTTGACTTTCTTGAGTTTTGGACTGAAGATATGAGAGCCAGTATCATCTCCTGTGTGGGGCAGGAACAATCATTGGAAGGTCACCTTCATCTGATGGATATTAGACTTCTAACAAAGCTAACAAAAATCTGTTTTCAAGTTGAAACTCAAACCAAGAACATGAAGATTTTGAAAGCGTTTCTTTATAAGATAAACACTCATAAATGATATCAAGTTTATTTATCTGTGAAAGCATCTATGTAATTTCTTTACTCTCTCTCTCTCTCTCTCTCTCTCTCTCTCTCTCTCTCTCTCTCGTGCAGATAATGAAGCCCCAGAGGAGGAAATGTATTGAATATGTAATTAGCGCAAACATACTTTCTGAGTCTCCAAACCATACGTTTTTCATTATCTCCTGAGCAGACTCTGGTCCCACTTCCAGACACTAACAGGGAAAAGACATCAGAACTCAAAACCAGATAGTGAACACACTGACTCACAGAAAATGGAAAATTGTAGTCAAAATAACTTCATTACACTCGAAATTGACAGTGGTAAAGCTTGAAATCTGCATGAATCTACATAGGTGGGTAAAAAGAATAAGGCACTGTGGTTTGGAGATTTCTTTTGCTAAACAGGGAATATACTGGATCAGCAGGTTCGAGGATAACCACAGAAGAAAAAGAAGCTGACACAATGAAACAATACCTAACTACCCACACAAGATGCTAGAATGGGGCTGGTATATGGGTTTACCCTGACAACAAACAATTCCTTTTCCTCTAGTTCCCAGGGACTGCACTTTATGATAAAAACAAATAATTTTTTAGCATCTTAAAATTAGACTTTATTAAAAAGATATTATAAAAATCAAGACAGAAATGTCTTAGTCAGGGTTTCTATAGCTGGGATGTAACACCATGAACAAAAAGCAAGTTGGGGAGGAAAAGGTTCTTTTGGCTTATATTTCATGTAACTTATTGTTCATCATCATCAAAGGAAGTCAAACAGGGTGGGGATGTGGGGGCAGGGGCTGATACAAAGGCCATGTAGTGAAGGTCCTGGAGGGGTGCTGCTTCCTGGTCTGCTCCTCCTGGCTTACTCAGTCTGCTTTCTTACAGAGCACAGAACCACCAACCCAGAGATGGTACCACCCAAAATAGGTTGGGCCTCCTTCATCAGTCAGTAATTAAGAAAATCCCCTATGCCATGACTTTATGGAGACATTTTCTCTACTCAAATTCCCTCCTTTCCGATAACTCTAGCTTGTATCAAGCTGGTATAAAATTATCCATCAGAAGTTTTTAAAATACAGAGAACTATTCAAAAACATACAAGCTACCCAGCAGCCAGTACAGAAAGATAAACATAACAAACACCTATCAATTTATAACTTTACAGTAATTTTCATTTCTAAAGTAATATTCACATGATTAACATTGTTTTATTTACAATTTCTTTTTACTTTAATGTCCCTTTTTACTTAGAGGTATTGTGTTAAATTGGTTGAATGTGTAGCTCAAGTTTCTCATAACTTCCTATATTTAAACCTCTTTGGTGGTACCCCCATTTATGAACTCCACCTATGTCAGTAGAATCTTTATAAACTTAAAACAAGCAAAGTAAAGCCAAAAAAGCACATTTCTACTTTTTTCCACTTGAACCTCTGGTACATCATTGAAAATGTGCCCTGCCTGGCTTGTGGAAGGGTGAGTAATAAATTTTACCTCATCCAATAGTTAATAGTCCCCCAAGTTTAGGAATGTGTTCTTACAAGACCAGAATGATAGCAAAACCTATAAACTCTAAATGTTAGTTCTTCATTGTTCATCTCAGTATATGCAATATGAAACTAGAAAGAGAAGCCAAACCATATTTAAACAGCAATCAACAGCACAACCTTTAACACTAGCACGGGATACATGTCAAGGGGTTAATCTCACATATTGAACATTTGCCAATAGCATCCTCTACACATGATGACCTACATTCAGCTTGGATGTTAATGCATACTACTCAAATATAATCCAAACCAATATTAAAATTAAGCAAAGCAACTCTGACTGTTTGAAGTCACTGAAACTTCCCATAAGGGAAGAAGTTACAGATGCTGGCAGTAAGCTCTGGGGAACAGAGATGCAGCCTTTTAGAGGGTAAGATGCACAGAGCTGTCATTATCTATGATCCCCCCCAGAAAACAGGAGCAGGACTGGTAGGAGTTAGATGAAAATATGTAGCCAGAGAATGCTGCTACAAACTCTCACTGGGACAAATGGTATGATGATACAGGTGGTGAAGTGACAAGTGACACTCAGTAACATCAAGATCCCCAAACTGGAATTAAGTGCTGGAATTTATGCTGCTCCTGGCTTTATACTCTAACCCCTCCCCTCCAAATGTGCTAAAAACTTAGTAACAACCCCATTCTGATGATATAAAACTCTTCAGAACACTGTCACCAAGGTGGTCCAAAAATTAACTCTGCACATCTTAAGATGCTTTGAGTCTGAAAGCATCTCACCTCCCCATGTTAACAGTGGAAGATAGGAAATGAGTTTGTATCATCAGTTATCTGACTTCAGGCAGACTCAGCTCTTAGTATTTTTGCTTTGTTTTGTTTGTTCATTTCAGAAATAAAAACCAAGTAAAACAACTACTTGAGAAGGACTGTTTTGTAGCCTCTCACTCATCAGTGGGATTAACTTGTAATAAATTGTTTCATTTACTCATTGTATTATATTAGTCAGGGTTCCCTAGAGTAACAGAAGTTATAAAATAAATGAATCTATAGATGTATTAAGATTATATAGAATGACTTCCAGGCTGTAGCCTCACTAATTCAGCAATGGCTACCTGTGAACAGAAAGTCCAGGACTTCAGGAATTGCTCAGTGTCAGCTGCTCTTCAGTATAAGCTGGAATTCAGCAGAGGTAGGCTCTAATGCCAGTGATGGAATGATGTTGATAGCAAGGTGAGAGCAAGCCAGCAAAAAACAGAAGCTTCCACCTTCCATGTCCTTAAATAGGCTTTGAGCAGAAGGTGTGACTCAGATTAGAGATAGAATTAGAAATAAGATCTGGGATTGAAGATGCCTCTTTTCCCAGTTCATTAGTTCTGTCTGTATTAAAAGCCTGTCTTCCTATCTCAAAACTACAGATTAGAAATTGACCTTCCTACTTAAAGCAAAAATTCTTCATAGATGTGCTCTCCATTTTTGCATTTTAGTTAATTCCAGATGTACTCAGGTTGACAAGAAAATCCATTACACTTGTGGTCTACCTTAACCACAGAAAATTAACACTAAAAAGTCAGTCTGTCTATAACTTACCTGTATCTGTATTAGTTTATTTCCCTCAGTGCTATAACCAAACCCCTGACAAAAACAACTTAAAGGAGAGGGTGGTAATATTTTACGCACCCAAGGAGGAGGAAAACTAGTATGACATAGTGCCTTCTAAACACAGCACAGACATCCATGAACTCCAATGATACATTTGCTCACACAGGACCTGCACATGACACTACCAGTTGACATGGGCAGCATAGTCAGGTAGAAATTTAACAAGGTAACATTTCTATTTAAACTAGAAATGCTACTAGCAATTAACAGCTGAGGGAGAAAGAATTAGTTTTTACCTGAGACAAGTCCCATGATAGCTTTTCCATCCTATGTGATCAATCCTAAACATATGCACATATGGGCAACTTGACTTGACCAAAAGGAATGTGTGTGTGTTCATGTGCATGCACGCGTGTGCATGTGTGCATGTGTGCATGCGTGTGCATGTGTGTGTGAGTGTGTATATGTAATCATGATAATTAACCAAGAAGGGGTCATGGATTTGGGAGAGGGTAGTGGGGACATGCAGAAGTAGAAAAGAGAGCAAAGGGTGGAAATGACACAAATATAGTATACTTGTGTATGAAATTCTGAAAGAAGAAATTGATTTTAAAAAATGGTGATTCTGAATACTGCTAACGTTGTGAGTAATAAACTTTGCCCCCAAATCAGGAATTGACCCAATGACCTGTTTTATAGATAGGCCACTCACAAACTGCACCTGATATACTTTTCAACATATAAGAAAGGGAGTGTTTCATAATTTGTCTTTCTAGACAATCAGATTTTCTTCAGTAATTACACTAGCAAGTCATGTTTAGAACAACAATGAAGGACCAGATAGTAAATATCTTTAGACTCTTCAGTCCACAATATCTATACTGAATTTCTGACTTCTCTTGTTAGACCACAAAGGGAGACATCAACCATACAGAATAAATAAGTATAGCTGTGTTCCTGTGAAATTTCATTATATGGGCAATAAAACTTAAATTTTATATGATCCATATGCTATAAAATAATACATTTTACAATTTTTAATCTTTCAAAAATTTACAAAGCACAATAAATCACAGGCTGTAGAAAAGCAGATGTCAGATTATGTGGCCCATGAACCAACAACTGAATAAGAAAAGGGATTTTCCATTAAATATTAGCCTATTTTGTGTTCTTCCTCTTCTAGTCCATATGAAGGAATCTTAGGAAAATGCAAAAATAAAATTAAAGAGATTTAGGGTTGTGGGTAGTGGGGAGATAAACCTGGAAGAGGAACTTGGTGAGAGGCAGTCTTTTCTTTGTAACACAGGAGCCTAGAGCCTTGTTTATTTTAGGAAGTTCTGTACCTCTGAATTATAGCCCAAGGATGCGGGATTTTTGTATGTGTACATAAATTTTTTCCCTCTCTTGACCCTACATTTTACACCCCCCATAGCAATCAGTTTGGCTGCTTCTCTACTTCATGAATACTAAGGAAATGACTATTAACAAGGGATTTGCTCTTACTAATATTTGGAATCCTTTTGAGAAGTTATCTTTTAACTGTTGTGTTTTTTACATCCATTCAGTTGGGCCTCCCTTTTTCTCAGACTCTGTGAATGTCTTTCTCAGATAGTCATGATATCCCTAATTTGTTTCTGGTGTTTCACAAAGCATTTTACTCATAAACAGCAGAATAAAAAGTCTGAGAATCTTGCCGGCGTGTGGCGCACGCCTTTATCCAGCACTTGGAGCAGAGGCAGGCGGATTTCTGATTCGAGCCAGCCTGTTACAAGTGAGCTCAGACAGCCCGGTACACAGAGAAACCCTGTCTCGAAAAAAAAAAAAAACAAAAAAAAAAAACAAAAAAACAAACAAACAAACAAAAAAAGTCTGAGAAGATTTCTCTGCCATATTACAGTAATTTTATGATTCACTCAGGAACCAAAATTCTCTGAACCACTTTGATAACAAAGGAAGCACCTAAAGCATCTGGAAAATGAACTGAGCCTGATAGTTAATATTTTATCCAAAATTTGACCCAAATTACCTGAGCCAACCATACCGAAATTTCCACATCTTTCATATAGTTCTACAAGCAAGAAAGCAAAACATACATCAATTTGCATAATGCTTAAGGCTGAATTTGGATTGACATGTGTGAGGTTTCCTTTGATAGAAAAGGGTAATTCCATTCTTTCTCAAAGGAAAGAATCTATAAGTAATTGGTAAACCCTGAGTGAGTGATCGAGTGAGATGAGTGAGTACAACTCTCACAATCAATTTTACCTTAAGCATTGCCACTAGCCAAGAATGTAGGTTCAGAGGGCAGATTTCATGCAGATAGAAGCATTGGTATATAACTTTAATACGATTATGAAGCTGATTTTTCCCCATCCTGAACATGCTGTAGAGAATGGCACAGCAGAACAAGAGCCCACAGTTTGACCCTAGTCAGCACAAGATATTATCCCTGAGTTACTGAACTTGCTGTGTAATAGCCACTGAGTAACACAAAATTCTCAAGTAGGCATGGCTTTGCATTCTCTACACATACACAGTGGCTGCACTTCTGAAAAGAACTTAAAATTTTCTCCAAGTCTTTTCCTTGTAAATCAATGTGAGTCTAATAGCATTAGCAATTTGCCAAGAGAAGAATGATAACCCCATTGTAGCTTGGTTGACAACAAGCACTTTGGTAATTTCTCAGGAAAAGTATTTCCTGTTGATCATTAAAAGCCAAATTTTGAGTCACTTCCCCCTCTGGATTAAATAAATACTATTAGTGTTTCAACTGTGTACAGTAAATATGGATCTCAAGACTTGTTTGTCTGCATTTCTTAAAACATTTATGAACATTGAACAGATGAATTTGTTTTAAGCATATTTTTCATTTGAACACTTTTCCCAATGGTTTTTAATATGGATACCGTTCATCACATATTGAATAAAGCAACTTTCACTTTATTTAATGTCTTGACCCAAATCACATTGTCTCCATAAATATTTTACAATCTGTGTGCAACAAAAGCGTGATTGCCAAAGTCATGTCTGTACTTGTAGGTTATATACTATAAAAAATGGATTGTTTTTCCTTCCCTTGCTTTTCATGTGAAGGAATTGGTGGTTGCATTTGCCCAAGTGGGTTTTTTCCTTTCCTTTTCCTCTTCTCTTTTTAATAAAAAAACACTAACTAGCTCCTTAGGGGTAAGATCCTGGAAACACGGGTCTGTGCCAAGTTACTATCTCTATACAATTCACAAAAGAATAAGAAAACATTACTCACTTTACTTCTTTCCAGCTGTTTTTCTCTGAAAGAAGACATTTTGAGACCTCCGTTATCCTGATAGATAGTATGAAGCTACTCTATGACTAATGTAATAAAGGTTATACTGCTTTTCAGTGGGCAAAATAAAAGTCGAAATAAAATGAAAATCCTATAATTGTTTCTTTTGAAAAGTAGCAAAATTTCACATTGTTTTTCACCAGTCATTTTCACACATTAAAACCAGCATATTGTTAATATTTTGGGAATGTATCTGAAAAAAATTAAAATAAATAATAATTTTTCCAAATATCATTTTTGACATTAAAATATGAAACATGAAGATAATATCCTAAATTCTTAGGAAGATGCAATAAGCTTCAGTCATTAAAGAGTGCAAATTTTTCATTTGTGTTTTCCTTTTCCTTTACGCAATCTCCAGTAGAAAAATCATTCATTCCTATTCAATTCATATTTCCTGAGATAAACTAAATTAAGTTTGTATCTCTACAGTAAAATTTCTGAATGCCTTTCACTGAGGCACCCCTTTAACATATATATCAATTAATGGTTAGGCCAGATAGAACCATCCTTGACCAAACAGTTTTTTAATAGCAATTTATATTTTGGTGCATTTTTGTTTGCTCAAAATAATTTTGGTGTATGTGTGAGATAACTATAAAATCTACTTCCACAGGTGTTTGCTACAAAATTAGCTTAAGTATATTTTACATTCCATCATATGGATCTTAGAAAAGAAACAATAAAAATGTACTAACACAACCTTGCAACCACAATTTGATTTGGGCTGTGGGCATGTTAATGACCTCCCTCTTATTCTTTCTTCCAACAATAAGTGCTATATCTCTTGGACATGGGTTGGATAGATACACCAGGGAAAGGCTGGCCACACTGAGAGCTCTAAGGAACAAGCACCAGTAGAACTTAGCAGAATCACATGTCCCCTGAAATGTCCACATATGTTCCAACATCATCATCATCATCATCATCATCATCATCACCTTTTCTATGTTCAAGATATCACAAAGACAGTTTGGGAGCTACCAAGTACTGAATCCCTACAATGGTTTCAACCAGTCTGATAAATTAAAACTGACATTGACAAGGAGTAAGGAAAAGAGATAAAGCTAAAGAAAGCTCATTGGCACTTATGTCCTGGTTTCATTGTTTCCACACACCAGCTCTACTCTGGATCTTCCAATAATCTGATAATATAGAATCAGAAATCCTTTATTTCTACTTGACTTGAGTTTTTCTGTCTCAGAAAAAAGAAAAACAAACAAAATACACAAAAAACAAACAGCAACCACCACCACCACCAACAACAACACAACACAAACCAAGAATCTTGAGTAATAGTGCTGATACATGAATGAATTAGTGGTCACTGCCAGATATCAATTTAAAAAGACTGAAGTGCCTTGGCCTCATCTCTCTCCCAACCATTTACAGTAGTCCCAAATCCTGAGATGTCAGCTCAAGTATAAAAACATCCTAGAAGAAATAGGCATTAAATCTTAGATTAGAACAAAAAAGTAATTCCAGGCAGGAATCTAAATCTAAATCTTTGTTCAGGCTAGAACAAAGAAATAGGCTTCAGGCATGAAAATGACTTTGGGCTAGGACAGGGAAGTAGGCTCAGATATTTTGGTCATCTGATAAGCCCTTAGAAACAGTGATCATGGGAATGATCACAGGACTTTGTTTATTGCCTTGTTTGTTCTTTGGCTATTTGTGTTTATTGTCCTGCTTGTTCCTTGACTACTTGCATCTATTGTACTGCTAGTTCCTCAACCTAGAACTAACCTTAATACTTTAATCTTAATATTTAATATTTAATTACTTCATGTAATTAAAATGGTATAAAAGCAGTTTGGGAAAAAATAACAGAAGAAAAAAAAGTATAAAAAGAAAAAAGAAAGGAAAAAGGACTTGCTTTTTGATATTTGATTTAAAGGTGGAAAACAACACATTATTTTGTTTTCTTTTCCTTTGGTAAATTTACTCCAAATTTTTATTTAAATGTGCAAGATAATTTAATTTTAAAATTAACCTAAAGCTTAATATTATTACCCTCTTTAAGGTTAACATTGTCTGAAATTAAAAAAAAAAAAAAACCATGAGTTCCACAAAAACTAAGTATTAGCTATTATTTCTAAATGTGACTAGTCAGAAAGACAACGATCAGCTACAGGTACAGAATGGCACCTGCAACTATGAATCTCAAACAATGAAGAGGGCACCCAGTCACCTGAAATCATCTATGTCCACTGAAGGGTAAACACGAAGTAAATGTCCTTCTGGAGCAATTATATTGAATTCATGGATTACAACTGGCTATGTGCTAGAATCATGCTGGTATAAAAGTAGTAAACAACAGGAAAATGTGGAAATAAATGTACAGTCAGGCATATAATACACATGCACACTCACATGCACATATGCACATGTGTGGGCACACATGTACACACATACACACACACACACACATTTTCATCTTTCCCACATTAAGTTCTTATAACAAAAGATTCAGCAAAATGTATATTTACCAGAACAAAATATATAAAAAATATTATGAATAATTTAAAAATGGCAGATACGTGAAAAGTATGGCGAAATGTTGCTATTGAGTAGACAAAAATCTTGATTTATGTAAGTTACTTTTCTTTTTATTTAACACTACGTTTAAAATAGCTAGTTTTTCAGCAAACACAGGACCTACACATGTCTATACCAGGTCTTCTGCATATAGTACAGCTTTCAGCTTAGTATTTTTATGGGACTCCTGAGTGTGTGAATGAATGTGGCTCTGACTCTTGTGCTTGCTCTTGGGGCTTTTTTCTTTCTGTTGAGATGTTTTGTCCAGCCTCAATATGATGTTCTTGTTTTACCTTATTGTATTTTATTCTGTCAAGATTGGTTGTTATCTCTTGCAGGACTGTTTTTGTTTGTTTTTCTTAATAAGAGACTAAGATAATTGGAGGGAGTCCAAAAAAGAGGGGGTTGGGAGAGAAACTGGGAGGAGTGGTGGGAGGAGAAACTGTGTGAACGATATTGTATGAGGATATATTTCCAATAAAAGGTGTATGTGGGGGAGGGGTTGGGGAGACAGCTAGCTTTCAAAGAGCAAGGTCTAGAAAAAAGGCTCTAGAAAGTGAAAAACAATACTGATAAAACAACACAAGTATCCTGGCCATTACTGGACTTCACATATGTTGTAGTAATTATTTAATTCGGCCTCTGGCTCAGGCCGACTATCTAAGCTGCAGTGGCTCTGCCTAGCCCAGCTGCCATGTTTCTCGACTGGAGGCCACGTGCGTGCTGCAGCTAGAACCAGCCTCCAGAAACACCAGCCCTACCACCCACTAGATGCCAGAGTGAGAGACGGCTCTGCCAATCTTCCACGCTGTCTCGCAAGGCAGGGCATTGCCCAGAACATTCTGCCATCCATGCAGGCCCAGTAAAAGAATGAGACTCTAATTCTTATAGATTAATCAAAGGCTTTATATGTTTGATAATGATTAATAACAAGATGCCCATACAAAGAGAGTTGTATCCCAATTAGCTAAAGTAATTATAAGTTTATAAGTTATTCTCCATGAGTGCTCTCCATACCTGTGTGGTTCTCCATCCTCCTACATCTCTACCTCTCTCCTAACTCCTCCTCTTCCTTTTCCTCTTCCTCTCCTAACTCCTCCCACTTAGCTCCTCCTACACACTTATAGATAAAGGATCTTACAAGCATTAAGCCACAAGCCTTCTATGAAGAAGAAAGTCAAAATAAGAAAGGAAGAAAGAAAGAAAGGAAGGAAGGAAGGAAGGAAGGAAGGAAGGAAGGAAGGAAGGAAGGAAGGAAGGAAAGAAGGAAGGAAGTTTTAATCTGACTAAGAATGGAATGTTTTAAAATCTTCAAGAAAATACAGTCCTCACCAAATGCCAGTGGTCCTTCTTATTGTGGGGTATTCACCAAAGAATACTACTCAGAAATGGATTAGCCAATAGAAAGTCTTTATCAGCATACATACATACATACATACATACATACTACATGTATATTCTGGATTGACATACTTCAGTTAACAAGAACAGTTAGCTAGATTCCAAAAAGCAAAGTTAGTGCATTTAGATACTTTTCCAGAACTATGATAGATTAGGCATTTCTTTTAGTTTTAGCAGGTGGTACTGTCTAAGTGCTGAGGTTTGTAGCCTGGTTGGAACTTCTGTCATGGAGTCAGTTGTGCTTAAGTCTGGGCCTCTCCCATTCTGGCCTGTAGAGCTAGAGAACATATGGAGAACATGACCAGAGTCTAAAGAGTTAGCAAGGTGTCATGTCGTTTAGAGCCATTTCTGGACTGGAAGCCATCTTCCTGTTAATACCTGCTTATTTCTTTCTCTGGTTTCAACAAGTACAGTTCCTGGCAGTATACCTCCTACCAGCCAGCTACCAGAGATGATCATATGTCTGTGCAGTTCTGTAAGACCAGCTACAGTGTTCTGTGCAGCCATCTTGCCCACTTTGCGTTCAAGGATCTTTGTAGCTACAAAAATACTATACTGTCATTCATCACCAGTTCCCTTTTCACCTGCTTCTTTACATTCACATTTGAATATAAGAAATATTTCATTTGAAATTGTTTTCTTGGCCCCCCCTTTTCTTGTTAGCCTTTTTTCAGTCTTTTCTATTAGAAAGCCACCTGAAATTTCTTTATTAAGTTCTTTAAAGGCAGGGCTGGAGATGTGGCTCAGCAGATAAGCACTTACTTGTTTTTGCTGGTGATCTGAATTTAATTCTCAACATCCACATGGTAACTCATAATTGTACATAATTCCAGTTCCAAGAATCTGATGCTCTCTTCCAATCTCTTCAGGCACAAGGCATGTTTGTGGTGCATAAACATCCATTATTAGAGCAATATTCTCTTATGCATAAAACAAGCCTTTCAAAAGAAATTTTTAAGGAGATGAGGATTTAACTTAGCTGGTAGAGCACTTGCAAATTTAAGGATACACACACACACATCACACATCACACCACAAAGTCATAGACACACAGACACATACACACACAAACACACACACATCACAACACACACAACTAAGTCAATTCAAGGTTGCTTATAGCTCATATATGTTAGGTTCCACTTAGAACTGGATAACCTATCAGGGGCTTATTCATGAAGAGAACTCCTCAGCTGCATTGATTGCCTATACATCATTATAAGGAACAGGGTCTTGTAAAACTCCCCTATCCATGTTCTTACACCTGGCGTCATCATTTTTTTAGGCAGCCATATCATTGAGATCTCATGGGCTCATCGTCCCTGTAATATCTGGAAAACATCATCTCATATCCTGGTCCTTTGTTCTCAAAACTCAGCTCAGTGGTTTGCATGCAGTAGGAACTCAAGCGGAAGCCTGTGGGGTGAGGAGAAGTAAAAAGTCAAAGAAGGAATCTGTAAACTTCTGTCAGCAATGTCCCAACAGAGAATATTCTTCTAAAATTTCTAAAATTCCTATTATAACTGTTTAGTTTAATAATTAATAGTATTATAGGAACAGGAGACCCTGAGGTGAAGGGCCTTGGAAAACATGAATACAACAGTTCTTGTTGCTTACAACTCTTCCCACAGCTAGACTCATTCATTCTCCTGATCACCTCATAAAAGACTTCATTATTTCTTTATTTTCAAATTTTATTAAAATTAGATACTTCAGTAAATCAGCTACATTTTTCCCTCCCTCCACTCATCCACAGCTTCTCCCACTTGCCCTCCCCACCACATCCACCCCGCCACCCATATCCCTCAGAGACTATTCTGCTGTGCTTGATATTCCTTTCCTTCTGTTTAGGTTGCCTTGCCCACCCTGGATATAAGGACTTTCACCTTATCTTACTATATCTTGTTTTATTATGTACTTTGTGCTAAAACCATTCATTATGTGCCAAAACCAAGTATTTTTGAGCTAGGGTATAAGAATACTTTAAAAGTCAACACAGGGCTATTAGGAAAGTTACAAATCACTCACTTTCTTCTGAAAACTTCTGTGCTATGCCCTATGGCTTTATCCTTTATGTATAACTTGATTATCCCATTGCCATCGTCAAGCAGAGATAAGCCTGGCCTGGCCATTGTGCCAATTGGACAAGCAGAACTTCCAGTGATAGTAAATTGTAATGAAGTTCTTGAACACCGCACAGAAGGGAGCTTCATATGACCTGCCCTGGACATTTCATCCATTGATCCCTTCCCTGCATTCTCATTATTGTTATCATTTGCAGTATATTAAAACATAGAGTACAGTGGTGCTGTGTTATGCAGCTTTCATGGGGTTTTCATCTGTAATAGTGTGGTACCTTGTGGTGATGACGCTGTTTGGAAGTTATGCGAGCTCTTATAGAACCCCTCGCTGAGGCTCTAGGAGTAAGCCTAATCAGCTCATTGACTCACCAGCTCAGAATCTGGCAGAATGGGTACCTTGGTCTGTTGCTGCCCTATATGGAATGAGCAGACATTTGCTCACATCATCCCCAGGAAAAGTCAAGAGACCATATGTAAATATAAATATGTAAATATGTAAATTACATTTACATATGCGTATAATGTTTCTGGGATAAGGGCCGGCCGGAAACTTTTAACAAACTGACATATAAATTAAAGCAACCAAGGACGGCGCACTAGTGTCCACATGAGAAGCTTACTGATAAAAGCTTGGAAGTTTTTATCAAAAGCGCATTTTTTTTCTCACAAGCTACTTTTATCTTTTATTTTTAAAAAAGACATACTTAGACAGGAATCACTTCTATGTGTAAAATATTTTATAGCCTAAAAGACTGTCTCAAGAGAGGGAGCAGCCACTAGCCTTGAAGAGAAGGGACAAGGTGTGCATACAGTGACCCTGAGCTCAGAGTCTTCCAGGAGAGTGTGGCAGGGGGCCTGATGAGCCCACAAGTCTTCTGGCCTTGTCCCTTCTCCCCTGTCTATCTTCTTCTCACAACAGCTTTGAAAAATAATAGTCATTTGGCATTTTTCCCCTCCTTCCCTCCCTTCTTCCCCCTCTCTCATTCCCGAGTTGGGGAAGGATCACTGTGTTTGGCACCTGTCAGCTTGTCATTATTGGCACACTGTCCCATCTGCACTGCTTCGATTGTACAGTCACAGGGGGTTTTACCCAAACAGGCTCTCGGGGGAACTGTAACATACCTCTTGATTTGACTGTGAAGTTATACTTGTGATTATTAATAGACAAGATAAGAGGTTGGTGCTCTGTTCATTTGTATTCCAGCTAATTATTCAGTTCGATCTAAGCTGATTATAATACTGATAGATAACCACACCACATTTACAACTGCAGCTAGCAGTGGCCAAGTGTCTTGACACAGTGCTGTCATTTGGGCTTATCAGAAAGGAAGCTGGGAGGGGTTGGTAAAGGAGATGAAGAAGCTGCTTTGGTTGATTAGCAATGTGCTGCATGGGACCATTTATAATGAAGCATATCATTTAAATTTTCCTTTACAAATGAGTCCAATGTGTGTTGCAGGCTGCAGGCTCCGTTAATTGTCACAAACATTGCCTTTTTTTTTTTTTAACATTATTAGCTCTTTGGCAGGATCTCCATTGTTGACTAAAAACTTGGCATGATCAGGGCTTGCTGAATAATTTAGGTGGTTGGCAGCTGGAGAGGAGAACACACACATCTCGGCAGACAGACATGCTGCTTGAGCACTTTATATAATAGGATTGTATACAAAGCAGAGTACAGTCGGCAGTGACTTCTGTGTCTGTTTATAGGTAAACACTGATGTTAGTTTTATAGGAAAACTAGAGGGATACTTCTCACAAATCGCATGTAGCATATGAGACAGATGCAGTGGAGGACTGTTGAAATGACTCAGCATCCCTGGCTCACACAAAATATGGTGAGTTCCACATACCAGCATTTATGCTGCTGCTGCTGCTGCTGCTGTGGAAGTCTGAGGTCTTGACCACTGCCATAGAAGGACTAAGATGAGATAGTGCCATCCAAAATGCTGAAAGCTTGAAAGCAGATCAAAAAGATGTGTCAATCTCAAAGACTATGGGACATGTATACACTGGGAAAATTCATATAGAAGGCTGTGTTTCAGGAGGTATATAGGTATACCATAAGTTGAGGGACCTGGAAAAAGTCATAGGCAATGTAGCAAATAATGCTTGTACAACTCCATTCTATGTAAGCTAAATTCACCTATTCTTCTTCAAATGGGCATACTCTACCAGTATATACTCCAAGATTCAACTAAAAAGAGCATTCCTAACTTCTTAAAGTCAATAGCATTTAACCGCCAATTTAAGTCCAAGTACAAGCATAGAGTCAATTGGATAAAGATTTAGTTAAAAGCTGAGGATGTTGGCCATTTGGTAGAGTGCTCACCTAGCATGCATGAGTTTATGTTCCATCCTACCAGTAGGTAAACTAGGTGTTGAAAATATCTTCTGACATCTCCTCCCTTCTCTAAGTATAGAAGGGCCATGGCAATTCTATTCTTGAGAAGGCGGGGATAGAGGCCTGACCTCCAATAATTGAAGTGGGACTTGTAATGACTCCGGTCTTCCTGTCTTTGTCCAGTGAAGCATGAGGGCCATACCATCCCAATGTCTTTTTCCTGGAGAGGGGATACTTTTGACATCAACCACTATGCAGTCAGGCTTGTCCCTCAGGGAACCCAGAGAGATATTTTTAACTTTTATTTATATTCCCTTGCAGTGGGCAGAGTCATAGTGACCTGTCCCCTGAACCTTCACCCAGCTGATACCCTGTTCTGAAAGGAATCCATACTCCCCCTGAACACCTATGCTCTAGTGTCATCCCCTTCCCCACGTCCTGCCTTTTTGTGTTTATAAACCCTGTGTGAATAAGTTAAAATTACTATTTGAGTTAAATAATTAAATAAATAAACAAAAAAGAAAAAAAGGAAAGAAAATATACTTCTGTAACCCGGTGCTCAGGAGGTGAGACTAAACTGGATTACCTGAGACCCTATGTACACACACACACACACACACACACACACACACACACACACTCATTGAACGATGTCACCAGATTCCCATTTTTCAATACCCATTATTTAAGTTTTCTCTACTGTACTGACTTCAAAGTTTCACTGTCATGTTGGTGACAAGTGGCCAGAGTTCCAATCTCAGCTTGCCCACACTTTGAGTCCATCAGCAGTGGGCAGATGAGGTGGCACTAATTTTCAAGGCTTTGTTGACAAAACAGGCAGGAGCTATTGCTTAAAACAATACCCAAGGGAAGTTTGGGAAGAATGAGCTGCAAAAATAAAAACTTAGAATGCCGATAATCAGTGTTTGTTAAATGTCTCATCGCTGTGGATAAACAGCTGATGAAAGGAAGTGAAGGAAGGAAAGGTTTATTTGGGAGTCACAATTTGCTGTGGTGGGGAAGGCTTTCCGGGGGACAGGGGCAGGAGGCAGCTGGTCACTTGCACCCACAACCAGAAAGCTGAGAAAGCTGAGTGCTGGTACTCACCCTCTTTCCTTTCATTAGTCCAGAATCCCCACTTAAGGGACAGATCACCCACATTCAGGATGAGTGCCCTTCTTCAGTTAAATGTCTCTAGAAGCATCCTCACAAACCTTTCAGAGGTCAGCAAAAGTTAGAACATGACTACAGTCTACAGTTAAGGTTTTCCTAGGTTTCTTTCATTACACAACTGGGGTTAATTGAGCGTGTGTTTTTTATACCCTAGCCTGGAAATGGTTTGGAAAACTAAACTGCAGTAATAAAATATATGAGCTATCATTTTTATATCCATAGCAAGGCCTACCATGGGTGTGAAATAAACTCTGGACCAATATAGTCTCAGGGTAGAAAGGATTGTCTTATGGAATAATAAGCTGAGAGTTCACATGCCGACATGGCTGTGTCCACAGCCCACAGAAAGGAAAGTCAGACATCTTGTTCCATAATGAAGTAATCTGCTTATGCCAAATGCGTTGTTCCATGAATTCTAGATGCTCCTCTGAGAGGAGCTTGAAACCTCCATCTACATATGTTTCATACATTTATATGTATGATTTGTGTGTGGGGGGTGGTTTAATGCTTGCCTACTGGTTTAAGAACAAATGAAGTGCAAATAAGGTATATTCCTCTCACTGTTATGGCTCACCCATCCTTTACAGGTTGTTTAGCTTGGTGCATGCAAAACAACACAACAGAGCAGAGCCAATTAATACGCCCAGGCTAGAATCTGGACCGTGAATCAGACAGCTAAATGAATGTGCCATTTAGGAAACTTTCATGGACGCACGCAGGAATATTCTAGCTGTGCCCCTTCCAGTAAGTGTATCTGATGCATGCTCTATTCTTCAGGACGGATTTTTGCTCTCATATTTTAAAGACCATCAAACAGCACCTTCCATAACCTATTTCACAGCTATTTGACTTGATCATATAGTTAAACCAGTAAAGATTTCACAAATACCCTTAGAACAACAAAATCCATACTAAAGTTAAAATTCTGAGAGATTCTGGTAGAATGAGATAACAACTAGAGATGGTAATTTTCTGCTTTTCAGTCAATCCAATGTAGTTTGAGACTTTTGTATAAAATGCCCTGTTTCCCAAGCCTGCTTTAGGGCACATTGATTTTTTAATAGGCACATACTTCTTAAGATTTAGTTCAGAATAATGAATGTAAACTTTAAAAAAATAATTAGCAAAGATATAAATGAAACCATTACAATTATTTTTGTGCTGTATGCATCTACATTGTTCATCCCACCTTGAGACCAGAGAAAGCTGTTGAAACTAACATGACAAAATGAATATATTAATAAATTCTAAATGAAGAGGCTTGGAAAGCAAAATTCAAATCATAAACATTTTATTTCTCTTTTGCTGCCGAGAACAACCACATTACTGTCTCCATCTTTCTATACATGAATTTTAAGTGATTAAGAAATGCCAAGTGCTTTGTGAGGTGCCGGTAACACAGGATATGAAAATATGATTCCAGGCTCCATAAAATTACATCCAATGGGGTCAGATCTGCCTGTCAGAAGAGAACGAACCCACCCTGTTGTGGCAGCTAGAGTAGTTTGCACTAAGGGCTTACTGTGGGAAAGGGAATGAGCAGGAGCTCTCTCTGAAGGAAGCTGTCCTAGCTAAGGCCTGAAAGGTCTACTCATATCAACTAATGTAGGAGATGTTTGCTTCAGGCCATGGGGAGTTGGATTCAAAGTCAGTGTTGAGATACCAAGAGGAACTAAAGTTGGAAGAGTAAGCAGAACCTGGTCTAAAGGAAGTCAGCATTGCCCTAAGGTGTTTGGATTTTCACCCTGAATAATGACTCTGGAAGCAGAGTAGAGTAAGCTTTGTTTAAATTGTGAAATGTAAGAATGGTTATAGATATGAGAAAACCATGAAAAAATTCAGGCTGTGGCATCAGGAGAGTATAGAAGACAGAATCAAGGAATTATACCCGATAGAATTGGGTAGACATAGTTTATTCCTCTTTGTCAGTTTCCAGGAGATATTCTCCTTTCATTTGTCCTACCATATTTACTCCAGCAAAACTGGATGATATATGGTTTATAGAGTTATCATTGACTAGAATATAATATTTAAAGGTATATTAAAAACACTCGTCAAAGGGCTGTGTCTGTAGCTCGGTTGGTAGACTAAGGCTAGATGTTTAGATTCTTAGCACCAGGTAAGAAACAGAAGCAGGTGTCAAAATCTGTAATCCCAGTACTTAAGAGGAAGTTGATCAGAAGATCAAGGTTATCCTTGATTAGATAACAAGTTTGAGGCCAGCTTTGACTCAAAATACCTTGTCAAAAATAAAACGAAATGAAACCAGTTGAGCACGTAAAATGGCAGATGCAAAAAGGACACAGAAGCAAATGCTTTTTGAGTTAAGTTCCATGACCTGTGCAGTGTGCCTCCACTTGAGCTCAAGCTGCTAGAACAGTGAATAGGTATTATCAGGGTTTTGTTTTTAATTATCATCTCTGCAGAACTTCATTCTAGTATCTATAACTGCCACTCAAACTTCAGAAAAAAGTTGGGCAATCAAGACAAATGAAGGTGAGTTTGTTCTTCTATTATGTTCAGGATTACTATGGTTCTGCAGAAGCTAACTACAATGCAAGCCTTTGAATTTCATTGCAACACTGTTACAATTACCCTTGTGCTTCCAGAATGAACATCTGATTACTATTAAACTTTATTCTCCTGGAAAAATAATTCTCTTCAATCATGTAAACATTCTTGACTTATAGTCAAAAAAATATGTTCCAGTAGTTTCTTACAATGCATATTTCATTATGTATTAATGAATCATACCAATCAATGTTCTAATAAAACACTAGCTGACTCTTCATACATCCATTCATCCTTCAAGACATGAAGTAAACTGAAGCCAGATTCACGTAGTGATTACAAATTAAAAACATCACAACTCATAACTTCACCCAGATATCATTTGAAAATGTTTCAGTAATTATACATACCAAAATGATACTGATAAAGTTCTTAAAGTCCTACACCTATACTGCTATCCTATTATTTTCCTCTGACATCCCATCTTTGTTGTAACAAAGTGATGACATCCAGCCAAATGGTAAATTAACTACATACTTGGAAAACATGTAGAAGGAGCCAAGTGAAAAGGAAATATATATTCTTAATCTTTAGTTCATAATTGCCGTTTGATATGTGGAACATTCTCTTAGTAAACCGTAGCAAGTGAACAGAGACAAAAGAGTTGCCATGTGAGACAGATGTGGTGGCACACACTATAATCCTCCCACTGATGAACCTCAGACAGGAGCAGGATGAGTTCAAGACCATCTAGAGCTACATAGTGAGTGCAAAACAACTTCAGCTACATAGTTAGACTTTGACTCAAAATACAGAACATTTTTTTATTTATGAAGCAATTTTTAAAATTAATTTACTTATTCACTTGACATCTTACTCACTGCCCACTACCAGTCATCCCTTCCTACAATTCTTTTCCCTATCCCAATCCTTCTCCCCTTCTTCTCTGAATCGATGGGGCCCCCCTGGGTATCCCCCACCCTGGCACTTTGAATCTCTGTGAAGGTAGGTACTTCCTCTCCCAACTGAGGTCAGACAAGGAAGCCTAGCTAGAACATATAGCATGTACAGGCAAAGTTTTGGAATTGCCTCCATTCTAGCTGTTTGGACCCACATGAAGAGAAAGCTGCACATATGTGCAGGGAGGTCTAAGTCCTGCCTGTGTAAAAACATTTTTTTTTAAATGGCACCTAGTCCAAGTGAAGAAATTTTACTACAGATATCTATCTGAGGGTGTCTTTTCCCAGCATTGAAAAATTAACATGGAAACCACATTAAGTAGGTTTTAAATTGTAGCATGTACTTGAAATGAGACACGTATTTATCAAAAGTTCCTTTGCAAAATTCCATTTTTATTATAAAATTTAAAATGGACCAGAGCTAATTAAATGAATAAATGCCTTCTGAAATCCAGTTTTATTTTAAACAGACAATGTTTGGACGTATAGAGAAGGTTTCTCTGACACACTCATCTCTGACATAAGTGCTTCAATCACGAAATCCCAGCCTTCTGGTCTCCTTTCCAGACCTTCCAAAGGCTCTCTCTGCCTTTCTAAAGGTTGTCTTCACTCTCACCCCGAGACTGCTGTAACAGCTGGATGGAGACCCTCTTAAGCAGCCCACTCTGGGTGTCCTCAGCAGCTAGTTTAGGCAGAGACACTGCTGGTCTTGTTCATCTGTAGAGGACACAGAGGCGTGAAGAAAACACTCATTGACCAGGTGAAAACGGCTTTGTTAGAAAGTGAAAAGAAAGGGAGTCTAAGGGAAAAATATAACTGTGCGACAAATTGATAAGCATCTCATGTCCTCCTTATGTCTCATGAATAAACATTTCTTTCTTCTACTATAATAATGACAACTCTTAGCTCTCTAAGCTCACAAGAGGGTCTGGAACACAAGAGCTGTTTAATGAAGTAGCTCCCTTTGTTATAAATCATTCATGGGTAAGAGACTCTTAGAGGACTGATGGTGTTATTCTCTTTGATAAATCTCATAGAGATACAGATTTAACAACAGGCTCATAAAAAAAAAAAAAAATAAAGATGCTCATGATGAAGTACAAAAGCCCCAAACTACTTGTCTAGATTGCCACAGTACATCCAAGATGGAGAACGAACAAAACTGAAGGCTGATTAAATGTGCCAGTGATTCAGTCAGGTAGACCCAATGACTCTTCTCAAAAGAAAAAGTGGGTTTCTAGATAGACCATGGACATGAGGGTTTTGGGACAAGGTCATACTCAGAAAAAAAGAAAGTCTAAAATCAAAATTGTCATTCGTTTTCCTTCCAAGAAAGTAAATGCATCGGGTCTCTAAGCAAGAGTCCTGCAAAGGAGAGGACAAATCACAATGAGAGCTAAACCAAAGCATTGCTGGAATGCTTATCATGTGCCAAGGACATTGTTAAGACTTCGAGTTATGTCATTTGATTCTCAAAATAACTCTCTGAGATATGCACTCCTATCCATCTCAGGGGCTAATTCACCTGCTGAAATATGTACAATAAGAAGTGGTAGAAGTGGCTCTCAACCCAACCTCACTGACAAATGATCACATGTTATACATCTCCCTTTTGTCCTGTACAGAGCTCCAGCTCTTGTACACCTTGCAAACTACAGGGAACAGCTACAATGTGCATCCTCTTCTACTAGAAATTTTTCTCGTATTTTTATTGGATAATGTATCTGTTTAACCATAAAGCTTAATTCGTAGAGTTAACTTAATGCTTAACACAATTAAGAAACTTTTTATAAACTTCATGAAAGATCATACTGTTATAAATCACTTTCTCAATGCCATACTATACAAACTTTAAAGTATAAACAACCCAAGTAGTCTGATATACTTTGGTTTGCATTCCTGTGTGCATGCATATGCTTATGTACGTGTGCTTGGGTGTCTGTGTACACACATGTGCCTGTAGAGGCCAAAGAGCAACCTTAGGTATGGATACTTGTATGCTCATCTCCTTGTCTTTTGAAGACAGTTCATTTCATTAGCTTGGAACTTACTGGTTATGCTAAACTTTCTGGCCAGCAAGCCTCATGGATCTCCCTGCATCCGGATCCCTCACACTGGAAATAGAAGTTCATACTATCATGCTCAGCTTTAAAAAATAAAATAAAATAAATGTGGGTTAGGGGGAAACTAAGCTCAGGTCATGTACTCATGTTTGTAAAGTACACATTTTACCAACTGAGCTGCCGCCCCGGCCTTTGGGTTCTTTTCAATGGACTTGAAACCTCACCAAAAGTACCAACTGCACCCATGGCCATTCACCTTGTTACAAGTATTTAACAAAAGATTCTAAGTATCTTATCGTCATTTCATCTTCAAAATTGTTCTGTAATTTTCTGCATGTCACTGGATGGAAAATCTTGGTGCACAGGAGTTGTGTGACTTACTCAATGGCTAGCAAGTGGCAGGGCTAGAATTCAAATATTTGTCTGTCTTCTAATGCATCATCTGCATAATGATGGGATATTTCTGCCTTACATGACAATTAATCAGCTCTTTCATTTTAATTAATTAGCAAGATAAAAACCTTATTTGTCCATATCACTGGTCCCTAAAAATATAGCTCTTGATTCAAGTAAATAGAAAATACTAAAATGAGGTTTGCATTTCTTCTTTAGAATAAAATACTTTTAAGAAAAAAAATTTCCAAGTTCTTCTATTTAAAAAAAAAAAGTACCAATTAAAGAGATGCCATGGTGCCTGTGTGGCAGAAGATGCTGCTCACGGCCAACTGGATCTAGCCACAGATGCATTTCAGAGAAAAGCCAGCACTTGGGTAAAACATTTTTCATCAGATCACAGCCAAGCATCTCATTTTTTTTTTCAAGAAAACCGAGTGCAAATTGTGTTTGTTTTTGAAATTATGGTCTCTACTTTAGCAGTGAAATTCCACACACCAAAGTGTGAGCTTATTTTGATAAAACCACATTTCAGATTCCACATGTAGCTGGGTATGAAATGGGACATGTGGTATGGGGTTTTCATAAAAGTCAAAATCTGATAATTAGCACCAAAACTGTTCTTTGAAATCTGAATGTATTGAGATAATAGAAATAAAACCTTGTAGAAATGCCAAGAATTCCTGGTCTTGAATAATACTATTAAATACCAAAAAGCATTGAGATGATACACAATTTAAAATCTACTAACCCTACTTTCTCATTGAAAAGGAGATTGTGACATAACCAGGCAAAGTATCCAATGGAAGAATTGAAATACTACCCCAGCCACAAAAATTATAACCTACAATTTGTCCTGCCTGCAAGATGTGCTGAGGTAAAGGTGGCACAGAAGTTATGAAAGTGGCCAACCAATGATTGGTCCAACTTGAGACCCATGCCACAGATAGAACTCACCCCTGACACTGCCTGGAGGGCAAGAAACTAGAGACTGGATAGCCCAGAAACATAGGATAAACACAACCAGAAAAAAATTCAATGAAATGATTCCTAATGATATTCTGCTATACTTATAGACCGGAGCTTAGCATAATTGTCATCAGAGTGGCTTCATCCAGAGACTGATAGAAGCAGATACAGAGACCGACAGCCAAATATTAAGTAGAGTTAGGGTAATCATGCAGAATAGGGGAAGGAAAGATAATAGAAACTAGAGGGGTTGAAGATACCACAAGAATATGCCCCAAAGAATCAACTAAACAAACTCACAGAAAGTGGACAGCCAACTAGGGAGCCTGCATGGAACTGACCTACATCCTCTACATATGGTTATGTAGCTTGCTGTTCTTGTGGGACTCCTAACAGTGGGAGTGTATGTGTGTGGGTTGGGGGGTGTCTTCAACTCTTTTGCCCACTTTTGGGAGCCTTTTCCTCCTACTGTGTTGCCTTATCCAGCCCTGATGTAAGAGTTTGTGCCTTGTTTCATTGAGTCTTGTTGTGCCATGTTCAGTTGATATCCCTGGGAAGCCTGCTCTTTTCTGAAAAGAAATGGAGGAGGAGAGAGTCTAGAGAAGAGGGGAGATGGGGGGACTGGGAGGAAAGGAGGAAAGGCAGACTGGTATTGTGCTGTATTGTATGAGAGAACAATCGAAAAGTCTGACTTCTCTATGTAGGAATCAAATCGGGGCCTCACACATTCTAGAACAGAACTCTAGACTCACACCTCAGCGTACTGCTATTTAAGTTTGGTATTACTTTGTGGACAGTTCTTGGCTTTTCCTAAATTGTTTACATTTTTAGTTGTGTGATTTTGAAGTTGATTGTTACCAACTTGCAAACACTAGACCTAAGCCCTTGCATTGACCAAATTTTCACTGCATCTCAATAGGTATCACAATAGCAAGGTACAGGATGTGGGCTAAAGACACAGGATGAGATGCATAAGGAGAAACTAAAATTCAAAATTCCCTGATCTTCTATGATGGTTGGTTTTGTTCGACAGTTTGAAGCACTTAAAACTGTCTAGGACAAACACCTTTGTGAGACCCACTTCCAGAAAGGATAAACAGAGAGGGAAGACCTGCTTCTAAATGCCTGCTTGCCTTTGATTCTTCCTCCTGAGTGAGGTCATCTGTTGCTGCTGCCAGCACCCTCCGTGGACATCAGATTCCAGATGTTTTGGCAATATAACACTGACCAACTATCGACAATTCTCTGGATCATCAACCTGGGACTGGAAGGGCTGAGACAGCCACCTGCACAGAGAAGCTTCCCTGTTCTCAGTCTTTCCTGTGTGCAGACTGCCATGGTTGCACTATCTAGAGGGTTATCATGCCATAAGCCAATCTAAACTAAACTTCCGTGTGTGTGTGTGTGTGTGTGTGTGTGTGTGTGTGTGTTCCTCTAAAGAACCCTGCTGAATATATTCTCTAACTGGTATGTGCTTGTGTCTTTATTTTGAGGGTTTGACTGTCTGAGTGTATGTTTATATCTTAATTCTGCCAGGTTTAACAGTAGTAAAAAAATAAATAAATAAAATAAAATCTACCTTGGCAAGTTTCCAGCCCAAATTGGTAACTGGATGCTGGATTCTGTGGATTTCAATAGCTGCATCACCCCTGTACTCCAGCACACCCCAAGCCTGCATTATTATTTAGTAGAGGAGTTGTAGGGTTGAACGCTTTAAGAATTGGCAGCAGATTGCACCAGCAGTCCCTAAACAGCAGCATGCTGTATTTATTTGTATACTGCATTTCTTCAAATGTATGTAATTTTATCTTGAAATTCAACATTTGTTGGAGATTACATAGGGAATGATTCTGTTTAAGTCAAAACAGCAGTCAAAACAGGAACAATGCTATATTATAGCTCAGATGTGAACTAAATAGCTGATACAAATTTTTTGGAAAACAACCAAGGTCTCTTATTTTCAAGTATTACACCCTATTTTTATAGAAAGTAAGTCAAACCTTTAGTTATGCAGTAAAACTACTTCAAATAATTTTGTAATGAAATATCTCAAAACAATTTCTTAAATGATAGGACTGTCTATGAAGTAAGAGTAATAAAATATTGATGTTCTAACATATGTACTAGATATATTTAAATAACACTAACTTTTTTGAGCATGAATGTATATGTGTGCACATTCACATATAAATATAGAGTCACACATGGCTTGATTATAAGAAATACAATAAGAGAAATACATAGTAAGTAATATGTTAGAAGCACATAGAGAGTACTTATACAAGCACAGATAGAACAGCCTGCTATACCTAAGTGATACAAATAACCACTATGCATAGAGTCCATCATTGAATGAACATTGGTTTGTGGCTCGTATGATAAATTTATGCATTATGTGTATAAGAAGAAGACATGGCTTTTATGATAAATTTATGCATTACATGTATAAGAAGAAGACATCAGATTTTGTTAGGTTGAAAGGTGTTAAATACCAGTCTGGGAAGGTGTCTCAGTGAGTAAAGGTGCTGGCCACAAAGTCTGATGGCCTGGCTACAGTCCCTGGCACCCATATGCTGGATGAAGATAACCCACTCCATCACGTTATGTCCTGACTTCCATGTGCATGCTATGACACCTGTATGTATGTACACACATATGTATGTATGTACACAGAGACATACACAGACAAATAAATAATAAATTTTATAATCTTAAAAATTTAAAGACCTTTTAGTACCTAAATGTTTAGGTTTTTTTAAGTTACTTGTATCTGAATGTATAAAAACAAAATTGATTTACTTTTAGCCTTTGAAAGGAAAGATAGAATTGGAGTTCACTAATTAAAGGAACATAGAATTTCTATGTTAGAGGTTCCAAACTATGTTTCCCTCCCAGATTACATCATTCCATATTTTTGATAGCAAGCTTGGACAGAATCATTTAGCTGGGCACAGTGCACAGGAAATTATGCTAAGATGCCATCTGGGACTATGAGAACAGAATGTGGAGAGCCAAAGACCACTAGCCAAATGGTGGTCCCACTGCCCAAAACATCTTACCGTGTCGCCAAGTGGTCTCGTGTGCTGACTGCGCTCCTCTGGGTGTATCATACAACAGAGTGAACAAATGGTCAATGGTAGATAAATAAAGGATAGATAAATAAGTAAATAAATAGGAGCTGGCTTTTGAGCTTCTCAGTAGAGAAGGGGGTCATTGGCACTTCCTATCATGGAAACCTGTGCTAATAACTTCACCATCTGGTCTGTCTTATTATCCCTAAAATAAATACGTTGTTCTCTAGATGGTCTTCAGCTGAGATTTGTTCAAGAAATGTTTCTTATCATCCATTACATCAGGTTTTAGAAGAGCTGAGATGAAGAAGACACACCCCTATCCTGTCAGAATTTACAGCCCAAAGGAAAAAGGATACATAAACAGATGAATTTGAGATAAAGTAAGGTCAAGACACATACAGACACTTACATGGCTGCACAGAAATCTATCATTTAGTTTATGAATCTTGGTGAGCATTTGTTGTTCTTAATAGTCTTTTTCCCTTCAATAAAAAGAGATTCTGTGTACTGACCTCAGGGGGGATGAGACATGTTAAGATGAGACCAGGAAAGGACGTGGGATAGGATCCATGGTTTTTGCTTCCAAGAGACAAGGAGGAAAAAAAAACAGGAAAGGGAAGCCAAGAAACCTCACATTTAAATGACTTAATTATCTCTCCACTGGCTTGTACAATACTGGAGTGATTTATCTGTCCAACTAGCCTCCAAGGAAGCACTCTGTTCCCTTCCTAATAAATATTCTTTTGCTCTCAACAAATGATTGGATAAGTTTGATATTCATAAAAGTGGTCAAAAAACTGAAAAGGAGTGTCTGACCTTATTCCAGCCAAATGAATCAATTTATTGATGAGTTTGTATGCATAATAAGCTTTGTGTCTGCTAACCATTTCATTTGTAAAATGCTAATGACCTTAAAATTAAAGTGCTAGTAACATGACATTTCTTATATTCTATACTTTAAAAAAGACTTCTGCCTTTGACCTATTTGCTTTGTAAAACTCAAAATAACTGTGAAGAGCCCCCTGTGTGGTGACATAGCTGTATGCTTTTACTTTTTTGGATTACTCTGAATAGTGATATGCACACTGATAATTTATGCTGCCAAGATTTTGAAGGCAAAATAATACTTTAAATATGAAGATTGGAGGGTTTCCTGCGAATAGGTTGGAATATAGCTGATGTGATTCCAATATTCTTGCTCTGCTGTGTGTTAGGTTCAGTGCTTTAAAATGGAAAAATATATATCTGAGAGTCAAGGGGAAAAAGTCCTTGCCAAGCAGATGTTGGTAAATTGCCAGCTGAAACAAAGTTGTGATGCTGGTGACAACAAGATTGGTTTCTAGAGGATATTTAGAAAGCAAAGGGCCTGGCTTCACTATCATTTCCCTGAGGAAGAGCCTGGCTGACAGACTCTAGTGCATTACCAGCTAGCATCTTGCTTCCAAACATCTGGATTCCTAGTCTCATCCATTTAAAAATGATTTACTCATTATACTTTGTGGTTTGTAGAGTTCTTGACCAAGACAGAACACCTTCAGCCACCTCAGTTTCTGGTGTCCTTTTCTGAGCTTGCTCTGCCATAGACCTTTAAAAGCATTCAAGGAATTCCCCTTTAAATTCCTTTTTTCTTTCTACAAACAAATTTTGTATTTAAATTTCTCCTAGTTGCTTTTATAGTCTACCCTTATCTAATCAGGGGTGAAAAGAAATGCTGACAAGTGTGTCTAAAACAATGAATGTTTTCGCCTCAGTTACTCAGATAGTTGAAAGCAAAATATATTTAGGGCTTATATTGTACAGAAAATTGATTTACATCTCACATCATTGCATTGGGTACAGAACAGTGACTCACAACTAAATGTTTACATCAAAGTCATTTGGGAAATTTTTCTGAATACATGATCAAGCTCCACTGCTGTGGAAGCAGAAGGGACACAGGAAAGGTTATTTCGAAAAGACTTTTAATCTTAATTATTAAAAAGGAACATTTGTTCAGAATTGTTGAAACAAGTGAGTATAACAACATTACCAGGTATACACTTAATATTTGAGATGTCATATATTTTCCTATATACTAGCCATGAAGACTGAGTATGAGATTTCTTTAATATTATATATATATATATATATATAAATTTATATATATATAAATTACTAGATACACAAATTAATGATTCAACCCAAAGGTATGAGAGTAAAGTGTAAAACAGTGAAGTTACTAAAAAATTCATATTTAGAAACTTGGTAACTCAATCCTGGAAAAATACCAATTTTCTCCAATTTGATAAATATAATCCAAACTATTTCAAAATAGATTTTGTTGTTTGTGATTTTTGTAAGCTGTCAAGTTGTTTAAAATATACAAGAAAAGCCAGACCCCTTTCAGGGCAAATCCCTCTTCTGTTGTCCTGGTTAACCCTGACTACTAACAGGCTCAGAGACCATAAACTAGGACCTCTTAGCACTGGAGAATCCTGAATCATAAGAATCATGGCCAATCAGCAAAGCTATTCATGTAGTAAAACTTCAGGCAAATGAGCAAGAAATATCTTCCTTCGATGATGAGGTTCTGGAAGTTATGTAGCAGCTGTTAGAAATACATCATTGTCTCAGAGGGTGTGACCCCAGCAAGATTGCATAATATAAATTCTCCACTATCCACAATCTCCATGGCATACTGAATTAACAACCAGCTACAGATGAGAATGTCTGTGCAGGCTTACAAGAATTTCAGAATACCATCAGAGCAGAAAAAGTGCATATATTAAATAAAAATAAAACCTGTTTATTGTACCTGTGCCACTCTTCCCAGAGGAGCAAAGCTAAGCATCAAAAGACGTGCCTACACCTGCCCCTCTATTTGTGATTCTCTCACAGGGTAAAGAAGAAAAATTAGAGAGATTTGACATCTCTATTTCTTGAGAGGAGAGACCAGGAAATTTATCTCTCTTGACCCCATCAAAATCAACGGGAAATAAGCACTCATACAAACTAGAATTGCCTGGGAAGAAGGAACGTCAGTTAAGGAACTGCCTTCATCAGGTAATTTGATGAGTGTCTGTGGGACATTTTCTTATTTATTGACTGATACTGGAGGGGCCAGAAGACCTGGAGTAGAAAACCATTCCTAGGTAGGGGGTCCTGGGTTATATATTAAAGCAAGCTTAATAAACCATAAAGATCAAGCCAGTAAGCAGCAGAAAGCAAATAAGGAAAGAACTTGGTGCTATTGTGTAAATATTGGACCCGAACATGCTGTTTATTCAAGAAGTTTGTAGAAGAATCTTGGAGTTTTGAGCTAGAAAAGGCCTCTGAGCTGAATGCTAAGAGTTAAGTGGCTTGTCATGGGAGGTTGGAACACAGAGATTTTGGAGAGAAATACAGACAACGTGTTCCTGATTTGTAAGTTTCAGAGGGAAGCAATGACTATGACTTCATCAAGAATGTTCATGTGATATTTGAAATTACAAATCTGTAGGAATGAAAGCTTCATTTTACTGGGACAATTGATGCTGGTGGGTTGAGACTGGAAAATCAGTTTTGATTAATAAGAGACTAACATCGTTGAGGTGAAATCCTCTGGGAAATATTTCTTCAGCATCAGTGCACAAATGTAGTCTGGAAAGGGGCAAGACTGCATCTTAAAATGGTAACTATCTTGCAATAAGTCTTTCACTGGTTTTAAAAGCATGAAGGTTATAGGATTGAAAGCTCCATGGACAGAAGTTGAGACTCACTTGGCACTAGAAGAGGCTAGAGGTCATTGATGGAAGGTACAGCCCAGTTATTGTGAAAACCTCAGGTTGAAAGGGGTCATGGAGAAGAGCTGAGGCTCAGCACCATGTGGCAGGGTCAGAGTCCCTAAGGAGACACCAGGGGTCAATTGGTGAAGGAGCAGCTTCAATTACAATGGAGATTCCATCTTAACGGTGATGTCAGGATTATGGAATAACCACCAAAGACAACAGCAGAAGTGGAATGAAACCACCTTGAGCCAATGAGTCAAGATGTGTGCTGCATATGGCATAGACAGAAAACTGGAGGTGACCAAAAACCTTTGAGCTCTGAAGATCAGGAAATGAATCCCAGATGTCAGAAAATAAGCTATAAGATTTGAAGATGGTCTTCAGCTTTGCTTAAATATGATTATTCTTTTATGTCCTAGTTCTCTCTTTTGGAGTAAGAAGATATTTAATTTAGCTTTTATTTTACAGAAACACACAGTTAGACTTTGGATATTTGATTTATTTTTTTAATCATTTATTACACTCCAGATTTTATTCCCCTCCCGGTCCACCTTTTGACTGTTCCAAATCCCATAATTCCTCCCCTCCTCTCTTTCTCCAGGAGGATGTCCCCACTCCCTTACTCCCACCCTACCAGACCTCTAAACTCCCTAGGGCCTCCAGTCTCTTGAGGGTTAGGTACATCTTCTTGGACTGTACACAGACATAGCAGTCCTCTGCTGTATATGCATTGGGGGCCTCATATCAGCAGGTATATCCTGCCTGGTTGGTAGTCCAGTATCTGAGAGATCTCAGGGGTCTGGGTTAATTGAACCATTAACCATTAACCGGGTTAATGGTCCTCCTACAGGGTTGCCCTCTTCCTCAGTTTCTTCCAGCTTTTCCCTAATTCAACCAAGGGGTCAGCAGCTTCTGTTCATTGGTTGGGTATAAATATCTGCATCTAACTCTTTCAACTGTTTGTTGAATCTTTCAGAGGGCAGGCATGATAGGTCCATTTTTGTGAGTGCTTCATAGTTTCAGCAATAGTGTCAGAACTTGGGGCAACCCTTAAGCTGGATCCCACCTTGGGCCTGTCTCAGGAACTTCTTTTCCTCAGGCTCCTCTCCATTTCCATCCCTGTAGTTCTTTCTGACAGGAACAACTATGGGTCAGAGTTTTGACTGTGGGATGGCTACCCCTCCCGCCTTTGATGCCCTGTCTTTCTGCTCGAGATGGGTTCTACAAGTTCCTTCTCCCCACTTTCATCTAAGGTCCCTCCCTTTGAATCCTGAGAGTCTCTCTCACCTCCCGGGTCTCTGGTACATTCTGGAGGGTCCCCCCCAACCTCCTACCTTCCGAGGTTGCCTGTTTCCATTCTTTATGTTGGACCTCAGGACTTCAGTTTTTCCCCCCACCCAAGACCAGATCATGTTCCTCTTTCCCACTACCTGTCCAGTTTTCCTCCCAGGTCTCTCCCTCCCTCCCTCCTTGTGATTGCTTTCTTCTCCCTCCCAAGTGAGACTAAAGTGTCCTCACTTGGGCCCTTCAGCTTGTTGACTGTTTTGAGTTCTGTGAACTGTATCTTTGGTATTCTGTACTTTGGGGGTGTGGCTAATATCCACTTATTAGTGAATACATACAATGAATGTGCTTTTGGGTCTGAGTTACCTCACTGAGGATGATATTTTCTAGTTCCATTCATTTGCCTGAAAAACTCAGGATGGCCGCATTCTTATATAACTGAGTAGCTTTCTGTTGGGGAAGACTCCTAGCTGTTCTGCTCCTGAGAAGATACCATATCCTGACCCATCCTAGAAGATCTGCTACAGTCAGAGCAGTTGAAAATCTGCTGCATTCAGAGCAGTTGAGGATCCACTGCACTCAGAGCAATTGACTGTTAGCTGGTCTGCTCCTGTGAAGACATCATATCCTAAGGCATCCTAGAGGATTGGCTGCACTCAAAAGCAGTTGACACCACAGCATAAAGGTATGCAGGTAAGTGACCTGAAAGCCTCCCTGGAGTTCTGCTGAACACAGAAAAACAGAAACTACCATCTGTAGGCCCCCAGGAGAACATCTTCACACAGGACAACAGCTTGACTGCTCTACTGAATACCCAACAGTCTAAAGGCCTCTCAGAAGATCTAATGCAGTCAGGGCAACAGATCAGCAGCTTCTCTGCACCTCTGAAGAGCTCCTAGTTGGAAGGCCCCACTGGTAATCTACTACACCCAGGGCCGCAGGCCTACTGGGAGTCCTGAAACAACCCAGGGACAAAAGCGGCAGACTCCAAACAGAGTCACCCAGACTAACAAACACCAGGGATATCCAGATGGTGAGAGGAAAGCAAAAGGACATAAGCAACAAAAGCCAATATATGTGGGACTCATCAGAATCCAGTTCTCCCACCACAGCAAGCCCTGAATACACCAACACACCTGAAAATCAGGAATCTGTCCTACAATTCTGTCTCATCAAGATAATAGAGTCCTTTAAAGAGGATATCAATGACTCACTAAAAGAAATACAGGAAAACACAGGTAAACAGGGGAAGGAATTTAATAAAGCAATCCAAGACCTAAAAGGGGAAGTAGAAACAATAAAGAAAATACAAATGGAGGCAAACCTGGAAATGGAAAATCTAGAAAAAAGGCCAGAAATTACAGATGTAAATATCACCAACAGAATACAAGAGTTAGAAGAGAGAATTTAAGGTGTAGAAGATACAGTAGAAGAGATTGACAAAACTGTCAAAGAAAATTAAAAATGTAAAAAAATCCTAACCCAAAGCATCCAAGGAAATTCAGGACAGAATGAAAAGACCAAATCTAAGAATAATCTGAATAGAGGTGAACAAAGATTCCCAGTTCAAAGGACCTGAAAATGTCTTCAACAAAATCATAGAAAAAAACATCCCCAACCTAAAGAAAGAGATGGCCATAAAGTTACAAGAAGCCTATAGAACAATAGATAAATGCAACCAGAAAAGAAAATCCTCTCGTCACATAATAATCAAAACACTAAACACACAGAACAAAGAAAAAATATTAAAAGCTGCAATGGAAAAGGGCCAAGTAACATACAAAGGTATACCTATCAGAATTACACCAGACTTCTCAACAGAGATTATGAAAGCCAGAAGAGCCTGGTCAGAGGTCATGCAGACTCTAAGAGAACATAAATGCCAGCCCAGGTTACTATACGCAACAAAACTCTCAATCAACATAGATGGAAAAAAAAATATTCCAGGACAAAACCAAATTCAACAGTATCTATCTACCAATCCAGCCCTACAGAGGATCCTTGCAGGACTGTAGCTCACACGTGGGTGTGGGTCCTGTTGGGCTGCGTTGTGGGTCCCGAAAATCTGCCACCCCAGGCATCTGGAACTGTGACTGGGGGGGGCAGAAACGTGGGAATTTGACTGTGCCCACTCCATGATGTGCCAGATGGACGCTGAGCTAGAGGAAGCCGATGGCCTCCACTCCGAGCTTGGGGAGATCACAGTCTGAGACCTGTGGGGGAGGAGCTCTTGGGTTGGAGGTCTCCAGGCCAAGGTTGCTGGCCAGAGACCAGTTGGTCTCAGCCCTTGGGCTCCCAGATGCCACTGGGAGACCAAAGAAGGACAGAAACAGGGGTAGGGGGGAGCATATAGGCTGGACCTACCTGTAGCTGAGAGGGGTGATGGAAAGAAGTTCTGGCTGTGCCCTGTGGGTAGATGAGACTCTTGGTCGAGGTGACTCTCTTGGCTGGGTCATGGCTGGCTCAGCTAGCTTGCTTGAGTTGGTGGGCTCCATGGCTAGAACATAGAGAAGTCTTCCGGTGGGATATTAGGTGGTGGCTCATTGGTTGAAGGCCTCGCTACAGTTATCCATGGTGGGCCCCAAAGACAAGAAGAAGTCCATGATTTATTATCATGATGGAAAGAGGATGAAGCTGTACCCCATGTCTTCAGGGTGGGCCTGAGGTTAAAT
Organism: Mastomys natalensis; assembly: GCA_021653895.1. NCBI lineage: Eukaryota > Metazoa > Chordata > Mammalia > Rodentia > Muridae > Mastomys > Mastomys natalensis. The sequence goes on from JAJTUV010000140.1 coordinate 936,866, forward strand.
GTCTTTTGAGAGTAGGAGCAGGGTCTGGGAAGGAATGCTTAACTGGCTTTGCCCTCTGGTCTTTAGGTATCTCATTAATATGGAGATCTCTTGAGGCACTGACCTGTAGTCACACATTCTACCTGTGCTATGTGACACAAACCTCTCTTTAGGAGGGACTGTAGAGGACTGTCCTGAGTGAAAGGAACCAGGGCCAGACATCCCTTTAGGGTCACCAGGGTTCAAAGCAGATTCAACTGGGTACCCCACTGCCTCTCACAGCCCACTGCTCCACAAATCCTAGAAGGAAAACTCCAACACAAGGAAGGTACCTGCACCAAAGAAAGGACAAAATATTAACCATCACACAACAAAGCCTAAAGGAGGGAACCACAAGCACATAAAGCCACCTACAAAAACAAACATATCAGGAACCAACAGTCATCTCTCTTTAATCTCTCTCAATATTAATGGACTCAACTCACCTATAAAAAGACATAAGCTAACAGACTGGATATGCAAACAAGAGCCAGTATTTTGCTGCATACAAGAAACACACCTCAATAACAAAGACAGCCACTATCTCAGAATCAAAGGATGGAAAAAGGTCTTCCAAGCAAATGGTCCCAGGAATCAAGCTGGAGTTGCCAACCTAATATCCAATAAAATAGACTTTCAACCAAAAGTTATCAAGTGTGATGAGGAAGGACACTTCACATTTATCAAGGAGAAATTCCAACAAGAGAAAGTCTCAATTCTGAACATCTATGCCCCAAATGCAGGGGCAGCCACATTCATAAAAGAAACTTTACTAAAGCTCAAAACACATTGAAGCCCACACAATAATAGTGGGAAACTTCAACACCCCACTCTCACCAATTAACAGGTCATTGAAACAGAAACAAAACAGAGACACAGTGAAACTAATAGAGGTTATGAACCAAAGGATTTAACAGATATGTACAGAACATTCCACCCTAAACCAAAAGAATACACCTTCTCAGGACCTCATGGTACCTTCTCCAAAATCAGCCATATAATTGATCACAAAGCAACCCTCAACCAATCCAAGAAGATTGAAATAATCCCATGCTTCCTCTCAGATCAACATGACTGGTCTTCAATAACAGCAAAAACAACAGAAAGCCTACATACATATGCATACTGAACAACTCTCTACTCAACGACAACTTGGTCAAGGAAGAAATAAAGAAAGAAATTAAAGACTTCCTGAAATTTAATGAAAATCTTGACACATCATACTCAAATTTATGGAACACAATGAAAGCAGTGCTAAGAGGAAAATTCATAACACTAAGTGCTCTGGTAAAGAAACTGGAGAGATCTTGCCCTAACAACTTAACAGCTCACCTAAGAGCTCTAGAATAAAAAGAAGAAAACTCAACCAAGAGGAGAAGAGGACAGGTAATAGTCAAACTCAGGGCCTAAACCAACCAAATGGAAACAAAGAGAACAATACAAAGAATCAACAAAACAAAAAGCTGGTTCTTTAAGAGAATCAACAGGATAGATAAACCCTTAGCCAAACTAACTGAAGGACCCAGAGGCAGTATCCAAATTAACAAAATCAGAAATGAAAAGGGAGATATAGCAACAGAAAAGGAAGAAATTCAAAAAAATCATCAGATCCTACTATAAAAGCCTATACTCAACAAAACAGGAAAATCTAGATTAAATAGATGGTTTTCTAGACAGATACCACATACCAAAGTTAAATCAAGAGCAGGTAACCATTCTAAACTGGCCCATATTGCACAAGGAAATAGAAGTTATTAAAAACTTCCCAACCAAGAAAAACCCAGGGCCAGATGGATTTAGTGCAGAATTCTACCAGACCTGATAATGAATATTCCTCAAACTATTCTATAAAATAGAAACAGAAGGAACACTACCTAACTCGTTCTATGAAGTCACAATTACTCTGATACCTAAACCACACAAGGACCCAACAAAAAAAGAACATCAGACCAATCTCACTTATGAATATCTATGCAAAAATACTCAATAAAATTCTTGCAAACCAAATCCAAGAACACATCAATACCATCATTCACCACGATCAAGTAGGCTTTATTCCAGGGATGCAAGGTTGGTTCAATATACAAAAATCCATTAATGTAATCCACTATATAAACAAACTCAAAAAAAAAAACATCACATGATCATCTCCTTAAATGCAGAAAAAGCATTTGACAAAGTACAACACCCTTTCATGTTAAAAGTATTGGAGAAATCAGGAATTCAAGGCCCACACCTAAACATAATAAAAGCAATTTACAGCAAATCAACAGCCAATATCAAATTAAGTGGAGAAACACTTGAAGCAATCCCACCAAAATTGGGGACAAGACAAGGATGCCCACTCTCCCCATATCTATTCAATATAGTACTCGAAGTGCTAGCTAGAACAATAAGACAACAAAAAGAGATCAATGGGATATATATTGGCAAAGAAGAAATAAAAGTATCACTATTTGCACATGATATGATAGTATACATAAGTGACCCCAAAAATTCTACCAGAGAATTTCTCCAGCTTATAAACAATTTCAGCAAAGTGGCCAGATATAAAATTCACTCAAATAAATCAGTAGCCTTCCTTTATACAAATGATAAACAGTCTGAGAAAGCAATTAGGGAAATGACACTCTTCACAATAAATACAAATAATATAAAATATCTTGGGGTCCTCTAACCAAACATGTGAAAGACCTGTATAAAAATAACTTCAAGTCTCTCAAGAAAGAAATTAAAGAAAATCTCAGAAAATAGAGAGAGATCTCCCATGCTCGTCAATTGGCAAAATCAATATAGTAAAAACGGCCATCCTACCAAAGGCAATCTACAGATTCAATGCAACCCCCATCAAAATCCCAACACTATTCCTCAAAGGTATGGAAAGAACAATTCTCAAATTTACCTGGAAAGGCAAAAAAACAAGAATAGTGTAAACATTTCTTTTTTTTTTTTTTTTTTTTTTTTTGGTTTTTCGAGACAGGGTTTCTCTGTGTAGCCCTGGCTGTCCTGGAACTCACTCTGTAGACCAGGCTGGCCTCGAACTCAGAAATCTGCCTGCCTCTGCCTCCCAAGTGCTGGGATTAAAGGCGTGCGCCACCACCGCCCGGCTGTGAAAACATTTCTTAACCATAAAAGAACAGCTTGGGGAATCACCATTCCTGACCTCAAGCTTTACTACAGAGCAATAGTTATTAAAAACTGCATGGTATTGGTACAGAGACAGACATGTTGATCAATGGAATAGAATTGAAGACCCAGAAATAAAACCACATACTTATGGCTAATATCAAAACCTCAGGTGACAACACATGTTGGCAAGGATGTAGAGAAAGAGGAACACCCCTTCACTGCTGGTGATTGCAAACTGGTACAACCACTCTAGAAATCAATCTGGAGGTTCCTCAGAAAATTAGAACTAGATCTACCTGAAGACCCAGCAATACCATTCTTGGGAATATACCCAAAACATGCCCAACTGTGTCACAGGGGCACATGTTCCACTTATTTGTAACAGCCAGAAGCTGGAAACAACACAGATGTCACATATCAGAAGAATGGATACAGAAAATGTGGTTCATTTACACAATGGAATACTACACAGGTATTAAAAATGAGGACATCCTGAATTTTTCAGGCAAATGGATGGAACTAGAAAATATCATCCTGAGTGAGGTAACTCAGATCCAAAAGAATGTGCATGGTATGTACTCAATAATAAGTGGATATTAGCCAGAAAGAAAGAAAGAAAGAAAGAAAGAAAGAAAAGAAAGAAAAGAAAAAGAAAGAAAGAAAAGAAAGAAACAAAGAAAAGAAAACAAAGAAAGAAAACAAAGAAAGAAACAAAGAAAGAAACAAAGAAAGGAGGGACGGGGAGGGAGGGAGGAGAGAGAGAGAAAGGAAGAAAAAGAAAGAAAGAAAGAAAAAGAAAGAAAGAAAGAAAGAAAGAAAGAAGAAAGAAAGAAAGAAACAGCGAGAGAGAGAAAGAAAGAAAGAAAAGTACACAATAACCAGGATACAGTCCACAGAACTCAAAATGGTTAACAAGCTGAAGGGCCCAAATGAGGATGCCTCTGTCCCTCTTGGGAGGGAGAAGAAAGCAATCACAAGAGGGGAGGGAGGGAGGGACCTGGGAGGGAAAATGGACAAGGAGCAGGAGAGGGGAACATGATCTGGTATTGGGTGGGGGTAAAACCTGAAGCCCTGAGGGCCAGCAGAAAGAATGGAAACAGGTAGTCTTGGGAGGTAGGAGGTTGGGGGGACCCTCCAGAATGTACCAGAGGTGAGAGACTCTTAGGACTCAAAAGGAGGGACCTCAGATGAAATGCCTCCAGTAGGAAGACAGGGCATTAAAGGAGGCAGGGGGTAGCCATCCCCCAGTCAAATCTCTGACCCATAATTGTTCCTGTCAAAAAGAACTATAGGGATAGAAATGGAGAGGAGCCTGAGGAAAAGAAGTTCCTGCGACAGGCCCAAACTGGAATCCAGCTCAAATGGAGGTCCCAAGGCCTGACACTATTACTGAGGCTATAGAGCACTCACAAAAAGGGACCTATCATGCTTGCCCCCTGAAAGATCCAACAAGCAGTTGAAAGAGTCAGATGCAGATATTTACACCCAACCAATGAACAGACGCTGCTGACCACTGTGGTTGAATTATGGAAAAGCTGAAATAAGCTGAGGAGGAGGGTGACCCTGTAGGAGGATCAGCAGTCTCAATTAATCTGGAACCCAGAGATCTCTCAAACACTGGACCACCAACCAGGCAGCACAAAACAGCTGATATGAGGCCCCAACACATGTACGACTGCTGGGTCTGTGCTCAATTGGAGATGATGCACCTAACCCTCAAGAGACTGGAGGCCCCAGGGAGTTTAGAGGTCAGGTGGGGTGGGGGATGGTAGGTGAGGACATCCTTACATCCTCATGGAGACAGGAGGGATGGGGAGTAAGTATGGGATGTGAAACAGTTGGAGGGTGGTACGAGGGTGGGGAATAAAATCTGGAATAAAAAAATTTAAAAAATAATAAGATAAAAAACTTAGCTGAGTAGTATACCATTGTGCAAATGAACCACATTTTCTGTATCCATTCGTCTGTCATAGGACATCTGGGTTGTTTCCAGCTTCTGACTATCACAAATAAGGTCACTATGAACACAGTGGAACACATGCCCCTGTGGCATGGTGGGACATGGAATGGGGACATGGTGAGAAGGAGATGAGAGAGGGGGCCTTGGAGGAGAAGAGGTGGAGGCTGTGATTGAGATGTAAAGTAAATAAATTAATTAATAAAAAAATTTAGAAGAATGTTTATTGAAAAAATTTGGAAAACTCTTAGATATAAATGAAATACTTTTGTACTATGAGTGCTCATGAGACTTTGAGGACCAAAGGTAGAATATTATGCTTCAAAATTAAGACCTATAGGTGTCATATTGACAAGAATTGAACAGGAGAATGTCAATCTTGTTAACTTGACAGGATTCAGAATCGTCCATAGCTACTGTTTTGAGAGTTATCTGTGAATGTATTTTCAGAGAGGCTTAATGAAGAAAAAAAGACATACTCCAGTACCATCCCAATTGACTAGGATCCTCAACTGGGTAAAAGGAGACAAATGAGTAGAGAAATAGCATTCATCTCTCCCTCCTTCCTGACAGCATGTGACTCGGCACCTGCTATCTTCTTTAATAAGCCTCCCTATCATATTGGGCTAAATCTATTCTTAAAAGAATGCACTTAAAAATAATAGATTAAAAACTGTAGGGTATTAAAAGAGATGTGGACCTCAAATATATGAGTGAAAAAGTGGACAAAAAGGTTAAATGCAAAGATATACTATACAAAATACTAGAAAGTTCTTAATGTTGAAACTAAAGAGCCACCAGATGGTATGGTGGTGCATACATATAATCCTAGTACTAAGAATTAGAGGTAGGAAGATTACATGTTTGAAGCTAGACTAGACTATATAGTGAGTTCAACCTGGTTACACAATGATACCCAGTTAAAGAAGAAAATGGAGAAGGAGAAGGCAGAATTAGAGTTGTGAATAATAGGAAAGCATAAAACTCATTGGTGGCAAGGGGCCATTTATATTAAGAATGTTATAATACTGAAATTGTAGTACATGTAAAAATTTTAACTTTAGTTTAAATGTGAAAACACAACAATGCTTTTAAAAACACAAGAATGTATTGATGAATAAGCAGTATAACCACTATAAGAGAACCAATAACTGTTACAAGTAACAAAAATAAACACTGAGAACAAAGATAGACTCTGGAAAAATGATACTGGAAAACTGGCTGTCTTTAAGTAAAAGAATAAGAATAAACCCACATCACTCACTATGCACAAAGTAGACCAAATACATAAATGTAAGACACAAAAGCCTGAAATGACGAGAAGAAAAAGGCAAAAGCCCTTTGTGTCATGAAAATGGGCAAAGACTTTTTAAAGTGACATCTAGTAGCAAGAGAAGCATCACTGTACAATGTCATCTTGAGTCAGATAGCAGAGTGAAGAAGCTGTAGAGAGCTGGCCAATAGGCAGCATTTCTCCGTGAGTTCTGCTTCAGTGCCAGATTTCTGCCTTGAGTCTCTGCCTTTACTTCCCTTTAGCTATAAGATGAAACAAATCTTTTCATCCCCTAACTTGTGTTTTGGTCATGATGTTTATCACAACACAAGAAAGCAAACTAGGAAGAATGTCTCCCAAGAAAGACAAGCTTATGACCATATGTTTTCATTCAGTGAATTATTATCAATGTTTGAATTGTTTCAAAACTGTTGAAGACCAAGAAACGTTTCTAAGCTCATTTTAAGGGGACAGCTTTAATTTGATATAAAATCAGACAAAAGCACAAGAAGAAAAGAGAACCCATAGGTCAATATTCTGGAGGAACACAGCTGAAAAAATTATCAAAACTAACAACAGAAACTAAACTCCAATAGGACATCAAAAGAACCAGAGACCAAAAACAACAGGGACATAAGGTTAGTTCAGTATGATCAGATCAAAGAACATGATATACCACACCAACAGAATGGAAGAGAAAAATTATGATCATTTCAGTAGAAACACAAAAACGGTCTTCCTTTCATGGTTTAAAACTCTTATGCTAGACATATTCAGAAAGAAAGGAAAGAAATATAATAAAAGCCTCATATGTCAAGGAAATAGATAATACACTCAAGATTTTTTTAAAGGGGGAGTTTTAAAAATTCCATTCTTCTTAATTCTTTTTACCATAGTTTTGGAAGTCTTATTTGGAATAATTAGACAAGAAAAGGAAATAAAGTCAATTACATAAAAAGACGAAAAATAAAATTGTCTCAAAGTATGTTGCTTATTTAAAATTTTATAAGAAAGAGCATTTTAACTGTTCTTAATGCCTTAGAAACTCCAGATAGACTGTGTCCAGAGGGGTCTGCACAGAGCTGTACACTTGGGAGGTTCCTAGATCGTAGTTCGTTAGTATTTTGTGCGACTCGGTAACAGCATACCCTGGAGGCATAATTTCTAAGGAGGAAGAACGGTTTTAGTTCACGGTTTTGGAGGGTTCCGTCAAAGGTCAGCTGGCTCCAATGTCTGTGTTCTGAACAATACAGAATACCTGTTAACAGAAATGCATGTGTCTTAGTTAGGGTTTTACTTCTGCGAACAGACACCATGATCAAGGAAACTCTTATAAAAGACAACACTTAATTGGGGCTGTCTTACAGGTTCAGAGGTTCAGTTCATTATCATCAAGGCAGAAGCATGGCAGTGTCTAGGCAGGCATAACACAGGAGGAGCTGAGAGTTCTACATCTTCATCCGAAGGCTACTAGGAAGACTGGCTCTTACATGGTGAAGAGGAGGGTCTCATTGCCCACCCCTACAGTGACACACTTCCTCCAACAAGGCCACACCTCCTGATAGTGCCACTCTCTGGGCCAAGAATATTCAAAGCACCGGAAACTTGATAGAGAAGATTGTTCATTTTCTTGTAACAGAAATGGGCGGAGCTAAGAGGAGAGAAGAGGAGAGTAGAACAGAAGATAAACAGAAAAATGATTTAACCTTCAAAGGCAGTTTCCTAGTGATAAACTGACTTTCTGCTACTAGGACCCATTCCCTAATAGCCCATTCGATTATGAACTTACAAATGAACTAACCCATTAGTGAAACTAACACTTTCATGATGTAGTCACTTCTCAATGTTGTTAGCTGGATCAAGCTTCTTACATGAACCTTTCGAAGGGATATTTCCTATCTAACCCATAGCAACCTGAGAGGATATGGATCCTCCCACTCCTTCCTACAAACCTGTCACCATGTAGCTCTTCAATTTCCATGTAGCTGTATATCTATTTATACCCCTGGTAAAGGTTCTTCATATAAAACTGGTATGGATGAAAATTATTTTCCTAAATTTTGTGAGGCATTTAAAAAAGTTAATTGAACTACAGGTAGAGTTGCAGACTCTGTAACTAGTCAGTCAGAGGGCATTACAGGCCATACTTGTGCAAAATAAGAGTAGGCCTATGGAGTTTTTGCTTGTAAGATTTGATACTATCTCCAAATAGTTGGTGTCAGATGACAACTGAGTTAGATAATCAATGAGAATTGATGGATCTGTAGGGAACCCACCCCACCCTAGAAGCATCCCTACCATATCTGGTGCCAAAGAATAACCATGTGAAAGCAGAGAGTACAAAAGCACACTATTTGACCCAATCACATGCACTCACCTTCACCAGCAGTAGTTCTGAAGCCAGCCTTTCTGAACCCTAGTCCCAGCTCTGACCCTTACCCACTAGCACCCTCTTGGCACCCTTCCCTTTCACTGAGTTAGGAGCCAAGGGGTCACACAAAATGGACCCCCTCAAGTTAGTCATGTTCTGACAACTACAACTGACACAAAACTGTTGTTCCATAAAAATTAGCTGTTATCATTCATCATTCATCTGCCAATGTGTATTAAAGGAAACTTAAATAGAAAATGAGAATACATTATTGAGCAAGACAAAGGCCATCATTGCCTTTATGGAGATTTCAGTACAAGGAAACTAGGCAAATATACAAACACAATATATTGCAAATAAACAACTATCACTTTGGAGTTTTGTTTTCACTGGGAAGCTGTTTATTCTCCTGATTCCTAGAAAATACCTAAACTACCCAACCGGGCAGGGCTCCTGTAAGACGCTATGCTCCCTAGCCTGCAGTACTGGGCAAAAATGACAACTAGAAACAGTAAATAGCTGTTTTCTCTTCTATTCTATTTATTTTCTCTGTATTATTGTGAACTATACATGCAAAAAAATATAATGGAAGGTGTTTCTGAGACAAGCAGAAAAGGAAGTAAAAAAGGCCATCTAGAATTGAACCAGAATATTTATGGGTTTTTTGTTTTGTTTTTGTTTTTGCTTTTTTGGTTTTTTTGTAATTCTAAAACTAAATAGATCTTTAAAAAATTTCTGAAACTGAATTTCCTTTAATGGAATGCTTCTGCAGATACATTCCAGTGAGATAGAAATGTCCTTGGGTTGGTTTTAAGACAATGTTACAGCAGAAATCAAGAACTAACCAGTGTGGACTGGACAGCCAGGCATGGGAGGTAGATTATTTTGCGTCTCCAGTGTTCTTGCACCAAGTGTATCATGGTGAGAAAAGAAACATGTACTCACACTAGTCATTTATTGTTTGTTTCCGCATTTGTTTGCGGAAATGCCAGGCAGTTTCACCTTTAGCCAGTTGTGTTTTCAGGGATGGGAAAAACAAACCCCCATAGAAAAGATGAAAACTGCCTGCAGCCTGGTAGTTCTGAAGATGCAATGCACATTCGGATGGTTTAACTTAAGGAAAACTTATTTAAAATTGTCCCTCTTAGCTATGAGAGATTTTGAGACTGAGAAGATAACTAGAGTCTCTTTTATGTTCCTATCAATGTCCTTTCACCGATTTGGGGTATCACAGAGAACCTTGTACCTTCCTGGAAAGAAATTGGCTCTGGGACATGGTCAGAAGAATGAAATAAGAAAGTTAATCAAATGGTATAAGGATTTGATGGAGTCCATTCACGTACCACAAATTTGTTTCATTCACTCACAAATGTAGAATGTCAGCACACTTTTAAATATTAGATTATGAGACAATTTAAATAATTCATTTTGAAGGAACAAAGATAAGAAACAGAATAATGACTCTAATATCTTCCTAATTTCCACAAAGTTGCTTGTTTAAAACAGAAAATGTTTCTGTTTTTAGCATTAATTTTATTTTAACTTGTTAACAAGAGCGTATAGTCTAGGTGTCTGTGTAGTGGGTGAGATAGTGCTCAAATCTGGGTCTTTTCCTTAGGTTTTTTTTTTTTTTTTTTTTTTTCTCTGTTTCATTTTCAAGAAGTCCAGTTAATTTTCGTTTGTCTGATATTGTTTGTTACTCATTGGTTTCCTTCTCAGTTATAATCAATAGCATCCACTCACCCACTCAGAGGCTCACCCTTTTTATTCTGAATCAGTAGTACCCCAGGACTCTCTAGGATACAATGTAATTCAGAGTGCATTTGTGGTGTTTCTTCTCATGGTTTTCCAGCATTCAAATAGTACCAGGCTTTCTCACATCACCTACTTACATAATGGCCCCACTCAAGCATAAAACTCATTGCAACTCTTTCTTACAAAAGATGGAAAGAGGCTTGCTGTTATTCCCATTTTACAGATGAAAATCTCAAGGCTCAGCGAGACTTCAAATGACTCCCTAATTGTGGATAGTGCCTTGACATGCCTGGCTCCAAGCCTACTTTCTTCAGAGATTTACTTATTATGCCCTTCTTTTCATAAAAAGCTTGACCTTAACACATAGCACAATGACAGTTACAATTCCTCTAAATTTATACCCGAACGGGAAGCTGCTCTTGGTTTCGCCTTCTTTTATAGCGGTTCCCTAGAGGGTTTATTTCAGCTGCTCTGACAATACAATGAGCGCACAGACAGACATTATCTGCTCCCGGCGCCTCGCACCGGGACCTTGAGTTTCCTCATTGCCTTGCGCATCACACTCTTCTCTTTGAAGGGAATCCCATTTTCCCACCTGCATCCATCATTCATCTGTCATCCCATTCAACTGGTGAGGTTTTTAACTAGATGATTTTTTTTTTAATCTTTCTTGGCTAACCTTGTCGCTCAAGGTCTTTGCCCTGACTACAATTTTAAAGCTTGCTCATTTTCTTGTCCCGAGCTCACCCCCTTGAGAGTGGCAATTAACATAGGCACCTGTTTTGTTGAGTTTTGCTTTTTACATATTAAAGGCCAGAGGCAGCCTGCTTTGGGTTGGTTTGAGCTTCCCTTTGATCTGGCAGGAGGCACACAACAGTGTCTATCTGCACAACCTGAGCGGAGCGATTGAAGATTGGCTTTAGGAGGACATTTCCAGGGACCATTGATGCAGGTCAAAGTGGGACTCATTACAGCGAACGTGTAACCCTTTCTTGACTACTCTGCCGTGTTCTCACCTTCCTCTTCTGATGCAGGGGATGAAAGAGCCTCTGAAGAAAGCAAAGATCCGTGCTCTCCTGAAGCTTAGCATGCCCTATTGCGTTTGAATTGAGGATATTGCTCTTCCAGTTTTGCTTAACATCACACAAAATGTAATTACACGGACACCATTTACCTGAGAAGCAAATGCTAATGCCGCCAGCCTGCGGCGGCGGGAGAGAAGCATACTGAATTGTGAAGACACAGTCTCCTTGAATCCAGCATCCTGCCTGCTTCCCTCAAAGGAGCTGTGTGCCTTTTTGTGCAGCTCCAGAATCCCACAGTCGCTCCATATGGGAGCGCATGTGTGTTTATTTTATAGTGTTGGGGTTCATGGACTCACTGTTCTTCTGCCTCCCTTTTTCCTAGTCTGTTAGAAGCCTTGTAAATACCCATGTTTTATCTACAAATATAATTTGACTTTAGGTTAGTTTCATTTTCTTTTCAGTCCTTAAAAGTTGATCCATAATTTTATAAATTTATGAAGTACAGCTCAAAGTTTCAGGACATGTGTATGCTATGTGATAATCAAGCCAGTGTAATCTTCATTTGAATCATCCTGTATATTTATTATTTGTCTGTAATGAAGGCACCCAGAAAGCTCCTTTCATCAAACAAGGTGGTACATTACAGTCATCTATCTCAGCATGATGCTGAGATAGATAGAAGTCATTCTGAAGCCAGCCAGAGCTATTTGGTGGGTTTAAGGCCAAGGTGGGCTGCATAGTGAGACACTCTCTCAAATTCTAAACTGGGGATACAGCTCCATGGTACTTGCCTAGCATGCCAAGACCCTGTATTTGATCCTCAACACCAGAAAACGAAAAGAAAAACTACCTATCATCTGGCTATTTTGCTGTTGTTAATAAATGGTTGGAGGCTAGCTTTATTTTTAAATGGAATTCGAATCAAATAATATTTGTGGAATTTAAATGAAGGCTCATCCTTTTGATTAGTGTCCAGAGGCTGGTGCATCACTCCTCCAATGTTCTTTACAAGTTTCAGAACAGAAAGAAAAGCTATCTAGGAGGTTTAGCTGAAGCAGGACTTGGAGTTAACAGGTAGTATTTGTTTGGGAAATGGCATGATCATCTCAATAGCCATAGCTTCAGATATGTGACATAGAGGAAAGTCTGACCTTCATATGTCATGTTCTTTAAAAATTAAGCTAAGAAGAACTTTTCCTTGAAATTGGCAAGTGGGTAAGATCGACAGAAAGGAAAAAAGGTAAGAAAGAGGAGGTACTGGAGTAGGAGGGAGAATATGCCTAAAATATACTCTGTATATACACATGGGGAAAATGGTCTTTTTAACCTTGGTAAAATTATATTTAAAAAATAAAAAGAGTAGTTGGCAAGAGGGTTCAGGAAAATGATGGATGAAAGTAAAAAGAATGCTAAGCAAAACCAATGACAAAAAGTTTTATTTTTAAAATTAGAAGTGATGTAATTCTCCAAGGAAGGATTTTTCTACAACAGAATATAATTTAAAATTTCTAATATTAGAAAATGATGATAGAAGCTAGCAAAATGTAGGCAGACTTGAAAGAAGAAAGACAATTATATCTTGACTCTTATTTGTAAATAATATTTGGGTAAGAATAATAATGAATACTAAACAGTAAAGAATAGCTTACTCAAAAGTGCAATATACTACATTGGAAAGATGAGCAAAATAGAGTGGTCAGTGCATGAAAATGAAATTTAGAAAATCAATGATAAATATATCAAACAAATATGGTAGCATAAGCACATATGATTAACAAATGTGTAAATGCCAAATAAATAGCTTTGAAAGGTAAAGGAGGTCACCACTAAGAAGGGATCTAGCTGGTAATAGAGTGTAGAGACTGCTAGAGTCTATTATTAGTTCTGTTGTGATACTTTGTTTTTAAAATCACACAGGTGTACTATGATGGTATTTTTTAAAGTTGATTTCAACTGCTCAGTTCTATTCAGCAAGAATACACTGTCTCATATGTAACAGGCATTTATGAAATAATGACTAAAGGTTACAAAAGAAAGAGAGAGAGAGAGAAGAAAGAAAGAAAGAAAGAAAGAAAGAAGAAAGAAAAGAAAGCAGACAGGAAGGAAGGAAGGAAGGAAGGAAGGAAGGAAGGAAGGAAGGAAGGGAAGAAAGGAAAGAAAGAAAGAAAGAAAGAAAGAAAGAAAGAAAGAAAGAAAGAAGAAGAAAGAAAGAAAGAAAAAAAGAAAGAAGTAAGAGGGGGAGAAGCAAGCAAACATGGTTTTGAACATAGAGGTTCCTTCTGTGGAATGCATGCAGCACAGAGCAGAACCTCACAGGAGCCTGTGACCTGCTCTTACCACAGTTCAGAGCTGCTGCTAAAACTGAACCTCGTCTCTGTCTTCCCCAACTCAAAAACATGCCTGTAAGAGGCAAGGATTGCTGGGAGAATAAAGTGTTTAAGTGTTTGGTGGTTACAAGGATCTAAAGTCCCACTTACCTGGATCAAACCTTTGTTGGCAGTGGAGAAACAGTATATTGGGGAAAGATGAACTGTCTAGTAAGTCATGCTTGTGACCAAAACCAGTTTCTAGTGTTTTTTTTTTTTTGGTTTTTTTGAGACAGGGTTTCTCGATGTAGCCCTGGCTGTCCTGGAACTCGCTCTGTAGACCAGGCTGTCCTCGAACTCAGAAATCCGCCTGCCTCTGCCTCCCAAGTGCTGGGATTAAAGGCGGGGGCCACCACTGCCTGGTTTCTAGTGTTACTTCTTAATTGAGGAAGGCATTTCACTTTTCCTTGCTTGAGAACTCTCAACTTTAGAATAAGAACAGGTCCAACTTCATAGCAGTTCTAAAAAAGAAAAAAAAAGGAAGAGAAAATATATTTAACTACTTTAGTATAAAGTAGACATTCATCATAGCTAGACTAGAATGAAAGTCTCAGAGCCAGGGAAATTTGGCTAGGTTTTGTTCTTGCTGCTGCTGTTGTTACTGCTGCGGCTGCTTGTTTGGGGTTTTTGTATTTTTATTTTTGGTTTTGATTTTTCTTTTGCTTTGCTTTCAGAATTGGAAAAAGCATCTGGTATGTGAAAAGCATCAATATATACTGGATGTTTAGAGGAGCACAGGAATGAAGTTCATTTCAAATGGAAACAAACAAACAAACAAAACAAAACCATTTACTTTAGAAGCCACCTTCTCCTGAGTACACAGTTCATTCAGCTTTGATATCCTTTCATGAAGCTATGAGACAAGCTGTTTGGAGGGAATGTATTTCCTCAAAGAGTAACAGTAGTTAACTAGAGAGAAAGACCTTGTTTAAGCTTAAGATGCCCCACCTGGAGCATTTAGCCAACTTGGAGAGTCTACAACTTCTATCACGATGGGTGCTGAGCTGTAAAGAAAAGATCACAGAATTCTATCTCAGTTATATTATAACACAGCCCAGCATTTTGTTATTGTTTTAATTTTACTTAATTTGCAAATAAATTATTTTGGCCAGTTTTAATTATGATTTTTTGATAGAAAAGTTATCACTGATATTAAATATTTAAACAAACTGTATTTCATTCAATTCAAGCATTATTTTAATTGTCACCTTGAAATAAATTATTCTTTCTTTAGGTTACAAATATCAAGCAAAGAAAACTCCTTAACAAAGAGGAAATAGTTGAGAATATCTAAAAACCTTATAGTACAAAGCTTTTTACTCTACAGCAGCAAATTTACACTACTGGAAAATCAGATTGTAATACTAAGGGAAAGGCAGAAAGACTCAGCTACTTTTTGAACTCCTTTGCCTTGTTTGTATTTCTTCCTTTTAACATCTCCTTTCTGCGGTTCACGCCCATCTGGAGAGCATGACCATTGTAGATGGCTGCCATTGAGAATCCCTTACCTGAGTTGTGCCAGAGATAGCTGCCCAAAGCCACATCCATGCCCCATCATGCCCACATTCCTACAGAGAGACTCAGAGTTTGAAGACTGCAGGAAGGAGTTTCCCTGCTGCAGGAAGTATATGTCTGTTCTCTCATTTTCTCATTTCCAGGATTTTTTATTGGTGTTGGACAACACATGGCTGGCATCTGTCTATGAGCAATCACTCATCATTGTGTAAAACATCTATGAAATGTTCTGTATATAGAAATTCTGCAAATCCACACAGGCTATGTCTAGTATATGTATATGTATATGTATATGTATATGTATATGTATATGTATATGTATATGTATATGTATATGTATATGTATATGATGTATATACCTGACATTCTGAGCCAAGTAGTGGCAGCAATGGTGAGATTAGCATAAAGGAGATGTGTATCTTGATTACCTCAAAGGTAGACACGCACATTTCAGATAAACCTAAACGCTGACATAATTGTTTCCATTTTTATGTTGTCTACATGGATTCTTACGCAGCGTATCGTCACATTCTCAGTGTGACCTTCAGCTTGGAGTGTTATTATTCCATTTTAAGTCCAGAAAGGTTGAAGTAAGTGTTTCTATAATGAAAACTGTTTTAAATCTAAGGTTGTTTTCTATTATTCTTAAAGTTATAAGAAGCGAAGAACAGTGCTGTACACCTGTAATCCTAGCAGTTAGGCTGAAGAAAGAGCATCATGCATTTGATGTCAGCCTATCTAAGAAGGTTGTGTCTCAAAAGAAAAGATAGAAGAGGAAGGACAAGAAAAGAAAAATAAAAGAAAGGAAGGAAAAGAAAAGAAACACATGCCCCCCCAAATAAAATAAAAATTATATTATTCGTTTTTTCTATTAATCCATTCACTCAACAAACATTTGCTATTTCATGAATGGTGATAATGGAATCACTTTGTATTAAGGCTTTTCATAAGTTGCACCATCAGCAAGTAAATGTTCTTTGTATTTTATGCTTGGTTATTCTCAAGTATAAAAGTAATTAGTCCCAGATACTTCCAATAATGAAATATATGAATAGAATTTTCTTATCTTGATTCAAGGGAATATCTTATTAGGAGAGACGCACAGTGCCTCAGCTTCACTCACAATTATTTTTTCTCTTACTTAACCTGGTAGGTGATGCTAAGCACTTAATTACTCTCTGGGATGCTGTTACATGCCCATATGACAAGAATCATCTAGCCCTTCTCTGTGAGGGACGGTATTGGAATCCACTGTAAAAGTTAGACATACAAGGACAATAAAAGCACATATTCTGAAATCCAAAGACAAAGCCATCAGACCTGCCACGGAAGCCACCGTCTTCCTAAGCAATAGAAAATCCTTCACTGAGGATCTCACCCACAATGACTCTTTTTGGCTAATTAGTTTTACATGTACCCTAAGGAGGAGGGAGGGGCATTCTAGAATAGGAGGATGTATAAATGTATACAAAGATGTCTGATATGGGAGACAGAATGAGATCTCTGGTGGAAGCAAAGTTGCTAGGAAGACTACAGAATGTGAATCTGGATAGGCTACACAAGAGCTATTTTCTAAGAAAAGTTTGCATGGTCCCGGGAAAAGCAGAGTCCTAGATGATGAAAATTGAAATTGAGATGGAGGGCACATCATCAGATGAATCTTTTCAAGCCTGTTATCTGGTGCCAGACAAAACAGACTGAAGGCACAGGAGATGGCTACAATGAGGGAACAGGGATGACCTAAGAGATGCCCTTAGAAAACAATGCTGATTGGAGTTAGAGCATTTGGAGTCATGGTCACAGACAAAAAGAGCACACTACTGATGCTCAGCATTTGCTGTGGTTGTGTTTTTCACATTGATAGTGAAAAATAAACCAGCAAATAGACACCATTCCTGGGGAAAACACATGGTTGGGTACCTGAGAGCCATTTGTCACATTTGCATTATTTATTGTTAGCTGTGTATTTTAAAGTAATATAGAGGATGATAGTGATGATGTTGATGATGATGGTGATGGTAATAGATAGGTAGATAATAGATACATAGATACATAGATGATAGATAGATAGAATAAATAGATATACATAGATACATAGATGATAGATAGAACAATAGATAACAAATGATAGATACAGATAGATTATACATAGATTATAGATAGATTCATAGATAAAATATTCATATATAATGAATGACAGACAAATGATTCATAGATTGACGCTTGATGGATAGACAAATTATAGATGAATAAATTATAGAAATCCATTAAAATAGATGACAGATAAACAGATTATGATAAATTATAGATAAAATACATAGTAGAGAAAGAGCTAGAGAGAGAGATAGATTATAAATTGTTGACAGATACATACATAGCTAGAGGATTGACGGTAGATAGGTTATAGATAGACAGACTAACGGATAGATGGATGGGTGGATGGATGGATGATTCAAAAGCATTGAGAGGTCATTGGAACTGTGGCTTTTCCAAATGAAACCTTTGTCAGAAGCTTATCTGGACAGTATATAACCACCTTCCTGCTTGGTGGCCATTTAATAACGACGAAGACATCAACAAAAATCTCCATAAAATGCCAAAAGGTATGGTGCTAAATGTGCTTTACGAGAGCTGAAAAGATGAATGTAAGAGCAAAGCCTTGTCTGGTCTCAGCAGGGAACAGCCAGTATGACTGTCTCTCACTGTTTGATGCAGGTAATATGATGAATTCTGAGAGCACCATGACTATTAACCTGGTGGGTCCAAAGAAATTCTAGTAAATAAATTGCAAATCTGAAAGTATGAAATAATAAGAACCAACAACTATCAATCGTTCAAGAGGAATGGGAAAGTAATTTTTAAAAACTGGATTTACACACAAAATAAATACCTAGAGGACTATAAGGAGAGGAGCTGGCAAGGCAGCAGAAGAAACAGAGATTGATGATGGAGCCTTGGAGGTCAAGGATACAGAGCGCTCTGACAAATGGAATATGCCCACTAATGGACAGTGCTACAGAATGCATAAAGCAGTCAGAAAATTATACGTATCTATGATTCCATAGTCACCTTAGTAAGTAAGAAATGACTTTAGTTGTGTAGACAGTGCCAATGGAGTCCTTCCTCAGTTTCATTGACAGTGGTCGTAGTAAGAGATTATCCATTTCCTTGAAAGGCTTTCTGATTCTGGTGGAATTAGGAAAAGAGAGGCATTCAATTACTATTTATTGAACACCGTTATGTGTCAGGCATTAGCTAAGCATCAAAGGCAAATTATATACAAATAATAGACAAAACCTTTGTCTACATGGAGTACTGATTCTAGGGTGGGAGTCATTCAATATATTAACAAAGAGAAAGAATACAATATGTATTGCTTTTCTCATTACAGTGGCAAATATCTAATAAGAAATAGCTTAAGGAAGGAGGAGTTTATTCAACTCACACTGGGAAGCATAATGTATCATGACAAGTTACACAAGAGAGCACAAGGGCACTTGCTCAGGTCAGGGCAGATCAGAAAGCAGAGATGAGACTGGAAGTAGTGCTAAACTATAAACCTTGATGTATATACCCTCTGCCCACCATCTCCCTACCCCACCAGTGACATTTGCTTCAGCTACACCCTACTTCCTAAAGGTTGTATGTCCTTTGAAAACCAGTGCTACCAGTTGAGACTAAGTATTCAAACACCTTCACCTGTGAAGGACATTTTATATTCAACCTGAAATATCCTACCTCTCACATGATTGATTCATTGCAATGCCATGATTCTAAAACATATCCAATTGCATTTCACTGGTTCTCATAATCTAATAGTTTAAACACTGTTCAAACATCTAGGATCTAAAGTTTCTTTTGAGACTTAGGACAAATTCATAACCATGAACCTTGATGTAAAAACAAAACAAAAAAAACCCTCTCAATTCTAGCACATGTTAAGGGTGAATATTCCTGTTCTGAAAGGGAGGAGGTGGGGAGATGGAAGGAATGACAGAGTCAAAGCAAGACTGAAGTCCAGCAGGTCACTCACCTAATCCTGAAGCTCCATGGCTGGCACCTGACTTCTGACGGGTTGCTCCGCCCACTGAACTCCACTGCTTGCTGAACATAGCCATGAACACTGAGCACACCCTTGTAGCTTGCCCTGATCCAACCAGCAGGACAGAAGACAACTACAACCGTGTTCTTCTTAAAGCTGTTTATTCAGGTTCCTTGTACAGCACGCTTGCTTCTACCTTCTTCCTCTTGATGCCCCTTCAATCCCATGATGCCAGCTTCCATGGGCCCCTGACTCTTACTTCACATGACTACAAAACCAGCACCATGTCCAGGTAGAACATGGCAGACTCTGGGGCCAGCTGGAGATGTACCCTGCTCCGGTAAAGCCATAGCTGCAGCTGCTTATGTGTGCCTTTGTGAATTAGCCTGGTTAAATACTTCCTAGGTGACTATTTTCCACCAGGCTATACAGCAGGCTAAGGTACTCTTTCTTCTGTCTTGGTGCTTTTGATAGTGTGGTATTGTCCTCACTGTACCTGGTCTATTGTCCCAGTAAAAATAGTGTTTTCTGTCAATCAAGGTACTTTCTTTAACAATTATAGTTACTTTGTTCTAATCTATCCTGTCGCTTTCACCAGGTTCAGGCTCCTTTCCAAACTATTATCTTTCATATGTTTCTGCTTTACTACTGTCTGTGTGAGTGAGTGTGTCCCTGTGTCTCTGTGCCTGTCTGGTTCTGCCTCCTCCTCCTCCCTGTTTGTGTGTGTGTGTGTGTGTGTGTGTGTGTGTGTGTGTGTGTGTGTAAATCTGTTTGAATGTATGTGCTTCAGCTGTGCTATAGCCTGCAAGTTATGATATGTTATCTTGAAATTGACTTCACCAAATCACATAATCGTTTTCCTTCTGAATCCAGACTCGCTCTGGCTTTCAGAACATGGGCAGATCCAGATTGTGGTCAGATTCTTTGTCAGTTTATAACATGAGTGACCTCCAGTCTGTTCCTCTGAACACCTGTGGGGTACCATCTTTACTGTTTGCATTTCGATTAGCATTCTGGTCTTCTAAACTTCCAACTTCTATAAAATACCCCCATTAAGCTTTGCAAAGAGCACTCTAGGACTTCTATGGCCCATGGCTTTCAAACTCTTTAACACTCTCCCTACAAAACAGTTCCTAAGGCCTAAATATCCCAGGGTCAGAGCTGTCGCAGTAAATGCAACAATGTTATTCCTTGGTAACAATTTTCTATATTAGTTACTTTTTTGTTGCTATTATAAAGGATCTGACTGGAGCAACTTAGGAGACGGGGACTTGTTTGGGTTCATGGTTTGAGGACTCAATCCATCAGAGCAGAAAGGCCCTGGTGGCAGGAATGGTTTTTCCCTATGGCAGGAAGAGAAGATTGCTGTTCTCTCATACATGTTGGTGGACTGAGAAGCAGGGAGGAAAATGTGCTGATGCCCATCTTATTTTATACTTCCCCCCTCTCTGATTCAGTAAGGGGCATTAGTCTGAGGAATGGTGCCATCATATTCAGGGCAGATCTTACTCCTCAGTTAATTCTGTGTGGAGAAGATATAACCAAAAATGTGTTTCATTAATACTCTCCATAGTTATTTCTTAATCCAATCAATTGACAATAGAAATTAACCCTCATAGAGTATGAATGCTGAGAGTGTGGAGACCAAATGACATGAAGGGAAATGTATTAAATGAAATTTAACATATTTTAAATGATTAGGAATAAAATTTGGAAGAGATTTAAAAGGAATATGGGGATTGGTCAAATGGATATCTCAAGAATCAGTGACCTGGGCAGAGAGGTCTAAGAGTACAATTGCTTTCCCCAATTAAGCAGTTCCCCAAATAAGCAGTATTCCAAAAAGATCAGCCATCACAGTGGCTGAAAGAATGAGGCAAAAGTGAAGAGATAAAAGTGACAATCGAGTGATCATGTCTGTAGTCATCTATGTGATCATGTCTAGCCATCTGAAGTAGCACAGGAAACAGGTGGTAATAGGATTTGCGAAGTGAGAAATCACTCATAACGAGTAAGGCTTGGAAGGCTTGGGAGATCAATCAATATCTAAGACAAGGTTTTGAAGAGAGGGTAAGGAGTAGAGGGGTCAGTAATTTGTGTCTGTCTCAAAGGAAGTGGAGAAAATATGAGGAGGAAAAAGTGAACACGAACAGTCCTTGTACAATCTAGCTGCATGGAACACCATACAAGGGTGATTGAGGAGTAAACATCAGAGACAGGTCAACCTAATTCCAGCCAGAAACGTTGCTGAGGGTTAGACAATGAGCCATCAGAGAAAGTTAAATTTTAGAATGAATGGGATAGAGGAGAGTCAGAAGCAGTTTGGTGATCAACTTGCTGAGATTTAGAATCACCATGAAGACAAGTCTCTGGGGGTTATCTAGTCTATGTCAACTGAGTCATTAAGACCCATCTTAGATAACGGAATAAAAAGGAGAAAGACAGCTGAGCACATTCATATCTCTTTGCTTCCTTACTGAGGATGCAGTGTATCCAGCCACCTTCTCAAGTTCCTATTGCCATGACTTTCTGTATTGTGATGGAAGTGTGAGCCCAAATAAACTCTAACTTCGTTAAGTTGCTCTTGTCAAATGTTTAATCACAGCAAAAAAGAAATGTAACTAATGCAACCAGGAAGACAAAGTAAGACCTCATAAAACCATGACTGGTCTTGACTGCTGGAGTAGAAAGATAAGCACCCACATTTTGATAAGACATTACACAATGTTGAGAGACTTGAGAATGTACAGGAGTTGTAGAGAGGCTGAGACCCCATGCCCCCAACAGCAGTCACAAAAATTGCAGAGAAATGTTGGTGTCAGGAGTGAATGAGACAATGATTGGAAATGTAGGACATTAGATGAAGATGCTTCACAGACAATCAAAGACAGAGGAAACAGAGATAGTATGAATTAGACCACACCCTTGGGATAAAACCCTGGTCTGCTTGTCTTTTAATAAGTCCCACACCAAACCGATCAATTGAATTTCTATAAGTAGTTTCTGCATAGATTAAAAAATTAGGACTGTTATGAGATCGTGTGGGGTCTAAGACATTAAAACACAGGTAAGTACTGAACGTTCAAAGGTAACATTATCTAGTAAACAAAACAAACCAATAAAAAGGCAACAAGAGGCTGGAAGCTTAACAAAACTGTGCAAGTTCATTTTAGAAAAGAGCCAAGTGGAAACCCAAGGCTTAGAAATGCAGAGGCTATAAGTACAGTGTGGGGAACAAAGCACTCTCTGCTGCCCGGGTCTCATAAGCACCATGTCACCAAGTCACTCTGGAGAGAGGAAGACCCACAGTCTTATTGTTCAGATGAAAATGGTTAATTCCCTGTGAACACATCTCTAAACAGCATCTGAATGGCAAGTTTTCAGCTGCCTCCTCCAGGACCACAGGGAGAATGTTCAATGGCTCTCACACAGCTTTCTGTGGGACTGGAAGAGAGCCAACTGTCTACTGTTCAAGTTCACATTTTAGCCCATGTTGGGAAATTCACACATTCTGTATGAGATCATCCCAAGAAGTAGTCCTCAGTGTGGGACTTTAGGAAAAAAAAACAATAAATAAATAAAATAAATAAATAAATAAATAAATAAATGCCTTCCAGGACAAACATGCTTTCCAGAGAGGCAATGATTTTCAAAACAAACAAACCAGACAGCCAGAAAATGGATCTTTGTTTTAAGTGTTTACCAAAGGAAGATGTCTGCTGGAAGCTGAAGGGCAGCCATCAGTATCACTCTTGGTACCAACCATCAACCCCGCCCCCATTGCTTATTTTGCTGGATTAAGAACAAAAACAAACAATAATAACAACAACAACAACAAACCAAAAAACATAAAACCATGGTCCTGGCTCTTCTTGTAATTAGAATGGAGGCATACCTTGCTACTCACAGTCTATAATTTAAGAACTCATACTATTTTGACCTGGGGATAGGACTCTGTCAGTAAAGTGTTTCTTCCCAAGCATAAGGCCCTGAGCCTGGAACCCTAACACCAAAGAGCAAAGAGCCAATGAGGTGCCTGCAATACCTCTGCTGGGAAAAAAAGCAAGGACGATTGCTGGGGTTCACAGCCAGATAATCTGGACAAATTGTAAACTCCAGGTTCAAGGAGAGAAAAATTAAGCAGGAGAATAACAGAGGAAATGCCAGACATCAGCCCTGACTGTCACATGGGCACAAGTGTGTTTATACCCACAGACAAGGCACACAATATGTGAAAACACATGAAGAAATAACACACATACATATACAAACCCAATACATACATACAAAAAGAAGATTTAATTTAAAAAAAATCACTATTTAATCTCGAAGAGAAACTTTTAAAAGATCTTGAGAACCCAGCATGAATTTGGGAGGGGGAAAGTGGTAGCCCTGTGACCTTTAACTTACAATGTGCCCCACTTAGCTTTATAAAGATTAAGACTTCAGCCATAAACCTTGGGATGGCCACAAATATTAAGTGAGATGCTACTGTTGTCATCTACAAAAAAAACTCATTGTGAGCATCCAACTGAAAGCAGACAGGCACTCTACCACACATACTCATTCAAATCTTTGCTAGGCACTTATTACTATCTAACATGTATTTACTGCCTTTCCTATTTAATATCAATGCCACCCAAGCAGGTTCTAAGTCCAAGAGAATGAGGGTATTGCGTCACATACCCATCTATCACCAAAACACATAACAATGACTGGAAGGTAGTAATTACTCAATAAATATTCATTGAAAAGGTAAATCAGGTTATGTTTTACTATATAGGTTTCCCTATGGGCTAAACTAGCATGGAAAGTATATATTCTCTATCTACAAGTGTAGACCTGTCTTTTCAGAAAGGGATCACACTGGAAATTGTTGCTCTTGCAGTCAACATTGAATTCACCCTGACAATTCCCTCTCCATTTTTATTATGTGAGCTAATTACAAGCACTCAGAATGAAGCTAGCCTGCGAACGTTGTTAAAACACGAATTTTCTTTCCATCATATGTACCGTCCTGTTAGTCTGTATAAATACACATAAGAAACATTTTTAAAAAATAGACCTTCACTTGAATTGAGGGTTGATCTGCAATAATTGCAGGTAACTAGGCCATTTTGTTAACAAGAGATGTTGGCGGAAACTTTCAGAGTGTTAAATGACTCCAAGTACACTGCCACATTGCTGAGAATTTGCTGTAAACAAAATTCATTAAGTTATCTATTAAAAAAAAATAGAGGCATGAAGATGGGCACTGGTGGCTGGCATCTTTAATCTCGGCACTTGGGAGGCAGAGGCATCTCTGTGAGTTTGAGGCCAGCCTGGTCTACAAAGTGAGTTCCAGGACAGCAGAGCTACACAGAGAAACCTGTCTTGAAACGATACAACAAATCAAAGACACAACAAGACAACAACAATAGATATATAAGGAATCAGAGAAGTCACTTAAAAGTTGACCTTTTCCAATAATCTTGTATGCTAGCTTAGATCTATTTACAGCTCTATGCTTTGGAATTATTCTCCCTCTTCAGTAAGACTGAAAAATTACTTCAGTGATAACTTAAAGTCACATGGACTCAGAGTTCTTCCAATTCTGAGTATTTAGAATGATTCACCTTTTTAAAATGCATACATGAAATCAAAAAGAATAGGTTGGCCACAAGTTCATTTGCATAACAGTATATGATGGTATATGTGAAAGATTGTTTCAAAGTCTTGTGTAAACAAAATCTATCATCATTGTTTCTCAGTAGAACTGAAAGCATGGTTACAGCCCTGAAATTGAAAACTAGTGGCTTAAATTACCTATAGATTCCCTTAGACAGGAGAGCACTCAGAGGCTCCATCTGACTCAATCCTGTCCGTCTCTCAGATCCTTACAGGACAGAGTCAAGTCTGTCTCCTGCTTTCATTCTATTCTCCCAGGAATATGTGCAGATTACAAACAAATCTTGACTCAAGTATTGTTTTAAATTCATTCTTTTCTGAAGAAAAAAAGTATACTGAAATTAAATAGCCATACAGAAATACTGCACTCTCCACACATAAAGACCCAAGGTATGTGATAAGGAGGCATTGCTCTACTTGTAAAAATAGTTAGATGAGAAACATAAAATAGGAAGATCATTTTAGTGACTAGAAATCTAAATAGCCCTAATCTACTATTACAACAATATTGATGATGTCTTTGCTTCACAGTTAATATTCAGAAAGAGTCTGGTGGTAACTTGCTCATGAAAAAATTGCAGACAGGCTTATCTTTTGGAAGAAGTTGTTATGTAATCTTTAAATATTCATAAGCACAGAATTGAACTGTATACAAAGTGTGATGCAATCGAGAATCATAGACTGTACATTGTTGAGGTTTCGCTTTTTAAAAGATTTAATTTATTTCCAATTATGTTATGTGTGGGTAGGTCTTGCACATGAATGCCCACAGAGGACCAATACATGGTGTCTCTTGGAGCTGGAGTTAGACGCAGCCACCTGACATGGGTGTTGGGACCTGAATATGGGGCTTCCAAAATGAGCTCTTAACTTCTGGAACATCTCTCCAGCTGCTGTTCTTGCATTTTCTATTTAATAAGGCTGGCTTTGTAGATTTTAGCATGGCTGCTTCTGTAAGGTATGTAATTACCTATGAAGCCACCAATCATTTCAAAAAGTAAAATGTCAGAACTCATGTTTTGTTATTTATTTTAATGAATCTTCCCGTTGAAGTTCACCCCCTCTCCGTCTCCTCTTCTCTCTTCTCTCTCTCTCTGTGTGTGTGTGTGTGTGTGTGTGTGTGTGTGTGTGTGTGTTTTGAATGTGTATGTTTAATACTAGTAATAGAATATCATTAATGTTTTTAAGGCAAAGATTTTTTCCTTGATAATAAAACTAATAAGCCCACATTTAAGTTTTGTAAAACAAAGCAACAATAAAATGGAGGATCACTTCCCTTGGAACAGAATTTCAGAATCAGTTCTTCTCTTTCCTAAGTTTCATCTTTCCTCTTCCTGTCAGCATATCCTCTGATTGCTTTCTTATCCATCCATGGCTTCATATGTGTGATCACACTGTATATGTAATGGTGTGTGCTGCATTGTGTCCAACACTGCTGATTAGTAAAACATTTTTTGTCTCATTAAAAGACTCTTCATTTTTAATTATTACATTAATATTCTATTGTGCAACTATACCATAATTTACTTCCTGTAATTCAGGATACTTAAAGAGGTTTGATTTTTCACTGCATAAGTAATACTGTGGAATACATTCTTGCTTCCAGTTTTTCTTGCATTTCTAATTATGTCCTAATGATAGATTCCTAGAAGTGGAATTAATGGTTAGAAGATACAAATGCTTTAAAGCCTTTCAAACACATTGTGGTATCTGTCCAATTATATAATTAAATGTAAAGGGAAATATTGATTACTATATTTAATCATAAAATTAAAAGGTTAAATATTAATAGATGTCATTTATTAATTTGTTATTAAAGAATCTCAAAATAAGCAACTTACAAACATTTCCAAATTTTCTCTGAGTTATTGGCCCAATAAGCTGTCCTCTGAGTGACGGCTCTCCTCCTCAGTATATAGACATACTGAAATCTGGACTGGTTTAACATAATCACACCCAAAACACAAGTTCCTTGATAAATGAGAGAAAAATTTCTCACCTTGAAACAACTGAGTTTTTATAAGGCATCCATGTTATCTTGAGAGATATGGTACATATATTAAATATCAAGTTCAATGTTTCAAAGTCTCTTAAAGAAAGTCTGGCTCTGTGTTTCTCCTCAAGCAGCCTGAGGAAGGCTAGAAGAAAAGATCCCTTCTACGTGCAGTTCAGTGAACAGTGCTGCTGGGAATCTCTAATAAACTGGGTATTTACCCAGGGGCTAATAGAAATTTGGACAATAGTATTTTTCATCTATTCAAGAAAATGGAACTTATAAAACTTTAGAAACTTTCAAGAAATACCTTCTTGAAATTAAATGTGGCAGATTTAGATTTCCTTCGCTTCTCATGCTATGAAAACTTACCTCATTATTACACATTTTAACAATGCCTTCTTCAATTGCCTCGCACATTTTTCTATATAGGCTTCTAAAGTTGAACCAACTGAGCTCAAATCACAAGTCTGTCACTGACTACCCTAGTAGCACATAGCAAATCAGTTTCTTGTTCATGTCTACCTCTTAGGGTTAGCATGCGATTATATCAAGTTATACTTTCAAATGCTAGACCTGTGGTTGCCTGATGCACAGTGCTCACTGGCCCTACGTAATGGCAAGAGTCATCAACTACAGGATCCCAGGAACAGGACACGTATCCGGGAACCTGAATGTAAAAAGATAAAGCTGTATAATCAAACAGTATGGCATGTATTAGATGTGAAGACAGTGTAAAGAAAATTGCAAGACTTCCATGAAAGAAGTAGGTATTGAAGGATAATTTTCATGGCTGGCTTCCTCACGGTGAAGGTGAGGCTTCAGACTCACACTAAAGAATGTTGAAGGAAAGCTGGCGACACCGGCTGTAGTACCAGTACTCAGGAGGCAGAAGAAAGCTGATCTCTGAGTTAGAGGACAGTTCTATAGTGAGTTCTAGAGTAGCCAGGGCTGTGTAGAGACAACCTGTCTCAAAACTCGCACACACACACACACACACACACACACACACACACACACACACATCTGAGAGAGAGAGAGAGAGAGAGAGAGAGAGAGAGAGAGAGAGAGAGAGAGAGATTTGTCACAGAATTTGAGAAGCAATTAAACAATGAAAACACAGAGCCGGGCTATTGTTTGGAAAAGTGACTAGATCAGTTGGGCCAACAAAAAATGGTCATCTTTAAAGGAACTAGATCATAAAGCGCTTTGACAGAGTAAGCCACGCCAGGGAAGACAGTGTTGGAGGCATGAATCTCATCTAGAGGAAACTGGTTAGGAGATCATTAACTCAGATTAGAGAGGAAGTCTCACTCTCTATTCCAAGGTGTTCTCAAACTTGCCATCTTTCTGTCTCGGTCTCCTATATACTGAGATCGCAGGCCTTTGGGATCCGCCTAGGTCAGACTAGGAGATCATAAAAATGAGACAAAAACTGATTTAAGTTGTGAAGCTACTGAAATATTTTAGAATCAATTCTGAGATATTTCCTTCCGATAGTGATATAGTTAACTTGAGTTTTCCCTCTGCTGATGGTTTTCTCATTTTCACCGATGATTTTGGCCGGCGCGAATCACCATCACCACCCACCGCCACCACCACCACCACCACCGCCACCACCAACAACAACAAAATAAACACACAAACAAACAAACAGCTTTGCCCAGTCTAGACTAATCAATTAAATTTCGTTTTATGTCTTATATCTTTAAGAAATGTTAATAACATTTATTTATTTGCTGTGAAAGACATGAAGTACACATATGGAGGTGAGAAGACAATTTACAGGAGTCAGTTCTCCAACTATTTGAAGACTGAACCGAGTGGTGGCAAACACCCTTTTCTACTGAGCCCTTTTGCCAACCCAAATTTCACATTTTCTTGAAAGAACTCTGAAAAGTTGGCAAAATTCACTTCAAATATTATTCATCCAAAAAAAATTTAAGAAGATATATATATATATATATATATATATATATATA
This sequence comes from Mastomys natalensis, assembly GCA_021653895.1. Lineage (NCBI taxonomy): Eukaryota > Metazoa > Chordata > Mammalia > Rodentia > Muridae > Mastomys > Mastomys natalensis. The sequence continues at coordinate 965,959 of JAJTUV010000140.1, forward strand.
TATATGTATCTCACAAATTATATGTAAAATATACGAAAATATAATATGTATAAATATATTATGTAAAGCATATATACAAAATATTATATATATTTGTGAATGAGGGCTTGTAACCTATCATATGTGTAGTTAAATGACTTTCATCCTAAATGTTGAGCCTAGGATGTGTAGTAGTGATTGATTTCAGTAAACAGAGCTGACTATTTGATTAGCAGATGCCCACTGTGCTAAGCTTAGGGAACCTGATTACAAGCTTTCAGGCGTCCTTGAGAATTTCCAGGAAAAGCTCACATACTAACCCATAACCCAGAGACAACTCTAAGAAAGGTAATGGAATATTTCTCTTTTGAAATCTTGAGATAAGTCAAAATCAACTGTCTTCTTTATTGCTTTTTTAAATGGGATTTTCAAAGTTAACATATAAAGTAAGGATCTCACTGTGACATGGTTTCTATTGTGTTCTTTACATACATACTCTCTTTCTGTTCATCCCCCACCCCCAGCCCCTACCACGTCTCTCCTCCCTTTCCTTGCCCAACTCCATTTTCCCTTCCTACCCCACAGTGTACAAAGGATTTGGTACTTGGGTGTGGTTCTCTAAGACAACTCTACAAATAATACAAGCCAATGGCTTTTTAGAATCAGTAGTATTATAAGCATGAGAAAATTAGTTGATATACATATATATGTTTCCCTTCTTCTAAAGGTTTTTAGTAGAATTTTCTTTTGTATTGTGAAATCTTTTTCCCTCTAAAGTATATTACCTTAAAAGTATAATGAGACTGGCACAAGGAAGCAGAGCATGCCTATTTTTCAATCCAAAAATAAGTCTTGTGGGTATAATTCACTCTGTAAGTGTATCAGATGGCTATTTTTAAATCCTTTTCTTATTGTGCTTACGTGATATTATGAAGCTTTGCTGTTGAATTACTGTTGACCCTAACAAGTCTCTCTAAATCATGGAACCTCAGTTTCCTGATTTATAGAAGGTTCAAGAAAAACAACAACATAACCACAAAAAAAGCTAGCAGGAGAATGAGGTGGACACATTTTATCAAATGCTCATAAAGCTTTGTGCAAAATGTTAAATGTGGATAATCACTTCTCTAGCAAGTGTTGCTTGCCTGTAAAATGACATGGCTTGCTCCATTCTTTAGAAACGCTCATGTCCAGAGGCATTCTCTAACTTAGATACATTGTGTGGTAGAACTGCCTTCCTAGCTTCAACATGCAGGGTGAACCCCAATGACTGTTCTATTACTGTGGCATTTCTCCTCCAAGGTGTGCCCACCCTGACTACAATAACAACATCCTAATAACTGCTGCTCTCAGAAAATTAGTGTATGTTTTAGTAACATCCGTGGCTCCGGAAGAAGCTACGGATAGCAGGCAGGCAGGCACTGATCGTGTGTAAGGAGCTCCTTTGTTCTTTTGCGTTGTTCTTTCTCCCTACCATTCTTTTCGACCACTCCCTGATGCTCCCTAGACTCACACAAGCGAACACCACGCCCCCGCATTTCCTCTTGATAGAAATCCGTTAGCCCAACCTTGCTCTACATTTTCAGTCTGCCATTTGCTAACATATTACATGACCAGCTGAGCCACCAAGCTAGAATAAACAGAGTGCACTTTAGCATACAGGGATATTTTGCAAGAGATATATTCTCGAGTCTTGGAAACTTCACTGTGTGTTACCATATTGTCTTCCTTCTGTTCCTTCTGTTTCTTAATTTCACACATCACTCCTTTCTTTGAAGAAATTTTCTTCCAATGTGTTAAGAAACTGAGTCATGTCCTAAATTCTTCGGAAAAACTCAAGGGAGCAGGAGGACGTGGTATTCCGCGAAGTGATCTTGTCTCCCAGTCAGTTCATCTATTTGGTCACTGCACCTGAGTTAATACAGAGCAAATGGCTCTGAAAATTCTAGTTCCGTGTACAAGTAAACATTATCCCGGGATTCTTTCTCAGCTGTGAGCCACAGTGTCGTCTCAAACCTATCATGTTGCAAGCACTAGGCTTCTTTCAGGCAAAGTGGGTTTCCAGACTCTATAAAGCTGGAGGCATCTCAACTATAAGAGAACACCTTGTTCTTGGAGGGGTGGTGAGTGAGGGCCTCATCTGTGGGAAGATAGCCTGCATGAAAACTGTTTCACCGCAGGAGTTGCAGAGAGATAGCCCTCTATTCGTCAGCTCGCACAACCAACATAGACTTCTCAGCCAGATCAAATGTTAACATCTATTTGTTTATCCTAGATCAGTTAGTCTCAGTAAGTTATGGGCTTTGTTGGCCTTTCAGGCTAATTCTGTCACTAAAACATTTCCCTTCAAAGACTGGAGCCTCTCCCTTCTCAGAAATAAGGAACTGAACTATAGCTACAAACTGTTATTGAAGCGGTATTTTTTTTTTCACCTTCCTAACTCCGTTTCTTGGCTCCTTTCTGTGCTGTCCTGACATATGTTAATCAATGCGTTTGTTACCACACAGCTTGACTATTGCATTTCTCTGGTGGCTGGCTTATCATCATCTATAATTATTTCGACTCCAATTAATTCTGAACTTCTTTGCAAGGTTATTTACTGGCTTTAAGCAATAAGACAACATGGAACCTCTTTGATTTCTGAGCAGCTGGTCAGCTGCAAATTGAATTCTGTGCCCCATCCTCTGCCTGGAAGTCTATTTCAGTGACCCTTTTCACAACTAATAGTCACTGGCCTGTGTGACGAGGGAGGAAAACATCTCTAGAAAGATAAATACCCTCACAATGACATTGTTTTGGTTCATTTGTTTTAGTTTTGAGTTTTCATTTTTGAGTTTAGTTTGAGTTTAGTTTACTTAGCTTTAGTCTTAGACAGGTAACATACAGCCTGACCTGACCTCAAGCCTGCTATTGCAGTAGAGGCTGACTTCAAGCTTCTGAGATCTTCCTGTTTCTACCACCCAAGTACTGAGACCACAGGCATGTGACACCAATGATGACTTTCTTGAAGAGAAACACCGAAAGTAGTGTTTGAACTGATAAGAGGAACAGCAGAGTTGGAGGTATGTCCATTATAAGCCCAAAAGGTTCTGCCACTCTCTCTGGGGACACAGTGAAAGGTAAGCAACCTGCCCAGGCTCGGGTCCAGCACAGATGCGCTAACAGCCTCAGGTCCTTTCATAATAATGACAGTCATTGTGGATAAAGGTTGTTGCTTCTTATAACAAAGGTAGAGGGAGTCACAGGGACTAGCAGTAAGGACTGCTAGTGATATCTGGGGGGTCAGAGGCACCAGCCAAACAGAGATTCAGTCTTCTGCTTTATATAGCTAGAAGCAACTTGGAAGTTAGTAGATGAAAGTTAGTGCAGTTTTAGACTGAGGATGTAGCTCAGTGGTAGAGCACTTGCCTTGGATACACAAGTTCCCAGGATCCGTGTCAGCACTGCAAAAAAAAAAAAAAATCAATAAATAATAATAATGATAATTATAATAACAATTTATTTTAGTATAATTTATTTTATAATATTATATAATTTATTTTATAATAATATTTTTAAAAGAATTTTTACAAGTTCCCATGTACAGATGAGGAGAATAATGAAGCTTAAGTATGCAAAATGTCAGAATCAAGGACACAGAGCCAAGGCCTACATGAAAGATACTAGCTGATAGACAAGAATAAGATACGGCAATGGAAACTCATACATCTTCGCTCCTCCCTTTGAAGTATTTAGAGATACTGTCTATAGTAAATTCTCATCTGTTTCCTCATATTGTAAAAGCAGAAATGTTATAGTTGTGCTCTAGGAAAAACATACTATATTTATAGAAATAAGATAGCCCTGAGCTCATTTAAATCAACGTTTCCACATATGGGGTGACCCCACACCTTAGAGATTGTTTAGAGTAAAAGATGTTCAGTTTCGTTTTGTTTAATGGGGAGGGGCGTTTGTGAGTTTGCATGTTCCTGTGTGCACATGCGTATGGCTGTCAAACGTCAACCTTAGTGTCATTTTTTTAGATGCTATCCACCTTGAGTTTGGTTGGATTTTATCTCTGAGACAGTGTCCCTTACTGTTTTAGAGCTAGTACAGTAGACTAGGATGGCTAGTCACTGAGGCCAAAATCCATCCATCTCTGCCTCCCTGGTACTCGAGTTCCAAGCCTATCTCACTGTATCTGGACTATTTCATGTATGTTCTGGAAATTCAATCCAGGTCCTCATGCTTGTGTAAGAGGTTCTTAACCCGCACAGCTTTTACTATTCTTGTCGTTAACATCTCAATCATGAGTTCAGGGAGGGCAGGGAAGCTAAGTGCCTGCAAAGATCTTGAGGTATACTTACCTCTGAACATATCCACAGCAGAAATTTCTGACCTTAAGTGGCATCTGCACAAAGAAACACTTGCTTTCGCAAAGACCAACAGTGTGTGTGTTGCAAATCAAGACACTTCTATTCTGACTCCCAGAAAATCAGCAATAGAACATGCAGAGAATCAAGGCTTTCTAGAAAGAGAAGAGCTATTGAGGTAAGGACAATAATCTCTGAGTATAGTTTCTCTACCTCAGTATGCTAAGCAAGAACCTTGATGTCTCTGGCAGACCTTAGCTTTCATCAATAAATAACAATTACCTTTCTCTAAACATACTGTTATAATGATTTCAAGAGTGTTTGCAGTGGTTATAGGGCAAGATGGTGTAGGCTGGTAGTATCTAATACAACAAGACCACATGTACAACTAGAAATTGTCTACTTGGCAATCAGTTTTTGAAGGTACAGAGGCAAAACAAAATGGCTCAGCAGGTAAAGGCACTTGCCACAAAACCTAACGCCCAATTTGATTTCCCAGAACCTACATGTTGTAGAAAAAGAATCAATCAACCTCTAAAAGTTGTCCTTGGACCTTCACATACATGGTACAAGTATACACACATACATACACACACACAAATACTAAAATATATATGTGTGTGTATGTTTTCTTTAAAGATAAAAGGAAGTGGGAAAATATTTTGTTTAATCTAGTATACATAAGAACCTATCATGGGGACTGGAGAGAGCTTGACAGTTAACAGTGCTTGTTGCTCTTGGAAAGCACCCAGGTCCTACCCCAGAACCCACATGGTGTCTCATAACTATCTAGTTCACAGCTGACATCTTCTTCTGACCTCCATGGTCACCAGGCACTCCCCTGGTACACAGAAATGCATACAGGCCAAACTATCATACATGCAAAATAAATCTTAGTTGTTTTTATTGCATCACATTAACATGTAATAACTGTTCAAAATAACTAGTGAGGTGTTCTGTGTCCTTTTCTGGTGTGTGTTTTCCCCTTCCTATAGATCTCAATTCAGGCCAGTGGTACTTTCATCACTCAACGCCATATATAGCTGGTGTCGGTGTCATATTGTCTGGACAAAGAAGCTAAGTGTAGACCTCAAGCTAAACCATGTTCTCTTCACTTCCTCAGGCACCAACAGCTTACTAGTTAGCCTGCCATTCCCCCTGCCATCTTCCCTTCAATCCTGCAGAGCATGTAGAACAGGGTCTCCCAACCACTCTCCAGTACCCAGTTACATTGCACTCCTTGACTACACTGTCCAGATTTAAATGAATTCAAAAACTTCGTTTTTAACTAAAAACCTTGTTGTCTAAAAACACACACACACAATGAGAAGACAGGAATTTTGCTGGTGTCTCTTTAGCAACTTCTATATGGAGCATTTTCTAAATAGCTATGCAATAAATTCTGATTACCCAGGAGATCTAGTTATATTAATATATTCCTCCAAATAAGAAAATACTTTGAAGAAGCCCAGCATAAGAGTACAGCACAGTCACACAACTGATAGAAAATGATTAAGCTCTGTTGGTGGCCCAGTGATGCTTATGATTAATGTAGGTTTAATCATTAGCATGCCATAAGAATTCAGATCTTCTAATTTGCTTTTCTCCCCCTTTACTGAAACAAATGAATTCTTTTCTCTGCTAATGTTTTGAATCTTGCCAGTCAGAGAAATTTTTGAAAGGAATATACATGTATGAAATGTCACAATGAAATGCATCATTTTTTGTACAATTAATTCATACTAATAACTATGTTGAATGTTAAATATTTTTAAAGAATGTGCAGCAGGAGATAGTGATGCAGATAGTGATGTCTTACATTTGCAATGCTAAAGCACAGAAGGCTGAGGCAGGAGGATTGCCTGAGCTACATAGTGAGTGCAGGGCCTGTGCTGCAAGTTTAGGCAGTGAGAGAGAGAGAGAGAGAAAAAAACAAAAACGAAAACCAAGGTCTATCTACGTGTGCGATTGTACCTGTACCCTGTGTCTTTAGTATATATAGCAAAAGATGGAAACCTGGATGATATGCCGCATCTCATTCTCTAATTACGTTTGAGCTAAGTTCACCAAGAATTCATATAAGTACATCTCTAGATCCCAGGAATACTTAGTTTTCCAATTTTAGTAAATAAAACAAAACCAAAACAAACAAACAAACAAAAAAACCCAGCAAAGCAAAACAAAACAAACAACAACAAAAACCACTACCTTCTCAGAAGAGCTGCCTATCTTGTGTGGTTAGTTGGTTTAAGGAAGGGCAGGGTAAAGAAGTCTTGAACCCTAAAACATGTATCTAGACAAGAGTGGTTGTGTCGATTGATAAAACAGAGTCAGACTCTAGCATCTTCCTTAGACCTCACCCACAATTCTCTGTCACTGCCTCACACACACACATACCCCATCTTGTCACATCCACCCAACAACTATTGCCTAGGACACAGGAAACAAACATTTTCTGAACAATGTACTTTGGGGCAGTACCTAGAAATATTGATCTAATTAAAGGCAGGAGAGGCTAATGAATTTCAATCCATCTGGCCTGCTAATGGGGGTCTTGCAGAGGCTGGACCACCTATTGATTAATCTGTTTAGTATCTTAAACCCAGTGCCTCAACATGGATAATGCCCACCCCACTGCCTACCCTGAAGAATAATGACATTGTTTGTTTTACACACACCAGGAGGAAATATCTGCTGATTCCCTGGGTGGCAAAGGTACAGCAAGGGTTCTCTCTCCCTCTCCTGTAACAAGAAAGCCAGTCCTCCAGATGATAGGGTCCGTCCCCTTCCTGCAGGTAACTGTCAGTCAGGGGGGTGTGAGGTATGATAATTCCATCTGTGCCCTTCGGACTGTCAGCAGCATTGTTCTGCACAGTGTGCTACGGATTGTGAAAAACAACCAGAACGGATGATTTTGTGTAATTGCTCTGACAGAGACTGATTACTACAGTAACAACAGTCAGTTATAGTTTAGGAGTGGCCTCAGCATATGGTCTACATTTGATGTGGGGAGACAAGTGGGGGTAGAGGAAGGGGAAAAGCTTTATAATTTTACAGATTGCTTTATGTTTTTTGATGGGTGAGTTTTCTTTTCCTTCACTAGATTTGGAAAATATCACCAACAGAACCATGAAAAAAATCTAAATATTGCTACAGAAAGAGGAAGTCAGAGCATATTTAACTGCTATTAAGATAAGCCATGAAATGATTAGTGTCTGTAAGGCCGATAATTATTCTTTGCCACACCATTTATTGTTCTGTGTATTGGGGTTTGTTTTCAAGTTCCTGCATTCAGACATCACCTTTGTGAAATGCTGCCTGTGAACTGATTGCACAAAGCCACTGCATCTGCTTTGAGAGAAGAATCAGATAATTTCAGTGGTTTCCAATATAAGTAGTTTGACTTTTCACCCTGTAAAAATACCTTAACATTAAATGATGTAATTTAAACATCTTTTCTAAAATACCATATGCTCTGTAGTCAATATACTACAGCTTAATGGGAAAATAATAAAAACACACCAAACTAGTTACACACACTCACACATACACACACACTCACACACCTATCTTAAACTTGAAGGGACCCTGACTTTGTAGGTATAGCTACTAAATAATAGGCACTACTTGGGCTTTTAAATTTTATACTATTCTTATTGTTAATTTTCCTTACAATATCTCAAGAAGCGGCCCATAAGATTATATGTAGGGAAATGAACTTGCAAAGCTCCTTCAAGGATAATTGAAATGATAGTGATTTTTTAAAAAATAAGTTGTAATATTCTCAATAAAATAATTAAATACCAGATAAATAGGAAAGGCTTGGGAATAAAAATTAGGGTAATAATTTAACACTGTGAAAAGTGAGCATGATAGAGCACTTCTGAAGGACATTAATTACTTATATGTGTGTGAGCTATTGTGGGGTGCACAATGGCTGATCCATTTGCCAGCATGGGCATGCTGCCCCCACTATTTTAACACATTTCTTTATAAACCTCTTCCATGATACCTTGAGAGCCAGAGGTATGATATTAAACATACTTCTGTTTGATACCAATTAGGGTTAATCAAAATAGTTTTCAGCATATTACTACTTAAGCAGGGAAAGTACTGGGCTACTGTATGTTTTTATATGCTTGGCCTTAGTAAGAATCAGAGAATTACCAACAGGGTTAGATGCATTGCTTTAATTTCCAAATGAGGACCCAAGAAGAGCAGTGACTGAGCTGCTTATACCACTCGGCCTCAGAAGTTCTTTCTTCTTCTTTTTTAAAAATTAATTTATTCTTTCACATATTGCATCCACTGCAGAGTTTTCCCCTTCCTCCCTTTCTCCTCATCTGCTCCTCCTCCATCTCCCTTCATAAAAGGGCAGACTTTCCAGGGTTATCAACCAAACATGGCATATCAAGTTGCAATGAGACTAGGCATCTTCCCCTCACAAAAAGACTGGATGAGGCAACCCAGTATGAGCGACAAGGGTCCTAAAAGCTCAAAAGAGTCAACGCCTGCTCCCATTGTTAGGAGTCCCACAAAAACACCAAGTTAGACAACAGTAACATATATACAGAGGATCTAGGTTAGACCCATTCAGTCTCAGGGAGCCTCCATGAGTTCAGGTTTGTTGATTCTGTGGGTTTCCTTGTGGTGTCCTTGACCCCTCTGGCTCCTACAATCCTTCCTCTCCTTCTTTTGCAGGATTCACTGTGTTCAGACTAATGTTTGGCAGTGGGTATCTACATCTGTTTCTGTCAGTTTCTGGATGGAGCCCCTCTGCTGGTGTTTATGCCAGGCTCAGAAAGACAAACAGAAGTTATTTTCATGTACTTAGAAATTTGAGTCTCAGTTTTTTTAATGATTTGGGTCATGACCTGGAGGTGAAAATCTAAGTCTCATTGCTTACTGACCTTCCCACTTCTTCAAGCCATGCATACTAAATAAAATTCTCTACTGGGAAAACTGGCAACTATTCAGGAACACTCTAGAAATTGGTTCTGAATAGCAAAGTGGCTTCAGGTTTCTTATTTTCTAAAAGTCGTTATTCTCAAATATGCTTGCCGTGCACCAGACATGTCTCTGCTTCAAATAGCTGTTTACACCTTTAGTTGAATAAGCAAGTTGGTCATAATTAATTCAAATTAACATGTCTTCTCTCTCAACTCTGAATATTTTTTTAGCTGTGATATGACACTGTTTTTTTAATCTAATGAAAAATTACTTAATAAAAGATGAACTAAACATACTCATATTATGAACTGGCTGGATTTAAAATTTGACGGTTTGTTGTGGTATTGAAGCAAGTTGTACAACTCCAATATTATAGCTTGCTTTTAAATGGAAAAAAAACTCTGTTAACATTTGAAAGTAAAATTTTATTACAGCTTGTTCTTAATTTCCTGATTTCTCATACCTGGACAAAATGAGAATTGTGTTATTTGGCCCATGTATTGTAACCTCATCAGAAGACCTTAAACACCCATCTACGTTTACAGAACATACTTAAGAATTTAAATCATTCTGGAATTCTTCCAATTCTGCCTTTGTTTACAAAGTTCTTCAGTTTTTAAAACTATTACTTGCACTTTTGTTTTTATATACAATAAATCATAGTGACATGCAATAAGTTTCTCCTGTTTTTCTAAGCGATTTATAATTTTTTTCTTGCATTTAGGACTTACTCTGAATTAGCCTCATCTATGGTGCAACTTCATCTTTTTGCAACTAAATACAGCATTTTCCTAACACCATTTCTTAGTAAGACTGTCCTTGTACGATGACAGTATAAATGGCAATGTAGAAATACACACACACACACACACACACATAAATTTCTTCATTCCACAGTCTTACTAAAATTTCTTTACAAACTGGTAGCTAAATTTCCCAGGAAGAAGTTTCCAGTATGTTTAAAGTTCACACTTCAAATTACTTCTCATTGCTACATCTCTACTTTCCATTGTTTGAATCAAACCTTGTGACCATCTCTGAATTGAGAGTTGAGGGACTAGCATCATCATCAACCATGGTGGGAGGAATGGTTTCTGGAGAGAGAGAGGGAGGAAGGAAGCAAGGACTTGATGACAGCCATCTTTAACAACTATCCCCTAAAAAACTGTGTACTTGTCAAAGGTGATTAAGCATTCCAGACGGGAAAAAAATCATTGGTTATTGTTGTGGAGAATGGTGAAGTATACAATTGCCTATATAGCATATATAATTTTGATCTACCAAGGCAATATCCACATATACATATGGCTTATATAGACCAGGCTAGACTGAAACTCACAAAGACCCACTTGTCTCTCTTGAAACTGCTTTTGTCACACAGCCCCACCTCCACAGTGGAAAGGAGTTTGATAAATATTTTACTCTCACCTTTCCAAGTATTTATACTTTTTGAAGTGTAAATGCTTATCTCTGAGAATGATGTTTAACAATTTTTTCCCAAAGGAGCTAGGACAAAAATACTGCTTTTAACATCACAAAAAAAAAATAGGTTTAGATTTGGCCTTTTGAAAGAATATTCTGTTTCTAAGCAGCTGAAAAGCTAGTACAGGCAATGTTTTTCTTTTGGACTCTTTCAAGATCAGCATCCAAAGAAAGTTTATCATGTGAGATGCATTACTCTCAAAGACCATTCATTGCAAGCAGCGATAATAGCACAATCCATTTGTTTCATAACAACACAGTTGGCTTTACTCTGCTCTCGTGGCTCAAAACTCCAAGCACTAAAATGTTATTATTCTGGCTCAGGACTTTCAGTGTTGTCATAGAACCTTTTTCCAAGTCAGGCTCAAATTATTTCTAAATATATTAGTGAATACATTGTTTTAAGCTTAACCTCTATAACAATTGTTGATGCTTTCCCCAACTAAGGAAGCACTATGACAGGATATTTGCCACTAGGCAGACTTGAGTTTAAAACCCTATTTCTCTTGGTTACATAGCATATGGCTTTAACAGTGTATTTAACAATAAGTCATTGTCTGTTCATTTCTAGAATAGGAATGAGCTCATCTACCACATAGGGATGTGGGAAGGATGAAATATTAATAGATGCATGAATTTCTAGTCTCAGGCATGTGATGGGACAGAGCACTCAGCAAATAGGTAGCTCTTACTTTGAAATTTCTAAGCAGTTTTGAGTAAATGGCCTATTTGTAACTGATTTGCTTATCTAATATATACATCTTAAATGGTGTTTTAATACTTTTATGCCTCCGTAAAGTAAATTTTATTAATTTTATTTTTTTTAGAATGAACATGTCCATGGATCATTAATCTTGTAAAACTGCTCCTTGAAAGGAAATTTAGTAGTCAAAAATATTTAGGAGATATTATACATTTCAATTCTCTTACAAAACTTATAACATTGTTGAAGGCCCTAACATACTGTGAAAAAATTTTAAATATCTTTAATTTATTTAATTTAGCATATCTCAAATACTGAGAATATATAAATGCATTATAGACCATATAAATACATAATAGTCCAAATTAACCATGAAACCAAAACCAGACTACTGTGTAGTCTACATACATTGAGGTCTTTCTTTCATTTCATATACAAAACAGCAATAGTTAAAGGATTTACCCACCCCTCAAAAATTTATCTTAATAACCATTTGCCTTACATATTTTTAAAAGTTCAACACAATTCCAGGTATTTATGTAGACCTTGTATCTGTATTGTCCAAACATACCTAATTCATGATGGAGTGGTGTTTCCCCTTTCACTAAATGGTCCAAAACTTTGATAACTGAGTTCTAGTCTCTACAGTCCTAGCCTCCTCACACTTGCTCTGTGACTCCTTTATTGACTGCTTCCTGGTATTTTCTAAGTGAAAAAGGCAATATTTCTAAAAGAAGCAGTTACCAAACTTTATTGTCTAAGTGGAGTCTGTAATTGTGCCCAGAAGGTGATTGGCTAACCCTTTAGGATAAAAATACTATGTGTACAGCAGGCTTTCCCCTTAACTTCATACTGTCTTCTGCACTACTCATTAGGTTGTAGCCTCGAAAGCAAACGTGGTTTCTTGCATAGCTCCACTATAAAGAGTCTGAAGCTCTGCGAGGTCAGAGAGAGCTTCACCTGAAGGCAAGATGGACAGATGAAGAGAAGAAATGAAGCAGGGAAAGAGAAAACGAGGGAGAAAGGACAGATGGAAGGTGGAAAGTACCAGCCCATGGGCTCATAGCTGCTCTAAAAGAATCCTAAGAACTCCTAAGTTACCCACATGCCATTTGAACTGAGAACCAAACAAATCCTGTCATACAGATGATGAGTAGAGACAGTAACTAAAGAATAAAAATGTTCAAATAATGAAGGTATTTGTTCCTTTCCCAAACTCTTCATTACCAGGGTCAATGTCTTAACACAGTTCCTCCACAAAGACTGAGCATTTACAGATGGGTACACTTATACATTAACCCTGGGTTATAAAATGCATGCCTCTATCTCTAAAATACCTTTGCCCAGCAATCAAAAGCAAACAAAGAAAGGAAATGTTTTCAGTGGACGTTTCTTATACTCAGATGCCCAGGGACAATTGTATATGTTGCTTTCAGCATATCCAGGCTTTTCTGGACAGAGTAGACACTACAGGCCAAGTACCTTAACAGCGAGTCTCAAATTTTTCGACAATTTGCTCCCAGGAGCAAACAAACTTTCCTATCAGTGTGACAGAAGACATCACTGTTAAGGAAATATTTGGGTGAAACGTTTCACCCATTTGGCTATATAAAAATAGCTACCCACAACTGCACATGTCAATTTATGCTTTGGGAGACGTTTATCTGACACAGGTTAAGTCAGAGGAAGTCAGCAAGAGAAAGGACATAAATTTGAATGGTAAATACAGACTGCACATCATCTTGTTGAGATTTTCTCATAAGAATAGCAATTTTCAAGCGTGATGGTTGCCCCCCTTTACGGAAAAAAAAACAGACATATACTTTGCAAACTTTGCATGTTAATTTCACAATTTTTCTAAGGCATGAAGCGAAATCTTCATTGGAGTGTTGAATTTAAGATGGAAAAAGGGGAAACTAACAGAGGAAGATTCTTATCCTTCCTACTTCTTTTTGAAAGGTTACATTTCTAGAACATTGTCCTCCCCAAACAACAAGACAGTACAAAATATTTTAAAATATTATAACTTATCTAACAGGGAGAAGAAGCAAAAGGAGTGCAGCTGAGAATTCTGTGACCCAAAAGGTGGCAGAGAGTGACAGAAAAAATCATACAAGTGTATTAGTTATGAGTTAAGCCCCCTTAACTGATTTATTTTGCCACTTTTTTTGTTCAAGTAACCTATTTAAAAATGCATCACTACACGAAGCACCCCATTATTAATAGTCAACGCACAGTTCAACCTGTCAAGTTTTCCCAGTCTCACTTTTGCAGGGCTTTTTTTTTTTTTTAAGGAAAAAATTTAAAAAGCAAAGGCATTTCGTAGGGCGCCCGCTGCCAGACACCCAGCATTTATCTTATCTCACTTGATGACTTTCCTTTTATCCTGAAATGATTTGACAATGACTCTATGATTTCCTGTACAAATTACCCTTTGAAAGTGGCAGTGGCGCTTGGCAGCGAGCTTCACTTAATTACTGAGTGGATTATTAGCATACGGCTCCCCCCTCTTCATTTCTTTATATCTTCTAGATTGCGTTGACAGTTCCCTTTCATTGCCTGCTTTAACTCACTGAATACTAAACATTATGCAGATTGCAGCTGAGAAGTGCCCAGGCTACTCCAAAGCCCTAGTCTGTACCAAGACCTTTTTGATGGAAAGTAATTTACAGGTCAGAAATCAATAGTGAGTCTGGAAAGTGCATCTGTGGGTTCTCTGAATTTAGATTGGGGTTGAGGTAGATCAGAGCACTAATGTTCAAAAGTGAATATCCCTTCGCAATTTTTCCATTTATAAAAAAAAAAAACTACAATAAAACAATTAGTTTTGTTCCTTCCTTTAATAGCCTCCCTCCGTCTTTAAATAGTCTAAGATAGTGAGCTTCTATTTTCTTTTCAGCTCCTTATGCTGCCACCCAAGTTGATGGGAGGGGGTTAATGAGTCCCTGTTTTCAGAAATGGTCCATCTTCAGTCCATCAAGCTAGGGGGCTGGTAAGCTGACCTCCTTGGTCTGTGCCGGAGTGTGATTGTTTGCTGGGGTAAAAAAAAAAAAAAATGTGAGTGATAAATTGCAAGGATTTCTCCAGCGTGCTCAGAGGAGCCTTCTTTCTCGTCTGTCTTGGCTCTCATCTTTTGGCAGAAATTTGCACATATGTCAGACATTCTCTCTCCAGATCTTTATGCTCTCCTCCCCCAACTGCATGCAAAAGCATTCTCCACATTTCCTAGGCGGTAGTAGGGACATGAACCCCCTTCCCATCTCAACCTTATGGTATGGTTTAGGGTTTTTCCCCCCATCTCTCTTTGGGAGGAGAATGCAATACATGAGTAATTTCAGAGCTTGGTAGAAGTGACACCAAAGCTATAGGAGTCAGCACTGTGGGGGAGAACAGCTGGGTGCTGACTATGTCATCTCCATTCCAGGACTATCAACCACCAGCTTTATTCTTCTAGTGTTACATCTGCTATGAAATTTGGGTCTTCCAGGTGGCAGCCCAACATGCTGTCCAGTGCGATCAGGCCATTTAAATGCTTTGAGCTAATGCTGCAGATCCATTTTCTAAACAAGTTAGCAGATACCATATGCAGCAATTAAAGTTTTATTGAGTGGTGCCTGCTTACCATACTGAATTTGGATTGGCTACCATCTGTCGGAAAGCCTGTGGTACCATCCCCATTGCTTGAGAGAGCATTTGTAAGGAGAGAAGATTTTTCTCAACTTCAGAAGCTATTCAGATTTTTTTTTAACAAGCAAGCCTACAAAAGTAGAATTTGCTCAAATCAAAAGAACCAGACCGCTAGAAGTTAGCACAGAATGTGCTATTAAACATAATGGCCAGGAGCATGGAGTCTTGTAATGTCTGCCCTGATTATTGTTGATATATAGTTCCCTCTACAATTCTCAGAGATACTTTCCATGAACAATACAATAAACACAAATTAAAACTAAGCAGAAGTACAAGCACTGTTTCTGTCAAAATTAATATAGGGTCCTTCTTGTTTAATGATGATGATGATGATGATGATGATGATGATAATGATAATAATAATAAGTTATCTAAAACTCTGCTAATGAAGCTAGAGGATGATAAAGTTATGTGAGTTTGAAGAAAGCAATGATGCCTAAATACTCAAGGTGTGATGTATGCTAGTATGTTCTTTTTTTTTTTTTCATGTTATTTATTTATTTTATTTTTTGAATTTATTTAGTTATTTAAATCACATCATAATTTACTTATTTACACAGGGGTTATAAACACAAAAAGGCAGGATGTGGGGAAGGGAATGGCACCGAAGCATAGGTGTTCGGGGGGAGTACAGATACCTTTCAGAACAGGGTATCAGCTGGGTGTAGGTTCAGGGGACAGGTCACTATGACTCTGCCTATGATTCACTTGTCCTTATCTAAGTTGGTACTGTCCACCAAGGCTGCCTATTTATAAGACCTATGACTACTTGAGCTGGTAAATTTCCACAGAAGCCGCCTGTTTACAATAGTTTATAGCCTGCTGTTTCAGTGTTTTTCCACAGAGACCCAAGACTTTGTGTTAGCATGCATGTATGTCAGGACTATTGCTGACTTTAGGCCTATGGCTGATTTTAGGCCTTTAGTGTATATGTAGGGCTGCTCCTGACATCTCCTCCCTTCTCTAAGTATAGAAGGGCCTTGCCAATTCTATTCTTTCGAAGGCGGGGATAGTGGCTTGACCTCCAATAATTGAAGGGGACCTTGTAATGGCTCAGGTCCTTCTGTCTTTGTCCAGTGAGGCATGAGGGCCATACCCATCCTGATGTCTTTTTCCTGGAGAGGGAATACTTTTGACATCAACCCCTATGCAGTCAGGCTTGTCCCTCAGGATAGATATTTTAAACTTTTATTTATATTCCCTTGCAGTGCTTAGCCTAGCAGCCTAAGCAAAAATTCAGATCGCCAGACAGAGAGGGTTCTGGGTAGCTCCTCTCTGTTTGGTCTAGGGATGGAAGTCTCTTCTTTTAGGATGGCCGAGTGGTCTAAGGCACCAGACTCTAATATGTTCTTAATACATGAGGGGTTCTCAGACATGATCATCTCCTTGCCTTTGGCCTTTATGAAGGAACAAAAAGAAAAACATTATACAAGTGGTTCTTAACCTTCTAATGCTGACCCTTTTTATACAGTTTCTCATGTTGTGGGGACCCACAAACATAAAATTATTTTCATTGCTACTTCATAATTATAATTTTACTACTTTTATGAATTGTAATGTACATAAGTATGGGTGTTTTCCGATGACCTTTGGGTGTTGCAACCTACAGGTTGAGAAACACTGAATTATAGTGAAACTCAAAGCCTTGTAAAAAGTTTTAGAAGTTCCTGGGCAATCATGTGGTTTTGTAGAAGTATAAGAGAAGAAAGAATCCATCATTAGTAGCATAAAACCTGCTGGTATTTTGAGCATGTGATCTTGCTCCTTTTAGTCCTAATTTAAGAATTTCAAGGCTGAATGTTTAACTTTTAAGAACATTTAGAATAAGACATCCACTCAGTTTTATTCTGTTGGCTCCCTTAGAATATTCAACGGAGCACACTGGGGTTTTCTTACTCTTTAGGGATTAGGGGGCAGTATCAAATTCCTGTGAATAACAAGTCCACAAAATGTAAGATCAAGGTCAGAAAACTTGTCTCCTAGCCTCAGAACTATTCCTCAGTGGCTAATAAAGACACTCATCTATGCAACTTCTTTTCTGACCTCCTTCCCTCTCCATGCAGGGGTTTATCTGGCTTCATCTTGCACAAGTCTTGTCCATGCAATCACAGCTTGTATGGTTTCATATGAAACAGCCATGCCATGCACAGAAAACACTAATAATTTACTACCCCTGGCTTGTACAATCTATCTGCCTTGTTTCCTTAAGCCTTGAGAGAAAAAAGCTGAATGGTCTTCTGTCCCTTACTCTTTGTGATCGATCAACTGTGGGTTGCTGTGTTAATTACCATCTACTGCAAAAGAAGATTCACTGATAAAATTGGGAGATTTACTTCTCTATATGTATCGCAATAAGTCATTAGGAGTTGATTTAATACTATGTTTATTTAGAAGACTAGTAGTAGGGCCTGTGAACTACTCAGCCATGGGATCTTGATCTCATTAGTGGTAAGAGGCATGAGTTTCATCTTATGAGAAAGTGGTTAGTTCATGTGATTGACTGAACCAGTGACCATATCTTGCCAGGTCAGTTGCTATTGTATGTCATATGTTCCACAGTTGGAGAAGACTGTTGATAACTTTACACCCTCAGTAGTACATATAGCACCTTCTAGTACAATGACTAGCTTGCAGTAAGGAAGCTTCTAGATCAGTACCTGCTGGATTTCTCCATATTCTATGACTCAAGTATGAGTGCACATTAAACTTTAAGATTTCTTTCTTCATAGACTAATTTTGATTCTTGGGAAGTTCTGCAATTTCATAAAGTCTAAAAATGTGAGACTTTAAAAGCTATTACTATAACTCCATATTCTTAAAAATAAAAGAAAGTTAACATCAAACTGGGATCCATGTAAATTGTGAACTATGT
The DNA here is from genome assembly GCA_021653895.1 of Mastomys natalensis. Lineage (NCBI taxonomy): Eukaryota > Metazoa > Chordata > Mammalia > Rodentia > Muridae > Mastomys > Mastomys natalensis. The sequence continues at coordinate 983,984 of JAJTUV010000140.1, forward strand.
AAGATTCATTTACACTATAGAATACTACTCACTTATTAAAAACAAGGGCATCATGAAATTTGTAGACAAATGAATGGGATTAGAAAGCATAATTCTGAGTGCGGTAACACAGACCCCAAAGGACATGAACAGTGTATACTCACAGATGAGTGGATATTAGCCATAAAGTACAGGATACTCATGCTGCAATCCACAGACCCAAAGAAGCTAAATAATGAGAGTCCAAGGGAGGAAGCTTGAATCTCACTCAGAAGGGGAAATAAAATAGTCATCAGAAGTGTGTGGAGGGAAGTAACTTAGTGGGAGAGGGGATGGAGAAGGAAATGGAAAGTGGGAATCAGGTATGGGGAGAGCCTGGGAGAGAAGACTGGGAGAGTAAACTGAAAATCAAAATCCAAGGGTAGGGGAAGTGTCTAAGACATGACAGAAACCTGCTATCCAAGAGGCTCCAGGGAGCCTCTGAGGCTGACTCTAGCTGAGATTCCTAGTAGTGGAAAACATGGAGCCTGAAGTAGCCACTTCCTGTAGCCAGGCAGGACACCCAGTGGAGAGATAATTTGTTCTGCCTTTAAGAAGTACAGTAACAAAGACTGAGCAGAGACTGAGGAAATGGTCAACCAAGGACTAGCATAACTGAGACCCATCTCATGGGCAAAAGCCAATCCTAACACTATTTATAATTTTCTGTTTTGCTTGGAGTATAGGAGCCTAGCATAACTGACCTCTGAGAGGCTCCACTCAGCAGCTGACAGAAACAGATGCAGAGACCCACAGCCAGACACTATAAGTAGCTCAAGAAATCTTGTAGAAGAGTTGGGGAGAAGGAACTCCATGAGAGGACTAGCAGAGTCAACTAAATTGGATGCTTGTGGCCTCCCAGAGACTGACACAAAAACCAAGGAGCATGCATAGGCTGTATCTGGGCTCCTTGCATATGTGTAGTAGATATGCAGCTTGGTCTTCATGTGAGTCCCCCAACAACTGGGGTTTTCCCTCTTTAAGAGAACAAGAGAAGGTAGAACGATTGGCCGGTATGGACAAAGCCCTGGGTCTAGTCTCCAAAATGAGACAGAGAGAAGGGAAAAATGGGAAGAGAAGAGGTAGCAAGCAGAACATTGGACACATTTTGAAATAGTTTTCAACATTGTATGCTATATCATTAACATATTCCTTTTTTTTTTCTGTAATAAAACTGACAAATTTCTCACCAGTGTCATTGGAATTATAGACACATTAGTCCCAGGAAGTTCTTTCCAAAGAATCAAAATGCCTGATGAAGATCCTTTGGCTTAATTAAAGAATTTTCTTTTTCCTGACTGAAAGGTCAGTAGAATCAGCTAGGAATGGTACTTTTAATTATTTATTGATGCCAAGATGCACTTCCTTAGTGAACAGTCATTCTCTAATCTCCTATACTGCAGACACCTGTGGTCATGTTCTGTACCCTGCGGCACTAGGAGAAGGTCCATTGTTGTTTTCCTTTTTCACAGTATTTTTCATTTCTCAGAATACTTTTTTCCTCACTTCCTCTGTTCCAAGTTCTCCTCACCGAAGTACTTGTGTGCAAGTGGCCTAAGAGCATGCTTATATACTAATAACAGATTACACATTTTGTACCAACTGTACCATCAAGGTCAAACCACTGACTAGCATTTGTTGCAGTTTGCTGCAGACCTTTCTCATGGTAGCCTCATCTTTCTGAGATTGCCCATTGCATGGATAGATAAGTCTACAGAATGATCAATGAGCCACTTTCCCCTCCCATGCACCATTCATATAGAGCAACAAACTGGTCATTTGGTTCACGCCCTAGTTTTTCCATAGCTCGAGTTCTTTATTTTGGCTCTTTCTCTGTTTGCTCAGATCTCAGGAGTTAGAAAGTGCATCAATAATGGAGTGCAGCTACTCAAGCAATCTTCCAAGACTGAAAACAATCCGAGGATAATACACACCTCTTGTTTTATTCTGTCAGCTGAGGCTACTGAGTGCTGTGTGCTTTGTCAACAGGGCTCTCCAAGGAAAGGACACAGAAAAGATATATTTAGCATTTGCCATCTATGTCCATATATGTGCTTCTGAAAATTCGCTATGATAGTACACATTCTCCTGAAACTTGTGCTTAGACGTCACAGAAGCTTTGAAAAAAATTGTATGACTCAATAACAAAAGGAACATCCTCTGACCCTTTGGAAGGTCAGATCCTTCTAGGTAACCACTGTAATGCAAAGAGAGAGACTGGCCCAATTTCCAGAGCCCTCCACATCCTAGATAGGAAGAAGGGGGATGTCTTCATGTTCCTTGTAGTGGAACACTCTGGGGATGACACTGTTTTCTATGTGGAAATGTGCATCCACAAAAGGAAAAGTGATAATTTTGCATCCCAGATCTGGAGAGGATGTGAGGGAAACCTCTGCAGGCAGTCAGCAGTTGTTGATAGACTTGCTGCTCACCAGAGCCCTTGCAAGTGCTTCCTGTTTCACTCCCGTGACCTTTGGTACCCAAGTCAGTGACCAGCCCTGAGGCTCCATCCTCTGATAGTAACTAACACAGTGCTTCTCACAAAACCATCAACCTGCCTTGCCTTCATCACTCAGCATCACACTGATTCTTCTCTGTATTGTGTGGACATTGCCATGTTACACTGAAAAGGGGCCCACTCAATAGGTCTGATACGGTATGTGCTGGCCTGGGAAGTTCTGCACATATGCTGTTTACTCCCCGTCGACACCCATGGGATGCTCTTGTCTGGCCTCTACTATAGAGACCCTAAGAATATTGAGGAGGAAGTACAAATGGCTATTGAAAAGACCACGAAAAAGGAGACGTTTCAAGACAAAAGGACTGCACCAGAGCCTGAGTTTACTTCTGTCTTCATGGGATAGCAGACTGGTCTAACTGTATGCAAGAACCTACTAAAGACTACAGTGCTCAGCTGGCCACAGAAGATCACCTATAGCTCCTAATGTGCAAGCCATGAATGGAGTAAGCGCGTAGGTGGCTTAAGCTTTTGTTCCATGAACACTTAAATAAAGCAGAAGGAAGATAAAGGAAGAATAAATACCAGTTTTCTAAAAACTAAAAAACAAAACAAAGGAAACTAACAAACAAAAACTTTTCTAGAATGGTCTCACCAAAGTACAACAGCTTACATTCCGAACTCAAGCATTTAGAGACTCCAGACATTTTTTTCTTCAATGAGCATACGACACCAGTCTACAGCCAGCAATACATTCACCCCTTGACATCTGCAACCAGGCTTGGTCACTGGCTACAAATAGCTCTGTTTAGATGTGTTGTCAATATGAATTCTGCCCTGGTCCTGACTCTTTTGCTTTCTTTGCTGTAGTTTTAGTTCACTTTATATGGAATTTCATAATGTTCCAACAATTGGTACTATCCTAAATAATTGTTCTAGAAATAACAAAACAACTCATGATCAAAACCCTTAAACGTGCTCACTGACTAAACTCCACCATCAGTGCCACCAGGCCTGGCTGGCGTTAGCAGTCGTATAGACTCTGTCAGTCTTCCTTTTGCAGCTGGGCTTGCAGTTTCTTCCTACCTATAACTCTCTCCATCACTCTGACTAACTCCCAGTAAGTTATGATAAAGTAAACATTAGTGGACCCTGAGTCTGTCATACATTACTAGCTCACTGAGAGACACCAGCAAGATTTGGAAGGACATTGCCTGTGTCTATGTCTCTGTGAGGAAGGTACACAGAGGGGACTGAGCAGTATACACTCTGCTCTCATCCTCTCCAGATGGAGTGAGGTGACAAACTGGCCTGTCTTTCTGTCCAAAGACCTCAGTCCTTCCAAATGAATATCTAGGAGATGGGCGAAAAGTAGACTTGGTTTCTTATTTATCTGTCCTTCCCTTCAGTTTGACCTGGATTCTTTTACTATTCCATCTAAGAATCCCCTACATTTCTTTATATAGTCACTTTTAGGAATTCAGATCATATTTAATCATAGAAAAAAATGTTAAAAAAAAAAAGAAAGAAAGAAAGAAAGAAAAAGAAAGAAAGAAAGAAAGAAGAAACGAAAAGAAGATACAAAAACCTTTCCCGAGAACATGTAATTCTCTGGCCTGGGTAAGGCATGAATTCACCTGTAGAACTGCCAAAGTATTCTTCATTTCAATTCCACCCTGTGTGTCATTTTCTCTCCCTTGATTTATTCTTCCTAGACATCATTTGAAAATGTTGGAAAGAGTCCAGCCTAACCTTTCCCCACTATTTTCTATGACCAGTGAAGGACGATGGGGTCTTTGTGGTAATAAATGTACGTATAATGGAACCTGCAGGAGTCCTCTCTCTGTTTGTCTACCCAGTCTTACTGTTATCATGGAAAGATAGTCTTCATTCACTTTTCCAAATTAGAGATGGTTTATGCCTTCATGAATTTTATTCTGGTCCTCTTATCTCTGCTTCCAAGACACCGTGAATGTGAATGTGTCTCTACTTCACATAGCTGCTGTTAGCCCCACATATGATACAGAGGGTAAAAAACTCACCTACTTCCCTGATTTGATCTTCCTAGAACTTGAATATCTTACCTTAAATATCCACTGTTTATTTGTCTTTATTGCTATCATACTTATGACTAACATCCATTATTGCCTGGAAGGTAACACCTCACGGTCACCCTGCAGCCAGCCTCATCTTGAACAACCCATGTGTCTTAGTTAGGGTTTTACTGCTGTGAACAGACACCATGACCAAGGCAACTCTTATAAAGGACAACATTTAATTGGGGCTGGCTTACAGGTTCAGAGGTTCAGTCCATTATCATCAAGGTGGAAGGAAGCATGGCAGCATCCAGGCAGACATGGGGCTGAAGGAGCTGGGAGTTCCACCTCTTGTTAAGGTAGCTAGAACAAGAGTCTTAAAGCCAATTCCCACAGTGACACACTTCCTTCAACAAGACCACATCTACAAATAGTGCCACTCCCTGGACATATTCAAATTGCCACACCATGTGTCCTAGGAACTCAGGACAGCTGGCCCAATGTCCAATCTCCAGATTCTTTCCTCTTTAAGAGGCTTCCTACTTAGCTTCCTGAGATTTGTCAGTCATCATTCTAGGGCAGGCTAAAATGTTCCTGCTTTCATATCATTTCTAATAATATATCTATTTCCTTCCTTTATGTAGCCTTTTCTCCTTGTACTGTATAGCTCTATGTGTCCATTTATAAGGTTATGTGTCCATTTATAAGGTATATTTGAAGTTCTACAAAAATAAGGGAGCCAGGCCTTCTTAAGCAGTGGCAATTTTAATCAAAGTACACACACGGTTAGAGGCTTGGCAATGTGATGGGTATTATGTGGCCAATATTTAAGACCCACAGCACAGTGAGCTGTCTATTTTGATCGGAATTAAGTTTTCTACAGATAGTTATCGGCTTGGGTGCCAAGGTGTTCTTTCTGGGTAAGTGAAGCTATTTAATAGTGAGTCAGAGAAATTCCAGTTTTCTTTGGCAGACATAAAATTACAAAGCATCATTTGCTATTGAGGAACCCACAGATCATGAGGTTTCTATAGAAAAGTTTAGATTTCTTTGTATTTGATTTTAGGTTTCTGCTTCATTGGCTCAGACAGTAGAAACCAGTTTATGATGCTAATAATAATTAGCACACTGAAGCAATACAGCATTCTATATGTGCCAGATATTGGATGGATCTATAATTGCCATAGGAATGCTGTTCAGGTATGCATTATTTACTTTAATCTTAAGATTACAGAACTAAGACTAAATCCGTCTTCTGAGCAAACAACCAACAGTGAATTACAGATGTGACTAACTCCAAAGCCATGTCAAAGCATACCTCCGAGCCACTTGTCTGAACCAACAACTTCCAGCAGAAATGTACTGGTCCATGGAGGTAAATATCTGTAAACACCTTTGTCTTCATGGCAGAGACCATGGAGGACGTGAGGAGAAGTCAGTGTAATTGTATTACACTACTTAACAATGTTAAATCAGGCACATACCAGACCGTAGTGTATGTGTGGTGGGGTTGGAAGGCAGGGAGCTATTTGGAGCAATCTCAATATTTAACCATCTCATTCTTTATATCACTTCAGACAATGAGAGTTTACAGTCACCTTATCCTTTTGGTGTATATTAGTTAGATAGGGAACAATTCCAAACTATAATCTGCAATTGTAATTGGTTTGGGAGCATGAAGAGTACTTCATGTCTCACTATTTTATTATGGATGATTTCAAATATGCCCAGCAGTAGGAGAAGAGTAACCACCCATGCTTCCAACCCCCTGCTTGAGTAGCAGCATCTGCCTCCCGGATCAGTCTCATGCACCTTCCTTCAGTAAGTATCAGGTGTATCATTTCAAAATCATTATGAATTCTCTTCAAAGTCCATTTTGTACTCCTAAAACATAATAGAAAGTCATGATAGACATTAGGTACTCGGATAGTATTGAAATATATTCAGTTTCCCTTCTGAAATATGTGTGTTGGTTTGGGGGGCGGTTATTTTATGGTTTTTGTTTGTTTGGCTGGGGTGTATTTGTTTGTTTATAATTTTTTCCTGGAGTTTGAAGAAGAACCATAATGTGGGTTCCTTTCTTCTAATTGAATCTTTTGTTCTTTCTTCCTCTTTCTCTTTCTTTCTTTCTTTCTTTCTTTCTTTTTCTTTCTTTCTTTCTTTCTTCTTTCTTCCTTCCTTCCTTCCTTCTTTCTTTCTTTCTTCCTTTCTTTCTCTGTTTCTTTCTTTTTCATTTTCTTACCTCTGCTTGAAAGTTATTTTTTAAGACCTTTAGTCTTTTACCTTGTGTGATGCTTTGTTATGCTCAGCTCAGGGAGTGTCACTATTAGAAGGTGTGACCTTGTTGGAATAGATGTGTCACTGTGGGTGTGGGCTTTAAGACCCTCATCCTAGCTGCCTAGAAGCCAGTACTCTGCTAACAGCCTGTAAGCCAGCCCCAATTAAATGTTGTCCTTATAAGAGTTGCCTTAGTCATGGTGTCTGTTCACAGCAGTAAAATCCAAACTAAGACACCCTGTAAATCACTTTTCATTCTAAAATTTTCTGACTGTGACCTCAGAGAAACACTTGAAATATTCCTCTTCTTTATATTTCCTGTAAACTAGTAAGTAAATACAGGAACCCAGCCCAACTGTTAGACATTTTCTTCATTCTTCCTCTACCCATTGTGAACTGTGCAGGGCTCCTGAGCCCTGTCTCACAGCCCTAGTCATCTCTGACAGCTGCTTTATTCTGTAGTACAAGACACTTCAGATTCATCTCGCAGCTGTCAGTCTGCACAGTCGGATATTTATTCCAGAAGGCTATTTTGATATGTGACGCCATGTTTATAGGCCACACTCTAAGGGCAAGAAATGCTAATTGTTGCTAAGATAATTGGACACTGCTCCTAAGGGGTTTTTTGGCAGAGAAATCTTAAACAAATATCTTGGTTAAAAATATTAATTTCTCATTGATTCATCTGTCATATATAACATATGCATGATATTGCATATAATATTTTCAGAACAATAATTGCGATATTATCATATATTTTATTACTAAAGAAATTTACATTTTCCCCTTAGAATAACCTTGGCCTACATCGTAATAAAAACCAGGATATTTAGGCAATTTGCTGAGTTTTATAGTCACTTGAAACTGTTTTTTAGTTCTTGATTAAATGATTACCTCTGCATACAGTTTATTAATTTAAAAAATATATTTCAGTTTTAAATCTACTTTTCTGAAATTGAGAGGGCAGGCTGTTACTGGGGACTCGAGGCTCTAGAGATACAAGTTAAAGTCATTTGATATTTTGTTCATTTAGCAAGCTAATAGTAGGAGGTTCACATTTGGGGCCTGTGAACTTTGGAACCATGGGTTGTTGGCCCAATTTACAGCACCAGGAATGTGTATCCTCCTAATAGAGTGGGCTGTAAGTCCAATCCGATTTCAGTTGATTACTTCATAGCACATCTTTTGCCATTATTGTACTTATGATGGTCGTTATTGTAGTCCACAAAGTTCACATCAGAGTAAGACAGTTGATATCTTTCCCACCTAACATCCAACACCATATCTTGTGGTACTATAAAAACAGGTGGCAGAGAGAAAACAATCTTGTCAGTAGCAAATAGTTTTCTCTATAATCTATGAACAAACTATGGTGCTTTCAGGAATAGGGTCTTACCAAGATTATCCCTTAGGTGACCACAAATAATAATAAGAGCTTGTATTATTTATGGTGTCTCTAGGATATCCTTGACCAACAACTCTAGAGGAGCTATCTCACACTTGAAACTGGGTTTTTATTTAGGACTCCATGGCTTTTAGAAGGAACATTTTTCCCTGGGTAGAGTAACTGCAATTAAACACACATACACACACTCACACACACATACATGTACATACAAAAACAATTATATATTGAACTTATAAAATAGCAGTTTTCATATGGTTTTGTTAAGTAGGGAGAGGAATTAAAGGGCAAAGCAGAAGAGGGACTAGAGGACAGTCTTTGTTTTTAATAGATGTATAGATTCCATTATATAAATCTACTATTATATATGTACATATTATATATGTACTATATATCTACTGTTTTATATACTATTTATATATACTATTTATATATTCCATTATATAAATATACTATTATATATATACATATATATGTCCCAATTATAAATACATGTAAGTTATTTCAATTACTGTTTCCAGATAGTGATATATTTTACAGTTTTACATGTACATTTCTTTTTTGTTTCTTACTGTGTGTTTGAAATATATTTACAGAAGTAAGCTGAGTCACAGGATGAATATAAATACAGTTTGCCAGGTGTCATCAAAATTCCATCAAAATCAATCTATTTGGAGTTCTGCAGGCTTCTTTTATGATTATTGTCATCTCTTTCCTTAGGTTAGGGAAGTTTTCTTCTATAATTTTGTTGAAGATGTTTACAGGCCTTTGAGTTGGGAATCTTTGCTCTCTTCTATATCTATTATCCTTAGGTTTGGTCTTCTCATTATGTCCTGGATTTCCTGGATCCAGGAAAGCGAGAGCTTCCCAGGAACCAACGGGAATGACATTAGCTGAAATACCCAACAAAGGGGAGAGAGAACCCCTAGAGACCATACCCATCTCAAAAATTTTAATCCAGAATTGTTCCTATCTATAGGAAATACAAGGACAAAGAGTGGAGCAAACACTGAAGGAAAGGCCATCCAGAGACTGCCCTACCTGGGGATCCATCCCATACACAGCCACCAAACCCAGACACTATTGTGGATGTTAAGAAGTGCTTGTTGATAGGAGCCTGATATGGATGTCTCCTGAGAGACTCAGCTAGAGCCTTACCAATACTGATGGAAATTCTTACAGCCAACCATTGGACTGACCAGGAGAAACCCAATAGAGGAGTTAGAGAAAGGACTGAAGGAGTTGAAGGGGTTTGCAACCCCATAGGAAGAAAAACAATATCAACCAGCCATATCCCCCAGAGCTCCCAGGGACTAAACCACCAAGGAGTAGACATGGAGGGACCCATGGCTCCAGCTACATATGCAGCAGAGGATGGCCTTGTCTGGAATCAAAGAGAGGGGAGGTCCTTGGTCCTATAAAGGCTTGATGCTTCAGCAAAAGGGAATGCTAGGGTGGTAGGGCAGGAGTGAGCAGGTGGGTGAGGAAGCACCTTTGTGGAGACAGGGAGAACAGGGGTGGGATTAGGAATTTTTGGAGAGAAAACCAGGAAGCAGATAATGTTTGAAATGTAAATAAACAAAATCACCAATAAAAAAACTTTAAACATTCCATCAAAACCACTATATCATTCATTTCCCAACTCAGTATCCTTTCAGGTTATGCTGTCAGTTGGGGGTTGTTTTGCCAGTTGGCAAGTTGGTATTGGTGGGAGAGTGAAGTTCCAATTTGCATGTCTCATGATGAATATATTGAAGACCTTCTCATATGCCTAATGATCATTCTTACGTCTGTGAACCAATTCTTTCTAAATGGCCTATTTCTCTTTTACGTATTACCCTTCTGACAATGAAACAAATCTCAAATTCTTCCAACTTGCTCTTGGTCTGAACAGTTGATCCTGTGTTACCACATCTTTCATCTTCTTTATTATGTTTGGATTCAGGACTGTAGACGGGAAAGTCCACCTTAACCTCAGACTACAGAAAAGCCTTCATGTTTCCTTTAATATCTATAGGAATTAATGTTTATGTGTATAGTTTGTAAGAAATATAGAGATTAGCATAATACATGACAGAAGATGTAGATCCAATCTTGTTTGATCACCTAGCCATTTAATATTAAGAAATTTCATCTTTTCCTTACTTCTGGGATATAGTGCTTTTTTAGTACGTTAACTTTCCCCCATGTAATTTTAGGACTATTTCTGAATTTTAAAACATATTGTATTAATTTATCCACATCTATGGAGGAGATGACACATATTGCTTTAATTATAGAGGCTCTAAACTATATTTTAATCTGTTAGGATTGGCTCTCCCTCACACACCAGTTATTTGGTTTTTAAGATTCTCCTGAATGTTCTTGCCTTTTATGCTCTACCAAATACATCTCATAATGAATTTGTCTGGGTTCATAGCAAAATATAGCAGCATTTTCACAGGATTTCACTGAACTAATAAATTAACTTGGAGAAAACTGATGGTTTTATTGATGCTATGTCATGAAATCAAAAACCGTGAATATGCTTTGCTAATGATTTCAAATCTACTTTTGTAGCTGATATTTGAATATATTTCCTCATATATGTCTTAGACATGGCTTACTACTTATTCTGTTCTATCTATCTGCTGCATGAGAGAAAGGATGAAGGAAGGCAGAGAAAGGGATAGAAAAAGAGAAGAAGAGAGTGGAGGGAACGAGAATGTGTGCATCAAGAAATTGAATCTCGTTTTTTGGTTTTGCTCCATCCCAGCTTACCGTGAGTATCACAGGACGTTCAGGCAGTGATGTAACCAAGTAAACTGCTCAGCTTGACTGAGACGACGCGGTTAAAGTACGGTACTTCCTCTTCTTCCTCCATGATGAGGTATCAAGATCCATGTTCGTTATAGAGTGAGATATTATAAATTGCATGTAACTTATTTTCATCTTCCCTAGGTCTCCACTTTTACAACTTGTCCTTCCTTATATTTTCAAAATCGTGGACTTTTTAAAATCATTAGTTTCTTTAAAATAAAAAAAAAAGACTTGAAATTTCTTAACCTCAAGATAGCACATGTTTGCAACTCTGGCCAAATTAACAATGGCTTTATTGTTATTTTACCAAATAAATTAAGTTTTCATTTGAAAAACTTGGTCATTTCCTCCTGATGACCCTTTTTTCCTAGATTACATTGTCATGTCTCCCCTCTGAATTTTAGTTGCTGAAAATGACTTGAAGAGGGACTTCCTGGAGTCAATCCAGTGAAAACAACCTAGAGAGCTATAGTTCCTTATGTAAAATGGGCTATTGAAGTTTAATTATCCATTGGCTGATCCTCCAGACTCCAAACTCATTCATCAGTTCCCAGACATGTACTACAGTAAAGAACAGCTTCTATGGCTCTTGACGATTAATTTCTAAAACTACATATTCATTTAAGATATCGCTTTATAGTAAATTCTATTATTGTCCCCAGCTTTTGAACATCTAGCATCCACAATTTTTACCATGACTTCATAATGAGCAAAATGAACTTCTCTCCCTTGACCTTGTTCTTGACCATATGATTTCCTGAAGATGACAGCATGAAGAAGAGAAGACAAAATTCCATTTCCAAAGCTACAAATCTTCAAGGTGTACAGTATCCCCTTTTCAACCTTATAATCAAGAGACATTATGAACACTGCATTATCAAGGAGAATAAAAGAGAAAGGAGGGTTGGTGTTGTGTAACAGGATCCTCCAAGATGGAAACATTCCAACCCTCAGGAAAGTTAAGACAAAAGGTAAACAATTCAAGGTAGCTTTAGGAGGTCCCTGAAACTGACCAGATTCACTAGGCCCCTCCCTCATGTTATAAAAATAAAGAATGTTGAAAGTCACTTACAGACAAACAAAGGTACAAAGACTATGAGAGGAAACCAGCTTCCTGGAATGAAATAGAAACCAACTGGGCTACCTGGAAAAGACCTATTCAGGCACCTGGAAAGGACATTCTCCAACCTAGAGACCTGCCTACATGCTGTGTAGTGTGCTTCACATTCCTAGCGTTTGTGAGCTGTAACCAGTGTTGGGGTGGGCTCTGGTGATACAGCTGTCTTTGAGTCAGTTCTTTTCCTGTAAATAACCATTCACCCATACTCCTGTAAGTAACCCCAATAAAACTCTGTGGTTCACCAAGTTTGAGTTTGGTGGTATCTGTACTTTGGTCTTTTGTGAGCTTTCTATCTGGGCTAAATGGGCATCTCTCCAAGAAAAGTCTTGTCACACAACTTGCCCAGATCCTCCATGGATCTGCAGTGCTGAGGTGAACTTCCTTTCCTGCTCCAGCCTGGATTGGAATTACATACAAAATCCCAGAAGACATTCTTTGTAAAGATCTTCCCTATATCAGGAACCTCTTCCGGTGGATTTTAATAAGACTTGAATCTTGAAACACAGTCTTGTCATATATAACCATGGTTGTCCGGGAACTCAAATGTAGACCAGAGTGGCCATGAACTGACAGAGACGGGTCTACCTCCATGTCCAACAAGACTTGAATGCATCTATATCAACAATATTGGAGATATTTATACCTTTTATCCCATGCTGCTGTCTTTATTCCTTAAGAACAGGAACATTTTCCCAGCCAGGGCTAGCATCACCAGTGATAATTAAGAGGACAAGGAATGGATTAAAAAGATAAACTTTAAAGAGACTTTTGAAAGTCAACAGTCATGTCTTCTTGTTAACTATGACACAGAAGAGGATTTAAGCATGTTTTTATTTAACATTCTTTTCACTTAAAAATTATTTAAAAATCAGTCTTGATGAAGTTCCAGGGGTACTAATATGGAGTGTTACAGTTTGCAAAAGTAAATGAGTTTTCAAGATGGACTTTATGCATGCTAATCAGTACCATTTAAGGGGTGTCTGATTTAATGAGAGACTATTGCACATACAAAGGTGTTTGAATATATTAGAGTAACAGAAAATTGATACCCTAAAAGGTAAAACTAATTATCATGGTCGTTCTTATTGAAAAACATAAGTATTCAATCATTTCTTTATATAAAATTCCTTATTAAGAAAGTTACTTTCAGAAAAAAAAGTTACTTTCAGGTTTTGGATTTAATATAACCACTTTAAGCAAATGGAGACATTGATTTATATAATAATAAAAGTTTAATTGAATAAAATAAATAGATATATATCTTAGTAGTTTAAGGACAACATAAAATAAGCCTACTGATGAATAGGCACAGGAAGCTATAAATGCTATTTGTGTTGGATATATTGCTAAAGTTTAGGAACTGAAAAAAAATTGTCTTCCTTAGTTAGTAACAAAGTTTATGTTTCTGAAAATCGTCCTCATCATTCTTCATCAAGACTCATGGTCTGTGTCACTTTCAAGCCTGGCAGAATGAACCTAAGCCCATGGACTGGGGCCTGGCTTTTTGTCACAACTGACAGATTTGAAGATAATATGGCTTCCTGTAGATAGAGCGTTTGTTGATCATACTTGTAGTGCTCTGAGAATCCCTGAAGATAGGAGAATCCGGGTGATAATACAGTGGGCCTTAATTAAGGTCACTCCTTAGAAGACAGGGACACAAAGAAGTCATAACTATAGCCCCTTTGCACACTTATAGTCCCTGTCCATTCCATGTATAAATACATAAATACACCAGTCCTTTCTTATTATGTTTTTCCCTCTAGGATTTCAGTTACCTACGGACAGTTACATCTGTCCAAAAATATTAAATGGAATGGAATGCCAGAAAATGAGAAATGTGTGCTTTGGGATCCTGAACTGTCCTGAGTGACATGATGGAGTCTAGTGCTATTCCCTCCACCTTGCCTAGGGAGTAAAGATGCCCAGGGTCCCACATTTCCCTGCTGAATAAGCCTGTCACCAGTGTACCCATCCTAGAATGCTGGTAACCAGCCCTGCTCTGCAAGTTCTCAGTGCTGTGTTCCAGTAACTAAAAGTAGTGAATAATGCCCTGAAGCAGAAGAGGAAAGATGCAAGCAAGTCAGATGAGTCAAAGAGGCTCCAAAGTGCTTCATTTAAGTGAAAGGAATACTTAAAGTATTAATGCTTTATGAGTGAAATGTGCAATGATGTATCATCAAATCCACAAGATGTAGATTTTCTTAGAAGTGGTTTTCCTCAGCAATATTTAACTTGAGACCTTGTTAGATCGTTAGTTACTCTAATAATTTTACACTTAGAAATTCATAATTTGTTTTGTCAAATAAATTTACTTTGTTTAGAGTAGATTTGATTTTTTTCTTTTCATTTATGTTGTTGTTATAGTTGTTTTAAAACAGTGTCTCAATGTATAGCTTAGATGTCTTGGAACTCACTCTGTAGGCCAGCATGACCTTGAAGCTAGAGAGATTTGCCTGCCTTTGCCTTCCATATCTGTATTAAAAGTGTATGTGCATGGCGAAGTTTATTTTGTATTATGTTTCAAGATTAAATGTGCATACAATATAGGAAACAATGCCATGATATAGGTTGCTAAATGCCATAGTAAGGGTAAACAGGACAAAGCCACGTATTTATATATATAAAACATTTGGCACTATCTATAATGCAGACATTCACTGAGCGTTTTGGAATGCATGTAAAAGTTGCCACTGTAAATTATCACAGCAATGTGTGGGAGTCCCCCCAAATAAATAAACATGTTAGAGGATGTCATCATGTAATATTTTCATGTGTGATATTCTCAATGTAAACCAAAGGGTCCAGATTTGGTTTTTAGGAAAAAAAAGAAGAATGGTTGTTTATATTTGTTTTGCTTCTGTAACAAATACATGAACAGTTTTACTGTATCAACCATGTGCTTACCACTGGAGTCTTTTCTTGATGCCTCTCTGGAGTCCCTTAACTTGGAGACTTGAGTGTCCATTCTGTTCTGCTAGAGACCCTTTGTCACCAGAGGCCTGAACTCCTCTCTAAAACAGATGGCAACACATTCCTACCTCACAATGTGCAAGGAAGTGGCTTCACTCTCATATCATCAGTACTAAATAAATAAACCTTCATTTTTCACATGGACAGACGGTTGTTCCCTGAAGATGATAAAAGAAGCATGACCTAGGCAGGTGTGCTGTCCTGTCAAACAGAAGTCAACCGTGAAACTGGCCCACATAGCATTTTCCCTACCTTGGTCTGATCTCACTATCTGCTACAGAGTAGGGTAGAGTTAATGGCCATCATGCCAGATCTGACAAGAAAAACACTAGGTATTCAGAATGTTTGACAGGGCTATTTAGTATATACCATAAATCCATACCACTAATGAGGAGCTGCACTAAATTTACATTACACATGCCGACACTATGTATCTTTTTCCCACAAGCTGTGGGATTTTTTCTAATTTATAAATTACATGCTTCAGAATGTATATAATTACATATAAATAAATGGCCATAATTGCATAAGTGGTGTGCATTGATATTTGTTTATTGTTTGGGATGTGTGCTTTACATTTTAATAGGTAAGAATAAATAATAATGTTGATACCTCAGGTCTAAATAACATAACAAAAAACTTTGTTTTAATGTTCTTTAAAGAACTCTTACAGGGGCTGTGGACATGGCTCAATAGGTGAAGTGCTTGCTATGGAAGTTTAAGATCTGAATTCAAATTTCCAGCCCCCAAATAAGCCAGGCACAGAAGCAATACATGTAGTTCCAATGCTGGAAAGATAGAGACCATCTATGAGCCATGTAGTTTTGCTGAAATGGGATGCTCCAAGTTCTGTAGGAAGCCTTGTATCAAAAAAACAAGGTAGAGAGAAAAAAGAAATAACTTGGCAGCAGAGCCAGTCCTGTAATAATGGAAAATAACAAATATGGTTCTCTCCTTAAATAATATTCACAGTTCATACATATATCTCTGTGTCTCATCTAACCTGGCTCTCAAAATAGCTCTCTGGAGTAGGTAATCAATATTGTTCTCATTCTACTGAAAAGAATATGAATTCGCTGTCCTGGGTTCATGTGGCTTACTGAGGATAGAACTGCACTTACTTGAATGGAAATCTTAAGACTTGACTCTCACCAGTCAGTGCTACTGTGATCCTGCCTTGAATGATGTTTCTTTACCTCTCCACGTATCTGAACTCTGTGAAGTTCAGTAACTCCCTTAACAAATTCAACTCTCACACATTGGACTCTATGGATGGCTTGTAATGATAATAATCAAACAGTGGTATAATTCTTGGCTCTCCAGAACTAATATGAAAGAGTTTATTAGCAAGAATGCATAATTCAAGCCAGCCAGGGTAACATAACTAATATGCAAGTGTCTATTAACAAAGAGACGTAGTTAAAGCTGTGCACAGTAGTACAGAGGTATGATGTCAACATGGAGACAGGTGAGTCAAGAAGTCCAAAGTCACCCTCAACTACATAGTGAGGTTGAGATCAATCTATGCTGCATGACACCTGTCTAAAGAAGAATTTTAAGACAGTTTGCATATTAAGAAAATCACTAGCCAGCCGGTGGTGGCGCACGCCTTTAATCCCAACACTTGGGAGGCAGAGGCAGGCAGATTTCTGAGTTCGAGGCCAGCCTGGTCTACAGAGTGAGTTCAGGACAGCCAAGGCTATACAGAGAAACTGTATCTCAAAAAAACAAAAAAACAATAAAACAAAAAAAGAAAGAAAGAAAAGAAAAGAAAAAGAAGAAAGAAATCACTAAGGGATTAAAGACTTGGCTTAGAAGTTATGAGGACTTGCTGCTCTTACAGGAGACCCAGGCTTAATTTCCAGCACTCTCACCATGAGGGTCACAATGCCTGTAACTCCAGTTATAGGGTCTTTGATGACCTCTGGCCTCTGCAGGCACCTACATGCATGTGGCGCACTCAATTTATGTAGACACACACACATATATACACACAAGCTTAAAATTTAAACTAAAGAAGATTCTTAAAGTGGAATTTTGAAGAAAAAAAAAGATTGAGTTTTATTGTCCCACTTCAATGGTTGTTTTCAATAACACAGAGAAAGAAATTATAAGGACACTCAACCCTCTTTCATTTGACATGTAGTTATAAAAACTGGTTAGGTGAAAAGAAGATTTTGTCCTACCCTGAAACAACTCAAAGGCTTTCAACATTAAGTCTTTAAATTTTGAACAGACAATGATATGATGATAGTTATCCTGGAGTAAAAAAAATGAGTTGGTACAAAATATGAAATACATGTTGGGCCATTAAATACAGAATTTTGCCAACAAAATGAATGTTTTCTAATTTCAAAGGCAATTTATGAAGAACACACAATTCTACTTAAATAAATTCTAATGTTTATTTTCTTCAGTGAAGAAAGTATTTGTCCAATAATGTAAAAGAACATGATAAAATTTCAATAATAGACTCCAAATTTTTGCATTTTTGGACACTGTTTATATTTCTAGGTCTTTTATGTCCCACCCAAAATCTAGTCTATTATGGCTGGAAACCATTTTCATTTGAGTGTAGGTATTTTTAAATTTCCTAATCATAGCCACTTTCTCTACTGGAAAGTGTTTTGGAATGTGTCTTGTGAATGTTTTCATTTTGAATTATGTGTGTATATATTGTAAGATATGAAGTACAGTTGGGACAAATAAAAGATGACATTCTCTTATTCTACATCCTCACCTTTCCTTGAAACACTGGCCATGAGTACTAAAGATGACATCAACTTTGTAAACTTCAGGCAGCTAAAGGAAACATACAGTTTACAAGAACCCACATTATTGAAGGAGTGATGTCACAGACATCCTCATAGACTCTACCCTCCATTATCTTCATTTATGAAAGAGGAAGAAAAACATAAACTTCAAGTCTCATTTAAAACAAGGTTCCACTCATAATCTAATTGCCTATCTGAGGCTTCATCTTTTAATATTATCAGCTGCAGTTAGGTTTCAACCCATAAATGCGGTGTGAAAGGTACAAAAACATCTAGACCAGCAGTTCTCAACCTGTGGGTCATGATCTGTTTGGGAATGCAATGGCCTTTTTGCAAGGTTAGATATCCTGTATATCAAATACTTACATTACAATTCATAACAATAGCAAAATTACAGTTCTAAAACAGTAAGGATAATAATTTTATGGCTGTGGGTCTCTACAACATAAGAAATTGTGTTAAAGGGTCACAGCATTAGGAAGGTTGATATGCTTCTGACTGTTGGCTCATGGTTGCCCTAGAAAAAATAATCTCTCCCATCAATGTCCTGACCCAACTGCAGGCTGCAACTGCTACCTACTAAAATTACTAAGATTGTGACAATAAGTCTAGTGAATACACGGTTACTACTCACTGTAGCTGAGACTGACTCCCATGCAAATTAAGACAAATGGAGTTTCCATCACCCTCAGTTTAGTAGAAGAAGTCACTTCCACAATTTTCTGACACATGAATCTCTATTTCACTAACTGCATTAAACAGAAACTTTTTTGCATGTGAAACAAAAAAATCACAATTATATTTAAAATCCACTTGTGTCTCTGGCCAAGAGTATCAAAGTCAGCGGACATTAAAGATGTGTTGTCCTTCAGTGAATCTGAACTCATCTACTTAAAGCAGTCAACATCCTTGGCTTGCTGAGTGCTAATGCCTGTACTTCATATACTATCTCACCTAATTCTTACAAACTCTTTCAAATAGAAGGACATTATCAGTTTCAGTCAGAGATACAATTTTTTTTGGAAGCTTCAATACTAATAGAATTACCTTATCTCTCATTGGTCATGCTCTCTACAAAGCTTTAGTACGAACCACCAACTATTGAGAGTTTCCGGGTGCTGAAGTCTGATGCTCCTTCTGTTTTCTGGATGTAAAATGAGCCCTGTGACACTACAGTGGTTTGCCTTGGCCATGGTAGGATGGCATGACATAGTTCCCACTCCTGGAACTGAGTCAGCAGGGCATGGCCCTCATGAGGGTTACTGTGGGCATAACACTTGTTGGGTGTGTGTATATATATATATTATATATTTCCATGTTCCTCTTGCACAATATGTTCCCCCTACAAAGGTTATCAGAATGTTTTCCTGCCAACATTTATGACTTCATGATAATTAGAAATACCATTAGTCCAGGAATCAAGGCTATGTTTATGTCTCAGCAAAATGGAAAATGCTGAGAACTTCAGGACTGCCCTGAAGGCTGTGGGAAAGAGGTGTGAAAACATTAGTTCAAAAATATATAATTTTGCAACTATGCAAAATATAAGGATGCAATATGAGTTGTATAGGCAGCTTCACAGATCTAAAAGAACAGAAGCAGCTGCACCATAAGCCAGCTTATCAGAAAGATACTAAGGAAGGAGATAAAGAGATTTAGGGAGTGCTGACTACAGGACAAGATCCCACCCGGCTAAGGTTTCTGTCTGTGCTTACAAAGGCAGGCAAGTACCTGAGTTCAAGGTCAGCCTGGGACAGAGGGAGTTTAGATCCAGTCATGGTAGAAATGGTAATTTTAGGTAGGATCTCACACAGCTAGCTTATTGACTATGCTTAACAAAGATCTCTGAATTCTTTTGCAATGTTAAAAAAATGTGCTGGCTGTCTCTGGATCACGAGATGCTGATTCATGGAATAATCAAAAGAGAGTCTAGGGTAATGACTATTTGATATGTAAATAAAAGACTAGGCTTTTTGAGCTGCAAGAGATGAGCTATCCAGAGAGTTTTCAAAAGCTGCCTCCAGCAGAACATAGAGCAAACTGAAAGCTGTCTCAAGGAAAACATAGGCCATCAGCTTAGAACCCAGGATTTAACTTCAACTCATTGTTTTGCAGCTCCCAGATGATCCTTCCCCAGATACCCTCTCCAATCGAAGGCTGGTCCTTGGCAGTCCAAGACAGTAGAGTGGGAATTGGGGTAAACAAGACTCAAAGCCTACATCCTTAGTCACTGTGATGCTTCAGCCCCCTCAAACAAAGACTGCCAAAAGGAACATAGGACACATTTGTGAGGCACTGAAAAATTCTCAAAGCCTTCCCTCATACATTATCCCATCCCATTTGTTTGAGCTTATCTACTGTCATTATGCTGTAGCAGAGACTACAGGGCCTGTGATGTGATTAGGGAGAAAACATAAGGCTGTGAAGAGCCAACAGAAGCAACAGAAGCACAGCTGAACCAAGCACTACTTCCTTTCTTCCAGTCTAGACTGGCAGAGCCAGAGAGGGGAGGGGGATATGGGGGAAATGAGTAGAAGGACAACTAGAAACTTGGGTCTCCATTCCAGAAGTTACACTGATGTTTTTAACCAATTAATCTCTTGACTTTTAAATGAAATTCAATTTAATTAGGAAATTCACATATACCCGCTCTGTTCTATGTGTCATTATACTGCATTAGATCTTATCATATAGCAGTGACCAACATAAAAGAAAAAGTCACTCTTGTCTCCAGACTTTTAAACTGTTGATTTCTTAAGCCTTGACATCTACTATTTTGGTTAGAGAAATGTTTGAAAAATATTTTTGCTGGAGGAAACAGAGGTATAGGTGTCTGTTTTTATAATACAAGACCTAGGATAATCTCCCTGAGAGGCTACCACTAGAAAGAGTTTCTGTCTCCTTAAATATTAAACTGGGGCTAGAGGGATAGCCCAGTGGTTAGGAACACTGTCTGCTCTTCTAGAAGATCAGATTTTATTCCCAGCTCCCATATGGAAACTCACAATCCAGGGAATCTGAAGTATTCTTATGGTCTCTTTGGAACCACACATGTATGTGGTACGCAGACAGAAATGCAGGCAAAACATTCATGCATGTGAAATATAAATAAGTAAATCTCTTCTCTAATTTGAAAAACATTAAATCCATGCTGGAGGAAGATCTAAGAATGGAGATCATTTCCATACACATGGCAGTCCCTACCACCAAGAGAGACTCAAATATGCTAAAAATCTTCTAGCAG
Source organism: Mastomys natalensis (assembly GCA_021653895.1). NCBI lineage: Eukaryota > Metazoa > Chordata > Mammalia > Rodentia > Muridae > Mastomys > Mastomys natalensis. Next base: position 1,005,088 of record JAJTUV010000140.1, read on the forward strand.
CTGAGGCTCATGGGAGTCTAGAGTTCATTTGATTCTTCTTGCCATACATTCATCTCTGCACATGCCTAGCAGTGAGATGATCTACAGGTTCTATTTTAGTAAACATTTTGCGTATCCATTTCCTATCCATCTAGGACAAAAAGCCATTCCAAAGAAGATAGGATCAAGTTCACTCTAGAGATACTGATAACAAGAGCAAGGATGTATAATGGATCTAGGCCTTCCTGGCCAGTATAAAGGCTCATGGTATGTGGCAATTATATTGAACTGAGCTAGTCATGTCAAACGAGAAGCCCCATGTGAGAATATGTCAGAAGAAGACATCAAAAAGCGAACAGAGGGGTGAAGGAGATGGTGGCTCAGTAGGTGAAGTGCTTGATGTTGAAATAGGGGAATTGAACTCATATACCCAGCATCCTGTAAAAGAAAACTGGGTATAACAAGGCCTGCCTGTTGTTCCAATACCCAGAGACACACACAGATGAATCCTAGGTATTCATTGGCCAACCAACTTAGCCAATCAGTGAGTTACATGTTCAGTGAGAGATCTTGGGGTGCAGGTAAGGTAAATGATAAAATAGGGGTCAGAAAGATTATAAAAGCCAAAGATGGTTAATAGCATCAAGGAAACTTTTTCCAGACACAGCAGGGCAGACACACATGAACTCACAGTGATTGTGACAAGATGCGCAAGACTCATGTAAGATCTATCTAGACAAAACCGCAGTATAGAAGCACAGAAGGTGGCTATGTAATACCACCAGTAGCTAGGGAGCTATTGGCATTTGGTGAGAAGTTGGTGTGAAGAGGTGGGAGAGTGAAGAGGGTGGTAAGGGGAGGAGTCGGGTGGTGAGTGTGTTCAAAATACCCTGTATACAATTTGCAAAGAATTAACAAAAATATTACAAAAGGGAATCCCAATTAAAAATAAACACACACAAATTTAAAAAAATATTTTATTTAGACATGGTTTTTTTATTAAATCATGAATCTGTAACGATATCTGTTTCCATAGGGCAATACAAGGCAGCCCCAGCTTGCATTCACCTCCTTTATTTACTACCCTCTGACCGGTTTATTTCCAAGTCCCACAGCATCCTGACTCTCTTCTTCCCACCCTTTCAATGTCTTTTTCTCTGGTGTCTTTCTCTAGAATATTTTTTTCTTTCTTATTCCAAATCAGGTTAATTCATCCCTCAGGTCTTGTTTTCTTGTGATCACTCAGGAAGCTTCTCATGGCAATTTTATGCTCATGTAAAGATTGAGATATAAAGTGGGTAGGATGGCCATTTGAGAGAATAAGATAGAAGGACTGAAAGTTAGAGGCCAGCCTGAGATACATCAAGAGTGGGAGACCAAGGATGAAAGACTGAAAGTTGGAGGCTGGTCTGGGATACATAAAGAGTGGAAAATTGTTTATATTCTGCTCTCTTATTTACTTACATTCTATGTTCTAGACATGTCTGACTTGTCTCTCAGTCAGTGGGCTTGAGAGATTGTGCCAGTTTTACAGTCTGGTTGTAATGCAATGCTGAGAATATAATAATGTCAAATAAAACAAAAGAGAAATATGTAATAGATCCTATCATATACACTTGTGTCATGGAATCGAAAGACTTTTGGTAATGCAAATAGCAGGATAAATTAAATGAGGGTGATTTATGGTGAAGGCAGAGCTATCTGCATCTTTTGAAATCTAAATTGAGTATATCAGGTCTGAGACCTCCTTGTAGCTGAAAATCAACTCTACCATCAGGCAGCCAACACTCTTTGATAAAGCACAGGAAGAAGCTGAATCAGTAAGCAAAAGGTGAGAATCAATTATAAAAACAACTGTAAAACCATGCATGGTGGCTCATACCTAGATAGAAAGATCATGACTTCAAAGACAACATGGACAATATAACAAGACACTATCTCAAAATAAGCAAATGAATAAGTAACCATAATTTCGGGCTATTAATTTCACCAGAAACAGTAATCTATCCACTATAGCATGCATTTTGTAAGAATGTACATATGGCTAGTCTACATTTATTCTTAATCTTACAGATAGTAACTGATATCTATAGTCACAGCATCCTGAACACACCCAATCTTGTTAAATAATTGCTGAAAATGTGTACATTTATTTAGTCTATTATCAAAGAAATCACTTCGTGGTGCCTAAAATGTTCCAGGGATGGCTCAGTGGGTAATGGTACTTGCCACTCAGCCTGATGACCTAAGTTTGGTTCCTAGAAATAGTAGTACCACAAAAACCCAAACTTTCCCTTTTCAAATAAAGCAAATTTCCCTTTCTTTGTGCATTAGCCACTCTGTTGGTTTCTATATAGACACCTCTTCCAATCACATTGATGGCTTTGTGGGATGGATACAAGTATTATCAAGACATCCATCAGTTTCTGTTATTCACGCACTTGTTAAGTGGTGATAGATATGTGAATCAGATCTAAGTATGTCTGAATGTGTTCATTCTTAAGTCTATGCACTTAACAACTCAGATATACTATCTGTGGTGGTTTGAATATGCTTGGCCCCGGGAATGGCACTGTTAGGAGATGTGCCCTTGTTAGAGTAGCTGTGGCCTTCATTGGAGAAAGTGGGTCACTGTGGGAGTGAGCTTTGAGACCCTCCTCCTAGCCACATGGGAGAGAGTCTGCTCCTGGCTTTTTTTTTTTTGGATGAAGATGTAGAACTCTCAGCTACTTCTCTAGCACCATGCATGCCTGGGTGCTGCCATTTTTCCTGCTCTGATGATCATCTTCTAAAACTCTGAATTTGTAAGCCAGCCGAAATTAAATGTTGTCCCTTATAAGAGTTGTGTTGGTTATGGTGTCTTTTCACAGCAATGGAAACCTAACTAAGAAACAATCTTTACCAAAATTGACATTTTGATGACTACTCCACTAAAATATTTAGGTTAGCAAGGTTAGCATGTCCTACTGAGGAGAATAAATATTTGTGAGTGGAGCTTCCAAGAGCAACATCATCCAGACCAGAGTACCTTAAACAAAGACACAGTAGCAAAAGTTGCCTTCTGGACTAATAAAAGAGAAGACTGTGGTGTTTTTAATGCTATGTGGTTGAGACTCCTGTTTTATATAAGCAAATTGATAAAATTGTACCTTAAACACCCAAAGAGCTACCATGAAGAAAGTAAAGTTCTAATGATATTGGACGTTTTCAATAAAGTCTCTCTCACTAAAGCATATTCTGTTCACAATTCAGCAACCATTTATGACCAGATTTCTTAGGATGTTTGTGCTATATTATCACTGTTTCTTAAAATTCTCATTGATTAAAAGAGTAATTAAGTATACACGCTCAAACTGTTCCTCATCACTAGTTAAATGCGGTAACTCTCTGGGAAGAAGAATGATTAATGCTAGGTTCCGAATTTCAAAATATATTTTTCACTTCTTGATATCTAGTCTTTAAAGTTCTAACCAGTTATCCAAGATCTGAGGTTTGTTAGCTTCTATCTCATGATCTCTCTTGTCTTCAACTCTTTTAGCTCTCTCCACAGAGCTGGAAGATGGGTTAATGTCATAGGACTGTTATTGAATGAAGTCAGGTTGAAGGATCCTTATGGGGAAAAGATTAATAAGAATACCTCTTCCTATTTATATGTCAGGCCATCAAAGTCAAAAGTCATCCTCATCACAACATAAAAATTGACCACTTAAGTAGCATCGCACTGTCTCGGGTAACTCAAAAGCTTATATACCAAGGCTCCCTGGAGATTACTTTTTAAAATAATATACAACACATTTTGAACTCTGTAAATCTCCGTGTCCCTTCTGTAAGTCTCCTAAAGTACAGATATAGGTAATAGGCATATAATGAATAGAAAAAAAAATGTACTCTTACATGGAGAAGATTTAAATATGCATTAAAATTCTGTGCTAAAAGTGCCAGGGATATAATGTTTATATAGTTTCATAAACTTCCACTGTACCTCAAAGACTATTTGCCTTTGGGGTGGCTAAGCAATAGAGAACTTGCTTAGTGTGTGACCCTAGTCCCTCAGTCCCTATTGCCAGAACAAAAATTAATGAAAAAAATTCTTAATGTGGAAAATCGTTAGAGTGCTAGGCTTACATAACCCAGTTCCTTCCCTCCAATCTAAGGGCATTACCCAGATTTCAGACACAGCCTTATCTATGAAGTGGCCCTAACAATGGGTGAACTAATTGCATTCTCCAGTCTAAGTTATTAGGTAAAAATTTTCTGTTGTTAATGACTTTCATTCAAAGTAAACCATAAAGCGAGGCTTAAGAGAGATTCAGAGTTGTTTCTCAGGCTTCAACAGGGATATTCTTCCTTCAATGACTTGCCCACATCTAGAAGTTGTTGATGCAAAAATAACTGTGATTTATATATAATCATGTCCCTGTAGTCTTCAGAGACATCTCCCTGCTCATTGGTCATACCCAAACTGCTATGACATCTGTCATATATAAGAAAATTGATTCCTCTTTTTTTTCGAACTCCCTAGTTTAAAACTGAGTACAATTTATCCTTTAAAGCCTCAAGCCAGACCATGTATAACGTTCATTAATTAATATACAGAAATATCAGCATAATTCATGCAAGCAGCTCATTCATATTGTGGGTAAGTCTACCATAGTATCTCAAAAGTGCAATTCTTTAACATGACAAAATGTAATTATAAGTGGTCAAACATTAAAACATTCTTGCCCAGATTAAAACCCACCATCCTCTATGGATGAATGCATTTTTATCTATAAGCCATTTTGTAGTCTTGTTTCAGAGAGTTACATTAATAAATGTCATTTATCTGAGAGTAGGTATACTGGCTAGTCTTATGTCAAGTTGGCATACAAACTAGAGTTATCTGCAAGAAGGGAACCTCAATTATGAAGATACTGCCATAAGATCTAGTTGTAATGCATTTTCTTAGTGATTGATGTGGCAAGGCCCAGGCCATTGTAGTTGGTTCCATCCCTTATCCTAGATTCTCTTAGAAAGAATACTGTACAAGCCTTGAGAGGCAAATCAGTAAGTAGCACCCCTCCTTTATATCCCCTCCTCCCTCCAGGTTCCTGCCCTGTTTGAGTTCCTGTCCTGACTTTCTTAGATGATGAACACCAATATGGAAGTATAAGTCAAATAAACCCTTTCCACCCCAAGTTGCTTTTTAGCCTTGGTGTTTCATCTCAGAAATAGAAACCCTATGTTAGCAGGGGTCTTATCCATTGGACTTAACTGATCAGTCCATTCCTATGACTAAAACTCTGGGGGCATTTTCATAGTCTTTCTGGAAATGATTTGTAAAACATAGCTATAAAAGAGAAGCTGTGCCGGGCGGTGGTGGCTCATGCCTTTAATCCCAGCACTTGGGAGGCAGAGGCAGGCGGATTTCTGAGTTCGAGGCCAGCCTGGTCTACAGAGTAAGTTCCAGGAAAGCCAGGACTACACAGAGAAATCTTGTCTTGAAAAAACAAACAAAAAAAAAAAGAGAGAGAGAGAAGCTGTATGAATAAACACAGAACTCTCATCTTTCAGATCACTGTAATATTTTCATGCACATCAATGTGATTATGCAAACATGCAGAACTCCTGAAAAACATGTGAAAGTGTAGGTCACCCATTGTACTGTCAATATCCAGAGTTAGAGGGGTCACAGAGCCCCTCTGGTAGAGCACCACACTGTGTCATATCACTGGACCTACTGTCTAGTCTAAATCAAGAGGTGCTATAAAATAGCTTGCCAGGGCATCCCACAAGCTCTCGCAGAACTGATATTCCATTCCATCGTTCCAATAACTTGTTAACAGAAGTGTGATAAGAGTTTTTAGGAATGAGTCTCTTAAACATCTAGGCATGTGTTAGGTGGAGGCGGTCAGATTTTTGGAATGAGAAATGTTCAGGACATTCTGCTATAGAGGACAGCAGAAGATAACATCAAAGTTTCTAGCCCAGCCCAACACACACTGAACAATCAGATACATAAATGAATGAGCGAATGAGTGAGTAAATGATGTAATCAGGAAGCAAATATAGAATAAAATGAGGGCACAATTAAATCTTATTACTCTCCCTGCCTCCACCCTTCTCTTTTTTGTATTTCTTTCTCCCAGCCTTTTCTTAACATCTCTGAAGTCACGAGAAATTCCTAGAAAATTCCAAGGTATCTCTGAAGAACATGTGAGTGCTAAGAGTTGGTTATATCATATACCATTTATCTTCCCAGGAAATGGAAGAATCCCCCAGGGCCATATATCCACGTATGCATGACAGAAGGGCAAACCTTCCAGAAGATCAATCCATATATCTGACTGCTTTGTAAGGGATTTACTAAGTGCAAAACAAATCATTCTTGGCGCCTGCCTTTGGAAACATTTCCTTTAGTGTTTAGAGAGTGCAGTCACCCGGTCACTGGCATTCTGAGACATGAAGTCTTGCAGATGGTTTAGTGTGTGCTCAGTAAGATGGTCTTCTCCATTAACTCCTCAGCTCTCAACACATGCTGTTTCCAAAGTCTGTTTAGGGCGGTAATCTTATGGCCTAGCAATAGCCTAGTAGAATTAGTATTAGGTGCTTTACTTGGCACTAAAAGATTTAGAAATGTGTTAACAGAAGTTCTACTAAAATGGCCCATCTGCAGAGCTTGAATATACCAGCTTTTAGACACACAGAATAGAAGAGCAGTGTTTGCAAAAGAGAATGAAAGTTTCACGGACCATCTGATGTCTAGTGGATTTGATTCAATGTTGTATTCCTGTGGACTTCCTTGAGAACAGTCTCCGTGTGAATAGCAGACATGTTAAGACTTTATTGGAGCACTCTCAGAACTATAAGGGAGCTGCAAGGAGGGTTTTGTAGAAAGACAAGAGGAGTACAACAGGAGTCAGAGGAAAGCCTTCTGCCAATCTTAGGGAATGCTGGAAGCAGCTGAGTCTTAATATCTACCCTCTCTACCTTCCACTGAAATACAAGCGTCAGGTACTTTTGTCTCTGCTCCTTTGACACAGGGCACTAACTACGCAGGAGCCATCAGCCTTAAACACTTCTGAATGCTAAGGAAATGAGTATCTTGTTCCAGAAAGAGAAATATGAGCATCTTTCTACAGTACTCACTGTATCTGCCATGGCTAGGGTAATACATAAGGGCACAAAGTAGCCCACTGAGAAGGACATGTTCATTATCAAGTATTCTAAGTTTGTTTTCAGAATATAACATAAGAATATCCCTGGAATAAAATCGGCATCTCTGGAGATGCCATACCTTTTGACATACACACACAAAAAAATAAGTCTTTACAAGAACTGAAGGGATTGTTCAGTGGTTTGGGGCATTCACTATAAATGAACTACGAAGATACACAAACAACATAAACAGCTCTTGACACTGCTTCAGAGAAGATCAACACATGGATTTTCATTTCATTGGTAGAGAAGTGAGATTCCTTAGAGACTCTCTTATAGAAAATAATAATAATAAAAAAGAATAATCCTTTCCGGAGACTAATTATCCAGCCATAGGAAGTTAGAATTGGAGCCAAGGACTCAAAGGAGTTTATACTAATAGACATTGAGATATCTGAGCTCTTCCTGGATCCAGCTTGTCAGATTCTGAACTTTTCTGACTGGATGAACAGTGAAAGGGTTGCTAATCTTATGAACTAATTTGCTATATATACTAGAAATCTTTCAAGGGAAGGTGAGACACTCACCATTAAAAAGGACATTAATTTTTATCTTTGAAGTAAACAGAAGATTCATATGTATAATTATGTCTGTCTATCTGTATAATAGCTAAGCTTTTTAATGTATGCTTCTGTATTTGTGTTTTCTTATTTATGATTTATTTCTTATAAACTATAATTATAGTTCTTTAAATCTCACAGGACATTTGTGTCTTTTTATGATTAATGAAACAATGTACATGTACATATATCAATTTTATTAATTGATCTGTAATGTTATTTATTAGTTCTATAATGTTATTTACTGTTTTTCTTGTCTTGTTTTGAAATAGTTAAGATTTATTTTATTTTCCACTCTCATTGGCTACTATGTTCACAGTTTAAAATATTTTGTAAAAGATTGATTATGGGTATTATATAACCAACTTGGATTCTAATTATAGAGGTAGAGTCCTCTACCCTTCAAACTATAGAAAGGTTCTTAGAACATGATATAGCTAAATAATACCCACCTCTGAGTGTCTTGCAGTTTTAAGCATGTTATTTGAATCTGTATTTACATTGAGTATGATCAGTATTTTAAAACAATGACTTATCATTTTCATCCCAGTTTATTTTATTTTTATTTTAGTACATTTTATTTACTTGAGTTGTAAAGAATTCTTGTGGTCTTTGTTGTTGTTGTTGTTGTTGTTTTGTTTTGTTTTGTTTTGTTTAGATTTTATCATCTATGGCCATACAAAGTCAATATTGCATTTTAAAAGAAACTAATTTTTCTCAAAATTTTAAACTAGTCATAAAACTTAGAAAATGTTTCACAGATATTGATGCTAAAAACAATTCTTGTTATCTCCTAAATATTATGACAGTATGCCAATGTTATTAACGTCAACAGTTTCAATGTCCAAGACAGCTCTATCTCTGGTTAGTAAGTACTATAAAGGTGATATTTCTTCATTTAACAAAGTCTTCAAAGATGGCCTGACACAGTTGAGAGAATTAGGAATGGTAAACTTTAACCTCAGGGTCTACATTGTGTTTCGTTTGCCACTAGTTTGAGATCTACTGAAATGCTCTGAGAACCAGCTAAATCCAAATCCATCCATACTAGGCCACAGTATGCTATGGCTGTTAGCCTATGGCTTGTCAGTGAAACACAGGTCACCCAGGGAGGTCAGAGGTCAAACATTTGAAAACATTCTGTGCCTTCATCCTTTCAAAGTCTGTTGATAACAACCTTCAGTTGTTATGAAATAGGTCCAGAGCAGAAAGTCAGTGTCAGGTAATAAGTGGGCTACATCCCAACCATCCAATCTATACAGATACCTCCTAAGAGTAAAGCTGTAAGGACCAGCCAGCTCTCTCATGATTGGTGCCCCACTTCTACAGTAATGCAGGCCATTGCAGACCAGCTCTGTCCATCAGAAAGGCCAACAGTATAAATAAATATCACTGAGACACTCCTAGGAATAAGGCGTGATGAGGGGGGATAAAAATTAAGAAATAGCTCTATTCAGAGTCATGGAACTTGAGGGGAAAGCCAAGAAAAGCATCAAAACCAAAAAACAAAACCTACTTGGCAAAAGTGTAAATTAATCAAAGTGCCACTTCAATATCTCTCACTTTCTATTTTTAAAAGCAGTTCATAAGTATGTAATATGTAAAGAACACTCTGCAGAACTCTAAAACATTTGCTTGCATTAGACAACATGGCTAAGCCATTTAAATAAGCACAAGGCCAAAAGTACTATCATTGTTATCATTAATCTGATAACTTTTTACATTTTTTATTTATCTTGTGTTTGTGTGTGTGTGTGTGTGTGTGTGTGTGTGTGTGTAAGATGTGCCCATGCCACAGTACACATGTGAGAACCCACAAAACAGTTTGTAGGAATTGTTCTTTATTCCAATCATGGTTGTTTCAGAGATGGAACACACTTTGTCAGTTTTGCTGGGCAATTGATTTATCCATGGAGTCATCTTGTCCAAGAGGTTGAATCTAAAAATCATATTGTTATTTGATGCATTGTGTAAATGAAATATAATGATGATAGGGCATCTCATCTCAGGGCATTAGGCAAGTGTTCCTCTCAAACAATAATGCTTGTCCTTTGGAAGGGGAGCACATGAGGATTTGTCTCATAAAGGTGACTTTTTGCCATAAAACAAACCTTTGTGCTTTTCTTTAACCTCTCTGTACAGAAATGAGGATGTCTACCAAGGAAAGATTAGGAAAACTATTGAGACAAATACTGTGGTGGCTTATGTTAGGAATGCTTATAAGACATCTTTGCTTCTTTCTTTGTTTCTGTCTGTCTGTCTGTCTGTCTTCTGTCTATCTTTTCTTCCTCCTATCTTCCTCCTGTCCTTCTTCCTTCTCTCCCTCCCTTCTCCCTTTCTTCCTTTTTATTTATTCTTTCTTATATATTACACTCCTATTGCAGTTTCCCCTCCCTCCAGTCACTCCCCCCAGACATCTCTTTCCCCAGGTCCATGCCCCCGAACCCAAATCTTCACTCAGAAAATTTCAGGACTTCCAGGAACATTATCCAAATATGACATAACAAGTTACAATAAGACCAGGCATGAGCCGGGCGGTGGTGGCGCACGCCTTTAATCCCAGCACTTGGGAGGCAGAGGCAGGCGGATCTCTGAGTTCGAGGCCAGCCTGGTCTACAGAGTGAGTTCCAGGACAGCCCAGGCTACACAGAGAAACCCTGTCTCGAAAAACCAAAAAAAAAAAAAAAAAAAAAAAAAAAAAAAGACCAGGCATGTATTCTCACATCAAAGCTGGACAAGAGGAAAAAGGTTCCCAGAGGCAGGCAAAAAAGTCAGAGTCAGCCCCCACTCCTACCATTAGAAATCCCACAAGAACATCAGGGTACAAAACCATAACATATATGCAAAGAACCTAGGTCAGACCCATGCAGGCTCCCTGATACCTGAAAGCCCACTTGAGTTCCAGTCAGTTGATTCCATGTTATGTGTTATTGAGGTGACAAGTCATATTTCAAATGAAAACAAAATATACAGAGATATTCATGTTTGCCTCTCTCTAACATGTAAAAATTAGAAGCAGTAACAGTAGAATCAATTCGAGATCAGCTAAAGAAAGCCCTCCTTATAATACAGGAGGTTTGTTAAATAATGTCTTTCATCGTAAGTGTTTGTGGAGGTCTAAGTCAACGGTCCTAAGACTTTGCCTAAGTAACTTGTTTGGGGTGGCTTTCTTCCTCTGTTGCTGCAGATGCAAACACTGCACCTGCTGCTAATTGCAGCCACAATTAGACTATTATGGGAATAATTAGACATTTAATTTTGAAGATGTAAATGACTGGCCCACAATTAGTCTTGGCTAAAGCATTTACACCATATTAAAGGAAATTCTGTTCAAATGAGTCAAATTTTCTACGTTCTCTGTTCCTCCTTTGCTAACAATGGCAAAAGGAATACAATATGGTTATTCTTATTAACCATACTGAATGATAAAGATCTAAACAAGGACAGCAGAGGCATAAACAGAAACCAGGAAAATCAACTGTCAGACCTGCTTCAAACAATGAGCCCATCACTTAGTCTCCATTGGCAAGCTAGCAGTTTATGAATGGAGCAGGGAAGATTGCCACAAGTGTGACATCATACGTGAGTATCTTCTTGTCTGATGTTATGTACTTCAAGATGGGAGGTTATGGGGATCTACATCTAGCCTGGTGCCATCCAAGCTGACGGATGATCCGGACTTTGACTTTGACCAATTTATCCCTGCGTTTCTCCTTAGGTCACCTTTTAACTGTGAATGTTCAAAAGTCATCTGTTCTTTACTGAAGTCCACTTTTGCAGTTACAGTTACATGCTTAGAACCACCTGCAGTTGACCCAATGATTTTTATTAAAACATGACAAAAGAGGCAATTCCTCTCCTTTTGATACCTAGAAAACAAAAAGGGTATAGAAGAACTATGTCTTTTATGTCCTAGCTTTTATATTTCTCAAAATGTTGGACAATACTTATACAACAGGACCAAATTCTTATTTTCTCAGTGTAGTGCACATTTCAGTGTAAGGTGAAGTATGCATATTAGTTTGCTCTTGTGTCATATTTATCTTGAAAGGCTTATATTTCCAACATATTGCTTAAAATATTGATATGCTTTAAAATGGAAATGCACATGTGAAATTCTCTTTCTTGTACTCAGAGACAAAGCACTCCACTCCACTCTCCTGCAGGCTGTGTAACGAAATCATTAATTGGTTTGCAGAGTTCCTCAATTTACTGGCTGAAGTTTAAATGTACCCTTAAACATCAAGTATGAGAAAGTATAATAAACACAGAGAGTCTTTATCATCCCTCCAACTCCAAGACAGACCACTTCTAAGTTAATGCTGTACATTATAACTGCCAGTTATAACAGAAGCCTAATTTATCAATTAATTATTAAGCACTTTAGATGGGAATACCAAAGCTTGTCTAAGTGGGCAGTTCAGGTATTCCTATAGCTTCATGCTAGTGAGTGTTTCTTTGTTTTAAGCACTGCACAAATGTCAGGAGGATACTGTGAGGGAGTTCCTGACACTCTGAACTTCAACTTTCACATGGTACCATCCATAACCAAGTGACCTGCTGCTGCTCATTAAAGTTAATACAGTAGCTCATTCCCCATCAATATTAATCAGTAGCAAATTACATTCATTTTGAGGCTAGGCAGGCAGTAGGAAAGTAAGTAGACTGCATGGACAACTTTTCTGTCACCCCTCTGTTTTTATTCAACACAAAGGAGAATAATAACAGAAATAGGATATATTCTAATAAGTGCTAGAAATGTCTATTGATACCACTTCAATATAACCACAGGAAATTGATTTTCCAGGCTAGGTCTTCACCTCAAAATACAGACAAGACTAGAAGAAAGGATGAGGGCATTCAGGTGATGATCCCACTTGACTAATTTTGGAGTTATTGCTTTTCCCCTTTATTGAGCTCTATGTTTCTCAAACATTACAGACCATCTTGTCTACCTTCTGGTAGTAATTGTAAACTCTTCAGAAACCTCTATGCTGTAATATTGATTTTTTTCTTTTAAAAAGTGATATATGGAAACACAAATGTAGAAACACACATAAAGCATAAACCACAAACTAGTAGAATTAGTCAGAATGATGTATCTAAAAAAGTAGAAACCTAATGGTTTTTACTTCAAATACATTCGTCACTGAAAGATCATTAGTGCCCATTTTATGATCACACTGTGGTTATGATTGTTCTCCAGTATTTGAAATGTTACTGGAAATTGAAGGTTAAGAAGTAATCACATTAGATCAGGACACTGTGAGGTATTCTCTGATCTACTGGGAAAGCAATCTCTAGAGGAGAATAATATTGAGCCTGAAGAGAAAAGATGCTGTACTGTTGTGAGAGATGCTATTGGTTTATTGAACAAGATGAGCTTTTCTAGCACTTTACCAGGTATAAGTCAAATAGCACCTTAAAGTGGAATCACAAATTCAGTGACCATTTAGAAGAGTGCAGAGGAACTAGAAACCCCCCTTCATACCTATCATATAAGTGCTTCTACATACATTTAAACATAGCAACATGTGCACAGAAATGTCGTATACTCAAAGCATGGCACTGATCTGGAAGCATCAGTGGTATCTGAGGACTTATAAGTAGTGCAAGATCTCAACCCCTCCTCAAATCTATTAAAATGGAAACTTTGATGGTGATTACGACAACCTGATGGGCATGACTGATGCACAGGAAAGTTTTACAATCACAATATTATAAAACCTGATAGATTCCTATGTAGTAGTTGGGCGGATCAAGTGGCCTTGTCATCTACAAAAGATAAGAGGTGATCTGAGGTAACATATAAGAGATGTCTGATTCAGTGAAGTTCCTAGAATCACCAGGTAGCTTTGGGTATTGGGGTAAGTTACTTAATATTGGTAGATTCTAAATTCAGATTAGATAAAACACTCAAACACGGTAGTATAGGCCTGTAATCCACCACTTAGGAGATAAAGGCAAGAGGATTAAATGTGAGTTTTTGCAGACCTGATTTTCTTGCCATATGTTAAGGGTAAAGTATATAAGCAGTTATTCACTCTCACTCTAAAGGAAGGGCATTAGTAGGTTTCGTGGTTACAGGGTATTAAACTGAACCATATGTTTTCATAAATGATGGGAATTTTTAGTAGGGTTAGCATTGTAGTTGGGAATTCATGTTGGCTGAAACACGACAGTGAGTTGATAAGATTTGAATCTCGCCATTTTCGATGTGTGCAACTGTATCACATTCTCCTAATACATTAAAGTAGCTTCAGAATTATAAATCAGTTGATTACAAAACTAAAACATTAACATCTTTAAATCTTAGATTACAGGCTTTGCTGTTCTGCTTAGTAACTTGGTTAACTTCTCCTTATATAACAATATAAATTAAGAATGCTAATCAAAAGAACTAAGAAATACTGAAGAAAGAACATTATCATTTAGGGTATTTTGAGTTTCAGTTGATTACTGGTTTTTAATTACATTTCAAAAAATATTAATATCTGTGTTTTTGCCTTTTCTACTCTATTTTTTCAGCTAGCTTTGTTATATAAATAGATTTTTATTTCTATTCTTAAATATTTAAATATTATAATTATATAACGTCTCTATAAATTGGTCCTCCATAACAAAATTGGCTGTTACATCAATATGACTCTATGTATTTTTATCATTTTTATTTATTATTTTATTTGTGTGTATTTGTGTGTGTGTGTGTGTGTCTGTCTGTCTGTCTGTCTGTCTGTGTCCTTGTCTGTGTCTGTGTGTATCTGTGTGTGAAGTTCTCCTGAGTAGGCCAGAGCTGTCAGATACCCCTGGAGCTGGGGTTATAGTTAGGTGTGAGCCACCTATACACGCAATATGAGCATCTACCCACTGAGCCATCACTGAGACACATCTTTAGCTCTATTTATCATTGTTTATTGCCTTTAAATTTTTACTGCAGCAGACATCTACGAAAATAAAAGACTATAATACTTTATTAAAATTCCAACTACTGTGAATACAAGAATTTAATAATCTCATTAATTTTATTGCAAATGACTACCTTAGTTACTTTCCCTTCCCCCATTAATTTATTTAAATCCCACAGTCACCAACCTTCCAGTCCCTCCCTCACACAGCCCATTCACCCATTCTCCCTTCTTCTTCTCCTCTGAGAAGGGGAAATACCCCCCCCCCAGTACCAACCCATCCCGGCACATGAAGTCACTGCAAGACTAGGTACATCCTCTCCCACTAAGGCAAGATGAGGCATCCCAGTTAGGGTAACAGGATCTGCAGGCAGGCAAGAGAGTCAGGGACAGTCCCGCTCCAGTTATTGGTGGACCTGCATGAAGACCAAGCTGTATATCTGCAACATGTGTGTGGGGAAGGCTATTTCCAGCCCGTGTATGCTCTTTGGCAGAGGGTACACAAAGTGTTGGGCCAATAATGTACTCTTGACAAAAGAATCCTGAGATATGATAATATACTTTATTTGAAGACGCTGCTTCTGGGAGCAGATTGTTACATAGTTTTATTATTTACTTTTCCAGTTGCTTGAGGAAACTACTTTGATAGAAGCAATCTGAGGAAAGGTTTATTTGGACTCAGAGCTTGAGGGTATGATACATCATGATGGGAAGTCAAACAATGGAAGAGTGAAGCAGCAGTGAATTACCCTTCCCAAGTCAGCAAGAAAACACTGATGAATGCTTGTACTTGGCTGGATGTCTTCTTTGTGTGGAGTCCTGGGACACCAGCCCTTGGAGTGGTGATATGTGAATTCAGGATGAAACTTCAATTACTCTAATCTAGATAATATGTCATGAATATACCCAAAGGAGAACCTAATCTAGGTAATCCCTCACAGACATCCCCAGGAGATAATGTAATCTAGATAATTCATTACAGGCATGTCAACAGGCTTACCTCTTAGGTGAATTTAGATGCAGTCAAGTACACAATCAATGTTAACTATACACAACAAGAGATAACTAGAACTTTACTGTTTAATTGATTTTCTTTTCTGAAAGTTAGTTTCTTTCCAGTAAATTTACTACTAATACTTCTATATTAAACATATTTATAGGGAGCTGGAGAGATGGCTCAGCAGTTAAGAGCACTGGCTTCTCTTCTAGAGGTCCTGAGTTCTGTTCTCAGCAAACACATGGTGGCTCACAACCATCTGTAATGGGATCTGATGCTCTCTTCTGGCATGCAGGCATACATACAGGTAAAGAACTCATATGCTTAAAAAATAAAACATATTTTTATATAATTTATACAGATACCTATTTTTTCAGTATATATTTTAGTAAACAGAATTATGAGTGTCATAGGTATAAACAAATACTTAAAGATTCTGAATAAGTCTTACCACATTTTATTCATGAGAGATTGTAACAAAGTACACTCCTACTCTCAAAGTAAAAGAGTAAGCTTGTATTCATATTCTTTTCAACATGGATAATTAGTATTTTAAAAATTAGTAATCAAGAGACTCCCAAAATATGACAAGTTTATTGCTGTTGCCTTTGGTTACCTTCCAGGGGTGAAAGGTAAGTCCCCATTGCTGAAGACACAATACACTTCGGACACTAGACCCAGAGAACTTGAGCTGCATCTGACCTGAAAGCCTCCTCCTCAGCAGTGGCTTTCATGGTACCAGGAGGTGTCATGTAAGCTTCCAAAGGAGGGAAACAGCTAACACTGCTACCTGGCTATGATGTCTATGGACTACAACAATAGTGCCACTTTCTGTGGGGCCTATGGGGGCCATTTTATTCAAACTACCTCATTGTTTAATTTTTTCCATGCTCACAAATAATGGTGTTAAAGCCATATGTGGTTGTTCAAAATAAGCGGAAATTCCTTACAGGTGTGCCCTTTATTTTTGCATTTTAATTAATTCTAGATTTAGTCAAGTGGACAACCAAGAATAGTCACCATAAGTCTACCCCTTGTCAACTTGACATCCAATCATATCTCCTTATACTGTGATTAATTTCCAAATGAGGACAATAGCCAGATCACAATAATGTGTAAATGAAACTAACCCACATACAATTGCAAACATATTATATATTTAACTAGGTCATAATTATTCCTAACATGATAGTACTATCCATTGTACAACCACAAATTGATTATGAATTTAGAATAGGTGGCAATGTCTTTGAGGGATATTCTTTTAGTATCTTAAACTTGGTATATGGGATAGAGTAACAGACCCAAATGAGGAATGTCCTTGACTCCAGTATCCAAATAGGACCACCAAATGTATTTCTTTTCTGGTAGTGGTAAAGGTCAGGTGCAATAACTTATCTGTCACCTTATAAGGAATATTTCTGTATGCCCCCAATCCACTGGACTCCTAAGAATTGCAAGACCTTGAATTTTGGTTGGATGTATTGCCCATCTTTTGCTGTTCCTATGAGTTACTAATGAGTTCAAAGTGGTGACTACCTGCTCACTTGGTCCAATTAGCATAATGTCATCAATGCAGTGCCACAATGGAATCTTATGTGGAAGAGACAGGTGATCAAGATCACTTCTAACTAAGTTATGACACAGGACGAGGGAGTTAATATATTCTTGAGGTAAAATAGTGAAGGTATCCTACTGTCTTTGCCAATTGAAAACAAATTGCTCTGGTGATCTTTATAGGCAGGTACTGAAAAGGGGGCATTTGCTAGATCGATAGTTGCATACCAGGTACCAAGAGATGTGTTAATTGGCTCAAAGAACGACACCACAGCCAGTACAGCAACTGCAACCAGAATCGCTGCCTGACTAATCAACTGTCACTAATCAACTGTCATTCTCCACATCCGTCTTCAGGAATGACCAGATAAGACTGTTAAAGAGAAATGCAATCCTTGCATCTTTTAAGTCCTTGATGATGGCACTAATTTCTGTAATTCCTCCATGAATGTAATGTTGTTTTGGGTCACTATTTCTGTTGATAAAAGCAACTCTAAAAGCTTTCATTCATTCTTTCCAGCCATATAGCCTTCATACCACAGGGTTAAAAATAGTCTTCCTCATTCAAATATCTGGATTAGAAGTACATCCCCCTTCAAATTAAGTAGAAGTCCCTCACAGCTATACCCTCAATTTTGAGAGGTTTAGTTAATTCCAGATGTAGTCAACATGACAACCAAGAATAACCATCACATATGAAAAAATGTGAGTTAAAGAAATGGCTCAGTGGTTGAGAACACTTGTTGCTCTTCTGGAGGACCTAAGTTTGGATCCAGCCTGTAGAGCAGACATCAGCTCATAGCTGACTGTGTCTAATTGCACATATGCTCATTTGTACATACTCACTGATATAATCATAAATATAAGTAAAATAATAAAAATAAATAGTAAAAATAGAAAGCTTAGTTTAGATCAGAGCTACCAAGGCTTAAAGACATACCTTTTCATATAGTCAAGGCTTGTATTTGGGGGAAGGGCTGAAACAGTCTCACTCTACAGTCCAAGCTGGCCTGGAACAACTAGATAGCTCAGGTAAACCTATAATTTACTAGGTAGCCCAAGATACCCTTAAACTCATAATAGTCCTCCTGGTTCAGCCTCCCAAGTGCTGGGATTCCTGGCAGGAGCTGCTTAATCTGTCTTGCATATTCCTAAAGCAATTCCGTAGTATTTCCAACTTCACTGAACTGATGCCATGTTAGCATTAGTTGAGTGTTTCTGTTGTCCCACAATTAACCATTAGTTATGTTCTATCAAACTTACATGAACCAGGATATTTTCACTGGGCTTCATAGACTCATTTTACAAGCATTACTAAACCAAACAGAGTTGCATACATCTGGACTTCCAACACTAGGGATAATGTAGAAAAAGTATCAGGAATCCAAGGCTACGTAGCAAGTTCAAGTCTAGACTGCATGCAAGGGAGCCTGTCTCTAGAGGTGCACAAACATTTTTCAGGACCAACTGTGTGTTATATCTGCATTATGATATTCTGTTCTCACAATCCTCAATAAGGAAGAATTGTATAATCAAAAAGAATTAACGTCAGAGGGAGTGCTTACTGACTCGTTTCCACAGTAAATCCAATACTCTAACTCCAGGATTCTGACTGTTCAATTATCCACACAAAAATTTCCAAAGTTGCATATTTGTAGTCCTAGGCCATGTTACACATCGAGTTCAACTTATTTAAAAAAAAATTTTAAGGACTAAACTAGAGTGGGAAACTGACATTCATTTTAGCTCTATGTAATGGACTGTTGACAAAGAAGAAATCCATTTTTAATGCCCCAACATGTCATTAGGAGAGCAAGCTGACTGAGAGAACTGAACCTGGCATTTATCACTGAGCCAAGATAAAGAGCCACTGAGTTGTGGTATTCTATGACCTTCTTCCTGACAACCACTCACAAGGTATCCAATTACTTACGCAGTCTTTCTGCATCATTTAAGCAGGCATTGATTTTCCTATGCTAGTTTAATGAAGAAAAACCTGGAATTCTTTGATGGTAACATCCTAAATGCATAAAGAACTTCTTTCTCTAAATTCCATGATCTCCAGATGTCTCTGTCCTTGACAGTACATTTTTTACCTTATGACCATGAAAATGAGCTGAGGATTAATAATCCATTTAATATGTAATCATAAAAATGATAACTGATATCTGCTTCACACTTCTTTCCCCTTGAGATTTCAGCTCAGATAGTAAAAATAAGACATCACACACAAGGTAAAACCTATTCGTCCAAACAGGGTCTGTACACGATCAAATAGTACTTAAAGAGGCAGTGTAGAAGGTACTATAAAGTACATAAAGTACTGGCAATATAAAAGAGAATGTGTTCTCTCTTATGCCTAAGTAATGCCATAAGTAGCCGCTGATAAATGACTGCTCTCTGTGAACAAGAAGTGGCCAATCCCTGGCTATTAGTTAGCTTGCATAAAGTCTGAGATCCATGCCAGTGTCCACTAACTCTTCTCCACACTGGACCATCCTAAGGTTGTGTGGTTAGAGAAATGCTTTCATTGAGACAATGATTGCAGAATGAGTTCTTAAGGAAACATCTGACTGGGAAAATATAGTTCTAAAGTAGAGACAGCCACTATAGTATATTTCAGTATAATTCTCTATAAAATTCTGACATTACAAAGATGATATTTGTTGTCAGTAAAAATAAAATGATCTCATCACAAAATTCTATACATAAAATGGTCTTTGTTTTCCAGTGCCACATCCCCTGAAATCTATTGTTTGCCTCACCTATAAAATAAGCATTAAATGCCTAACTCTCTATACATTCTTTGCCAGGGAAACATTCTAGGTTGAGTATTATCAGCGTTGAGTATATTACTAGGGTGACTTGTTCACTATACATTTAAACTTTAATATAAGTAATAGAAGAAATAACTTGAAAACATTAAATAGTTTTAGAGGAGGATACATGGACCAAATCTTGAGTTTGTAAAATAGTTGACCTTCCCAATATTCCTTTGGGAAGACATGCAATTTTTAGAATTCTCTACTATATGTAATTATTGGAGGAAAAATTATTTCCTGAAAAATAGTGAAAACAATTGAGGAAATGAATTGAACAAAGAGAAGATTGAGTTTCTTGGCCTCAGAAACACCAAAGCCAAGAAATTATAAATAACTTGTAGTCATATACAGAAGAGAAAAATATAAACAATCAATTTCAGGAAAGAATAATCACTAGTAGTCCAGTTCCTATAATTATTAATAAGGATACATTAATGCTAAAAACACCTGTGGTCACATATTGTATGCCTTGGATAAGTGAACAAATTCTTTGCATTTCAAATAACCCAATGTCACACAAGAAAAACAAATAACAATAAAAGTTAAAGTACTCTATATTGACCATAGAAATTAAGTTTAGTTAAATGCTTTCCCAGAAAAGAATATGGCTCATGAAGAGCCATATATTAATATATATATATATATATATATTGTACATATACACATACACACACAACACACACACATATATAGAATTTTTATATATATATATATATATATATATATATATATATATATTCTACACAAACTTTTCCTGAAGATGGGAACCTGTTCTCACATAAAGATTTCAGCTTTACTATAAAATCAAATGAAACCACGCTGCTCAAGTCCAGAGAAAAAGCAGAGCCTAATAAGTCTCACGAACAAAATTCTTAAAGAAAATACTAGTATATTTAATATATTACTTAAAGAAAACTACATTCTGATAAAGTATACTTGTTTCAATTCAAGGATAATTCACCATCAGAAAAGAAAGCAATCTTCTCAGTAAACAAAATGCATTTGACAAGATTCCACAATGACCATTGTATATTCATTTCCTCAAAAGTAAAACATTCCCTCCAGGAGGGAGGAAAGGGACTCTGACCACTGAGATAGCTGAGGAAATGCACTACGTTCAAGAACTGACAACTTAGAAGACTCAGAAGGATATTATTCACTGTTTATAGTCAGTTTTCAAGTATTTTGGGGCAGTGTCAGTATCAATCTTTTGTATAGTTTTCAAATTAACTATATCCCTTATTTCTGAGTTTTTGACACACTTTCATGTAAGCATGTGAAAAGTTGTTTATCAGTAGTCTTTCAGAAGTGGCAAGCTTCAGTGAGATCCAATTGTCAATCAATTAGTGTGAAATGAATAGGACCAACACTGCCAACCTTGGGTGAGCATTTGACATAGAAGTTTTGTGCAGTCCTTTGACAGGGAAGCAAAGTAATACAAGAACACTGCAAAATACTTTGGCACCTTTTATAGTAGTAAACATATGTATAGCGTAAGAGTCAATGGTTTTTAGTTTTCAAGAAAAAAATATTCCACCTCTCAATTGATGTGATAATGAGGTCAGAAATTCAAATAAGCAAGCCAAGTATTCATGGAGGGAGAATGGAAAAGCAGATTGTGGTATACCTACAAAATGGAATACTACTAAGCAATATAAAGGAATGAATGACTGCTAGAGGCAGTAAGAAGGGTGAGGATCAAACATGTTATTGAAGTTTTTAAAAAGGCAAACATCAATATCATTCATTACATGATAACTTATTTTACATTTCATATGAAGCCAAATGACAGAAACAGATAATAGGTCAATGTTTATCAGAAGCTGGAGGTAACAAGAAGAGATTGACTGCAAAAGATCAATTTCAAGGTCAGATATTCTCTATCTTGATTGAGCAAGTAGTTAAACTGACATTGTTAGGACTCATTAAACATTACAACAGAAGAGGTACAATTTGTTAAATATAAAGCTTGCCTCTGCTTTAAAACATACATTCCCTTATTTATATTTTATGTCACAAATTTTTTTGCCACTGAAATACTGACAACAGTGCCTACCAGACAGAGTTGCATACACACTGACTTCTCTTTGCTTCTTTGTTTAGTAGCTACTCTTTTTGATTTTTTTTGGGGGGGGGCTTGTTTGTTTTGGGTTTTTATGTGTTTGGTTGGTTGGTTTGGTTTTGGGTTTTTTTTGTTGTTATTTTTGTTTTTTTGTTTGTTTGTATAACTCATTCACGCTCACTAAATTTTTTGCCATCTGTGAAGTTGGGGTAAATTGTGCCTGGTCCATAATTTCAGCATTGGGAAGACGGAGTCAGGGGGATTACCTGATTACACGAGTTCAAGACTTACCTGGGTTTCATAGCTAGACTCAGACTCAGAGAATAACTGGGAAGAGGACAGCCCTAGATAGTATGATACAACTTGAATATCTATGTAAGTGGGTTTTCCATTCTGGAGTATTAACATATATATAAAAATGGTCTTCAAGCATGACTGCTTTTTCATGGGAGGGAGAAATCCATTGGAAGTACTTTAATACTATTTCCTATTTCATTGACCTCATTTCAGACATTAAGCCTATATGAGAACTTGGTTTAGTCTTAATATCTATTATATTCTAAATTTAGAGGAAAAATCCTATATTTTTTCTTAGAAACAAAAATAATAACTCAAATGTTATATATTTTAATCATTATTATATGTAACGTGGCTTTTGTAAGTAACGATTATTTAAATTATGTTATTATAAATCTAAAAGCAAGAGAAAAGTTAATGGTTGGATTATATACCTGAACTTCATTAATAAGACTCCTTAATGTTTAATTAGTAAATTTATAGTATTGAAGTAAACAACATTTATATGTTTTTTTATAGCTACTCCATGATTTCTGCCATGCTGTTAATTTTGATGTACTTGCCAGAGATCAGCTAGTCCTCACTAGGCAACACTTTCCAGTCTTCTGTGTGAATGCAATGTTCTCTCAAAGCATCTATCCCCATGAGACTTCCACATAGACAGTTGTACTCCACTTGAGAAAATGCATCTGAATCATCCATTTCTTTTTTTTTTTTTTATTGGAAATTTTATTTATATTTCAGATGTTCTCTCCTTACCCTATTCCCCCCCTCCCTCCCAGGAACTCACTATCCCTTCCCCCCTCCTCCTGCCTCCACGTTGGTGTACCCCCACCCACCCTCCCCATACCTCACCTCCCCACCCTCGAATATCACCCCCCCACGATGTCCAGCCTTCATGGGACCAAGGATCTCTTCTCCCACTTATATATAGCTCCCTTGCATATATAGCTGGAGCCATGGGTCCCTCCCTAAGACTCCCAGGCTGGTGGTTTAGACCCTGGGGGCTCTGGTTGGTTGGGATTGTTGCTTTCCTCATGGTGTTGCGAATCCTCTCAACTCCTTCAGCCTTCACTCTATCTTCTCCATTGGGAACCCCATGATCAGTTTAATGGTTAGCTGTGAGCATCTGCCTCTGAGTATGTCAGACTCTTGCAGACTTCTAAGAAGACAGCTATATCAGGCTCCTGTCAGCATGTACATCCTGACATCCACATCAACCTCTACCTTTGGTGACTGCACATAGGATGGATACCCGGTGGAATGGTCTGTAGACGGTTCCTCCTTCAGTTTCTGTCCTGCACTGTGTCTCCATATTTGCTCCCTTGAGTATTTTGTTACTCCTTCTAAGAAGGACTGAAGCCCCCCCCTACTTGGTCATCATTCTTCATGAGCTTTATGTGGTCTGTGAGTTGAATCTTGGGTATTTCAGGCTTCTGGGCTAAAATCCAATAATCAGTGAGTGAATACCATGTATGTTCTTTTGTGATTGAGTTACTTCACTCAGGATGATATTTTCTAGTTCCATCCATTTATATAAGAATTTATCAAATTCATTGTTTTTAATAGCTGAGTAATATTCCATTGTATAAATGTACCACATTTTTTGTATCCATTCCTCTGTTGAAGGGCATCTGGGTTCTTTCCAGTTTCTGGCTATTATAAATAAAGCTGCTTTGAACATAGTGGAGCATATGTTCTTGTTATGTGTTAGAGCATCTTCTGGATATATACCCAGGAGTGGTATAGCTAGGTCCTCAGGTAGTGATATGTCCAATTTTCTGAGGAACCACCAGACTATTTTCCATAGTGGTTGCACCATCTTGCAATCCCACCAACAATGGAGGAGTGTTCCTCTTTCTCCACATCCTTGCCAGCATCTGCTATCACCTGAGTTTTTTTATTTTAGCCATTCTGACTGGTGTGAAGTGGAATCTCAGGGTTGTTTTGATTTGCATTTCCCTGATGACCAAGGATGCTGAACATTTCTTTAGGTGTGAAGCATCTTTTCTACATGCACTTAATGAATATTTTTAGTTGAAAAATAAATCAAAATGTTTCTGCTTCATGAAAAAAACATATACCATCTCATTTCTAAACAATATAATTACAATGACTGGAGTGAACAAGAGAGAACACCTGCCTTTGAACAAGCCAAAATAACAGAAAAGATTAAAGTGAAAATCAAAATTAACCAAAGAAAATAATAAATACTGACAAAGCATGAAAAGTACACAGATTTATCCTCAATTTCCAAACGCTATGTCAATTTTGAACATAAAATTGTTCTATTATAAAATGAAGACAAGGAGCTGGAGAGATGGCTCCGTAGTTAAAACCACTTGTTCTTTGCAGACAACTGGTAGTCAGCTCCCAGAACCCACATCAAGTGGTTCACAGCCACCTGGCACTTCTGCTCCAGGGGATGTTATAGCTCTCCCAACCTCTCTGACATCTGCATGCATAAGTAAAAAATGAAATAAATACTTTTAAGAAACAAGACCAAATAAGATAAAAATAAATAAAATCCTTAATTTTTAATACAGAAATTAAGACTTTTTCAAAAAAGCTAAAATATTCTTTTAATTATGTGGGTTTCTGTGTGTGTGCAAATGAGTCCATGTGCCCTCACAGAGAGTAATGGATCTCTCTAGAGCTGGAGTTGCAGGTCTTTGTGAGCTGCATGTTGAGGGTACTGGCAAACCCAATCCGGTCTTCTGGAAGCACTATGTACTATGTATCTATCACTCCAACCCTACGTTGCCCTACAAATCTTCTAGGAGTGTCTCAATCCACGTTTACAAACAAGATGAGCCACCATAGCATTGTACTAAAGGTGTATTGATGTTTTATTTTCTTTTTCTAGGTGATCTCTTTTTCATATACTTTTATTCTATTTGCATATCTTCTTTGTGGAGGACTATGTTAAGTTCTTTGAAGCATTTCATTTTTTCATCCAGATTGTAATGGTCTTGCTATTGAATTTTAAAAGCTATTTTTATATTTTGTATATCAACTCTTCAACAATTATAGCTTTCTCAAATATGTTTGCTAGGTTATGAGTTTACGCTTTCATTAAAAACATGCTTATTATGGAAAAAGGAGATTTTCAAAATCTGTCTTAGGTATGAGCTTTTTCATGTCCCTTTAAATAGCATTTCATTTCAGCCTTCTCCTTACTACTATTCTCAACTTGAAGGGCTTCCTGTCACCCAAAATGCATCCCATGTGTTAAATACAATATTGTATTTGTATATATTAACCCATTCTATAATGTTTATAATTATCTCTAACAAATATTAAATTTTCCTAAGAAGGAATCTAAATTTTCTAGGAGATATATAGCTATGTAGGTAAATGACATCTAAACAAACAGATTAGGTTGATAGGTATATAAACAGACAGATAGACAGACAGATAGATAGATATAGGTAGGTATATAGATAGACTGATATAGAGACATACATTTAGAGAGAATAGTATTAATATTACTCTGATTATTATCTAAAAGCATGTGTTGAACAACTACTCCATACGAGGCATTGTCCTAGGAAAGGATGGACAAGACAAGAAAAATCCCTCTATTTTAAGAGAGCTTACATCAAGGGAAAGGAAAAAATTGAGGGAAAATAGGGAGAATGTAATAAGATGTGAAGGTAAATTTTGAATGATTGGTCTCCTGTGTGTACTGTACTTTGTTGCGGCAAGCTGAGCAATGTTACTAAGGACATCAGAGTTTAGAGGTGCTTTAGTAGGTAAAGCACTTGCAATGTTGGGCTGAGGACAGGAGTTTGGTTTCCCCAGAAACAGAGCAAAGCCAGATATAGTAGTACATATCTGTGATCCCAGAGCTGCTCTGGTGAGATGGAAAGCAGAGACAGGGTGGTCTTTAGAAGCTTCCAGGTCAGCTATCCTGGATACAGAATGGAAAAACAGGAGACCCTGTCTCAAACAATGTAGAAGGTAAAGCTCAATGAGGTAGTCATCCTCTGGACTCCATGTTTACTGTTTAGCATATGTGTACCTATATTCACATATACAAGCATATGTGTACACACATACAACAATTAATAAGTAAGTAAATAAATAAATAAGAAAAGTAGAAAGACTTCATTATATTTCAAACCCAATTATAACCAGTTTCACGATACAAATCATATCACTTTCATTCTCACTGGTTTTTAAAGATAAAAGCAATTTACCTCTTTTTCATGATATTGGTTGGAAATGAATCTTTTTCTCCTCATATTTCAACTCGACACACCCCTAAGGAACTGAAAAGGTTTTGTGGTATGTATTTTCTCATGATTTGAGGGTATGTTAGCCCCCTGGATTTGAGAAATGGCCTTGCTGTTCTCACAAAATAAATTAAAAATGCATACAGAAAAAAAAATCAGATTAAGTATACTGCTCGGTGAATGTGACCCAAGAATGTTCAAGGATCAGAGTTCTGTACCCAGATCACAGAAGCAACAAAACTTAGGGTATAAAGGAAGAAAAATCTTCTGGGTCTACAAACTATTCAAATAAAACAAAAATATTAAAAATGAAGAATAGCAATCTAGAATCTTCCTTCTTTATGTCTGACCTCTTGCCAGACCTTCTGTCTTGGGACTATGATGATAAGTCTACCCTATTGTCCCAAGTCCTAGGTATAAGATGGAGCTTCCTGAACCAACAACAAATGTGTCTTGATGACTGTAAATGAGGACTAGAATGTATTGTCTTGAGTATGTCAAAAAGAAAGAGTGTGTTCCTCTGCAGAACTAAGGAAGGTTTGCAAAGCTGGACCTAAAGGTGAAAATCCAAGCTGTTTACAGAAGTGAGCCTGTTGCAGTCCCACTGCAGAGGCCCTTTGGCAGCTTCATGACTTACTCTGTATCCAGCATCTTCGAAGCATACCCATATAGACACAGTGATTAAGGATTAAGGAGGGAGGGGTCTGGACAGGAAGTACTGTGCTTTTACATGGTTCAAGCACACAGGCCTCAGAGGAAATCTAATCTGAGTGAGCTGGGTCAGAGTGGGTGACTTCACGTAATTGGCATTGAACATGATTCTCGTAGCTGTTGCATGGGTTTCTGGCAAGGGTTTCCCCAACGCGGATATAAACCTAGTCAAACAGAAAAATTCCAGGGAGTGAAATCACAGGAGACTCCCCTTTCCCCTCTGCCTGTGGGGGTGTTCTGACATAATGTTTTAGTAAATTACCCAATAGTACAAACTGAGGGGCGCACTTTGTGCTAACATTGCTTTTTTTTTTTCTCTACACATGAGTATCACCTTTGCATGCATCATAATTCCCAATTTAATAGCCCTTATTCCATTAAAGAATATCTGAAGGGCAAAATGTAAGCCCATTTCTATGAATCCACATTGATTTACAAATAATTTACTACCAAAACCTCAGGGCTTACGCCATCGTTCCATACATATCTCATGAGATACCTTACCATTAAATTTAGCACAGTATGGTATAATATCTTCCAATGATTAACTTATCTGATAGTACAAAATTAAACCAGCAATGAAGAATTAAATATTAGCTTCTAGAAATAGAAAAAAAAACCCTTAAAGACTAAAACTAATGCATGTTGATGGATAGGTAGATAGGTAGGTATGTAGGTAGATAAGGAGATGATACATAGGTAAGTAGATAGATGATAGATAGAGAGATAGGTGATATGTATGCAACAAGTTATACATAATTCATAGATCATAAGCCATGTCCAGCAGGATTAGAAAATAACCTTCTATGCATGACAGAGAAATGAAAACACTGCTTTTAATCTGTCAGCGTGAGTAAAGATCAGCCTTACTCAGAGAATTGTAATACGCTTAAAGGCCGAAACGAAGATGGTGAAGAATCTTAGATTCTATGCTTAGTAGTAATTTTTAATTTTTAACATGGAGAAAATGGCAAGGGTACTAGCAGTGGAGGAGACAAAGTGGTTTCAGGAGTGTCGATAGGATTAGTTCCTTCTTGGAATTTTGGGCAGAATCTGCTCAGTTTGATTCTCCTGGAGTTTGGCACTGGCTAGCAGTCCTTGGCATTCTGAGGCTGGGGATGCATTACTTCATCTTGCTTGTACCTGCATATAGCTCCACTGTCTTTGTGACCACGTAAACAACTCTTCTTCATCTTTCACTTCTTTCCTTGCAAGGATCCCAGTTGCATCATTCGAAGACTCAGTCGAATAACCTCATCTTAACCTACCTACATTTTCAACTTACCTGTTTCCCATAAAGGTCACCTTCACATATATGGAGAAATTAGCATTTCAAGAAATCTTTTAGGAGCACACAGTTCAAATAATAATAGATCATGAGTTATTTTCATTAAATTTAGATAATCACTTGTTAAGACTAGTTCAGTGTTAGAAAAAATGTAGGTACTAAATAAAGATTTATTGGTTGATTAAACTACTCTATCTGTATAACTGCCTACTCTAATGTGCAAGAGCTTTAGGGACAGAGTCTATAATCTTACTGGAATTCATGTCTTAATGCTTAATTAAAGAACGCCTTCCTCTAATCAGAAGCTCGTATTTGCATTCTTTACTGGAATAACTAGTTGATGGATTGTTTGCTGTATTGATCCAATCAGTCATTTAAGTGGACCCCTGTTAACTGCTCAGCTTAGTCAAAACAATCATCAGCCTCTTGAACAACCCAAGCTCCTTTCCTCTGATTGTGTGCTGTGAGGAGATATTCTCATGATAATCCTCCATTGTTCTAGTATCTAGGCCAAACAGTCAAATGTTACTTGTTGGTTTTTGTTTCAGACAATTAAAATGGATTTTGCTACTACGGTTTTACTTTAACTCAAGGTCTTCTCGTTTCTTCTTCTTCTTCCTCTTCTGCTTCCCTTCCCCTTCCCCTTCCCCTTCCCCTTCCCCTTCCCCTTCCCCTTCCCTTCCCCTTCCCCTTCCCCTTCCCCTTCCCCTTCCCCTTCCCCTCCCCTCTCCCTCCCCCTCGCCCTCCCCCTCCCCCTCCTCCTCCTCCTTCTTCTTCTTCTAAGGTTAGAGTGTTCTTTCACCTTGCCTTCTTGAAATCTCTTTATATTTCCAAAGCCCTAGATGTAAATTCACTCTGTCTTAGAAATAAAATAAATAAAAAGACTCTGATTAAATGTCTTCCAATTCTAGTGCATGTTAAACTGAGTTTACTCTTCTTCACTCTGTGTCATTCATATATATATATATTCAAATTTCTTCCATGCTTAAAAGGCATACCTTAAGAACATTAAAAGTAACAAATATATGGCTTTAAAATGTATTCTGTGTGTTATCAAATAGATTCATACATAGACATACATGTACAAATGCATGCATGTATGTATATAACTTTAGAAATTACTAAATAAAATATATTTATTATTTTCATTTAATTCTTAATTATCTTGAAAAAAGATATTACTTATAACTCCTTTGGTCATATTTGTTACATTATGACACAACACGAGAGCATTATTCTGCAGACTCTCATGAAAGCCTCTTCTATATCCTGTGTTTTCTTGTGAATCTTGAGATTTACGATTTCTCATTGTACTCCATTTATCTGGGGTAGGACAGAAACAAAATAAATTTCAATATGAAGCAGAGCTAAATGTTGTTTCCGAAGAACCAGATTACTAAACTTATGTAGAATTCTGAGGTCTCTGAGTAACTCTAGTTAATTTGTACAACAGGAAATCCAAATGGAACCCATCATTGCAAGGGTTGTAAGAGACTTTGGGGAGTATTTTAAACGTATAGGAAACATCCAAGTGCATTTTATGTCATGTCTGAGAAACATTTTATTTGGTTTGGAGAAATTAACCACAAGAAAGAATTAAGGTTTCTCTACACAAAAGGGAAGGTTTCTTACAAGTGACAAGAAGAGAAGATTGGCAGTGTACTTTCCCTCTTCTGTTTTTTAGCCTCCAGTCCTGTGAGCCCCGCAGGGTAGGAGGACCTTTGACACTTTTGCAACCTCTGCTTCCTTCCTTCTCTTCCTAGATCCTCTGTACACTGCCATTCACTGGTTTTCAGCTTAAGTTTTTCACACAGTGAAGAGGACAATGACAGGCAGATCCTACTAGCATAGCTTACTGCAGCATGGAGAGGGGCCATTTTGCTCCGCCAGAGACTGAGTTGGAAGAAATACATGGTGTTGAATGGAGGAGTCATAAATGATCTTATACAATGACTAAGTCCTCCAGTCAGCCATGGGTAAAACACATCCATATCTTAGCTACTAATTCATCAATTGATTGTTGTTTGTTGTTATGGTTGAATAATTTTTACTTAAAACAATTTTTAAATATATTTTGATCATATTCTTCCTCCCCTTTTGTCCTTCCAGATCCTCTCCTATCCCCCAACTTTAAGTTGTTTCTCGAAAGAACACATCAATAACACAAAACAACAAAAACCCCAAAACTTAGAAAGCAAAATTACAGCATCCAAAAAGAAAACAAAACAAAACACCAAACTGTAACCAAATGAAAGCAGATAAAAAAACTTGTGCAATCCATTATTCATTGTCAATTCCTCCTGAACATGAGGCCTGCCCTGGAATTTTCGATGGATCCAGTGTCACTCTATTGGAGAAAACCTATCTTCCCTCTTCCAGAGGAATACATGACATGACAATTGAGTTGTCAACATTTACCCTAGTGGCTAGGTTTTCATTCATTTATTCTTCTTTCTTTCTTTCTTTCTTTCTTTCTTTCTTTCTTTCTTTCTTTCTTTCTTTTGTTCTTTCTTTCTTTTGTTCTTTCTTCCTTCCTTCTCTTTCTTTCTTTCTTTCTTTCTTTCTTTCTTTCTTTCTTTCTTTCTTTCTTTCTTTCTTTTGTTCTTCCTTCCTTTCTTTCTTTCTTTCCTTCTTTCTTTCTTTTGTTCTTTCTTCTTTCTTTCTTTCTTTCTTTCTTTCTTTCTTTCTTTTAAAATATATAGTTTATTTAACAGCTACATACCAAACACTGTACAAACATGACTAAACATCGAATGTTTATATGTCCATTGCTACATTTTTCTCCTTTAATATATTAATATGATTGTTATATTATATTTTTCCTAAATGCATTTTGTCAGATATTATGTTGCTAAAATGACTTACCTTGCATTATTTTAGAAAACCTTATCATTTGTTTTAAAATTTTCCAATTTCTTTTTATCAGATTTTCATTGCTCCACAGAATACATGTTTGTCATTCTTTTCTCAACACAGGGTCTCTTACTGTAGCTCAGGCTAGATAACAACTGTGGGCTCATTAAGTGGCTCAGGCTGTCCCTGAACTGCAAGCAATCTTCCTGCTTCATCCTTCTCAGTACTGGGATTCAAAGCATAAATCACATTCAGTTCACACCCCATTTTAAATTCAACTTAAAAGGAGAACATTTTAATAGGCATATTCAATATCCTTATACTTACTGTTTTGATTTATGAAGTCATAGCTCTGGTATTTCTAATATTTTAATTTCTGCTTACTATGTTGTGTTTTCTTTGGTATTATTTTTTTACTTTCTTCTTAGATTGGTAGTGTTTTGTAATAATTCTTTGTTTTCTACACTGACTTGGAAGCTTTGATTTCTTTTAGTGTTTATTTTAAATATATGACATAAAATTTTTATTTTTAGGTATTCATATATAAAAATAATTGCCATGAACATAGAGAATATATTTAAACATATGCAATAAAGTACTTGTATTAAAAATGTACAAAGAACTTCTAAAACTCAATTAAAACATCAAATAACTCAAGTTTTTTAAATGGAGAAAGAAATGAATGGCTAATTCATCTTGAAAAGTTTCACCAGATACAAGAAAGAATATGCTGCCTCTACATGTCAACAAGAAATTAAGCCTGGTGGTGGTGGCACACACTTTTAATCTCAGCACTTGGAAGGCAGAAGCAGGTTCATCTCTATGAGTTCGAGGCCAGCCTGGTCTACAGAGCAAGCTTAGGACAACCAGTGCTATACAGAGAAAACTTGTCTCAAGCAACCAAAACATGAAAAAATAAAAATAAAGCAACTCTGAACAACAATCAGTGTAGAAAAATTTAGAAAACTAATTTTTAGGAGAAGAAGAGGAGGAGAAGGAGGAGGAACAACAAGGCTGACAAAGGTGAAAAGAAATGGAAATTCTTGTTTATTGTAGGAATACAAAAGCAAAACGTAGTGTTCCCCTAAGAGATGACAGTAGCAATTTTGAAATTATGGAATCAAACTGAAAGCTTATCTCTGCACACAAACCATACAAAGCATTATCTACACTAGCCTGATTCACAACTGCCAGGACCTAAACTTAGTGAACTAAAAAATGTATATTCTTACATAATGAAATAGTCATTATTAAAATTAAATTAGCTCTTATGGCATGGAAAATGTAGAGGAACCTTAATTATATATTAGTAACTAAAATAGACCAATCTGAAAAGCTCATTGTGTACAATGTCCAGTACTGGAAATTTTGGAGTAGGTAAGGCTATAGAGATGGTTAAAAGGTGAATTATTGTCCAAGGTTCTAAAGAAGACAGGTTTGAGTGAAGGGCTGGAGCACAAACTGTAAGCCTATTGAAAAAAGTTCTCTACAAGATCTCAGTAATTGCTAAATACCCACATACAGTTTGGACTGTCCAGCACTGTTAAGATAGAAGTTGCTAGCTCAAAGAAAGAAGCAATATAAACTATTGATTATTGTCAATAATATTTTAATATAATTCATTCATTATAGATAGCATACTAGTATAACTAGGTGTTACTAATGAGGAACATATATGCAGAGATGAGATAAGCATCTTCAGTTCTATGCACTGACTTCTCAGCTATTTAACATTTATTAGTTAATTTTAAGGCATTTTCTAGTAATCTATAATTATATGGTCAATTTTTGGCACAGATGCCAAATTAACTCAATGGAGAGATAGCTTTGCTGTCAATATATGTACTGTGGTTTCTATATGTAAAAGAATAAGCTGTAGCACTTGTTTAGGAACACAAAATATTCATTTCTAGAGAATCATTAAGCTTTATATATAATGAAAACTATGTAATTTCTGAGTGAAAACACCGAAAAATATTGTGGTCTTGATTTATGTAATAATTCTTCAATCTGCACAAAAAGTATATACAAGGAATATGGAGAATTGGTTACCATTAAAAGTTGAAACTTCTGGTCTTCAAAACATATCAAGATAAAAAGATAAGGAACAAACTAGAATAACAATTACGAGTCTCAGTGCCAGAAGGGGTTTGAGATAAGGTTTTTTTTGTGTAGACTTGGCTGTCCTGGAACTTTCTCTGTAGACCAGAGTGGGCTCAAACTCAGAGAACTGCTGCCTCTGCCTCCTGAGTGCTGGGATTAAAGGCATGCACTACCACTACCACCCAGTCAAATTTTATAAATGTTAAACAAATATCTGATTTAAAATTCACATAGAACTCTCATAACCAAATATATTAGCAAAACTTCTTTAAAGATTTAGACATTTCATTTATGAGACCAGATATGCACATAAATAACAGTCAAAAGCATTTTTACAGTATTATATTGTTACACAAAAGCATTATTACAGAAATGCTAATGAGAACACATGGAAATCACAATACAGGTCTTCTAGGAGGATAGTTTTTCCCCCCCAAAACTGATAATCTCACCTCTGAGCTTAGCAGTCAGAGCACTCCTGGGAGACCAGCTCTCTCCTGGGGACAATTGTGGGTGGAGGACTGTAGGTCAGCCTTAGGTCTGGAGTGCAGATAGAGACCCAACTGATAATCTCTCAGATACTAGCAAAGAAAAACCGTACTTGTTTGTAGGAATGAAAGCCGAAACAACTACTGGAAAAATGTTTTAGGAGTTTCTTATAAAGTTAAATATTCATCTTCTGTACACCCCAGAAAGTACACTTAAGTCATCTCCTCCAAAGAAGTGAAATCATAAATCTATGCAAACACTTCTAGGTAATACCAGCATTTGTCCCCAAGCCACACAGCTGGAGTCTGGTCCTAGGACTCTTGAGGTAGAAGAAAACTGACTCCTACAACAAGTTGTCTTTTGACCTCCACACAATTGATGTGGCATGGCATGTTCTAGACACACACACACACACACACACACACACAGAGAGAGAGAGAGAGAGAGAACATACATACGTATATATGTACATGAGATCAAAAACTACTTTTTTACAATAGGCTTCTATATAAGAGATAACACAAGCTTTATTTGTAAGAAATCAAAGCACTGGGAAAACTCCAAATGCACTACACATTGTAATATATGTCCTAGGATGGGAGACAATGAGCCACATCACTTTTTGGTCTGCCAGCCCAGCAGCTTTGGGGAGGCACTATAATGAGATAGGATGCTGGCCGTGTGCCACATCTGCCCTGCTGTTACTAGTCTGTGGTGGTTTTTGTAATGTTCTGTGTCACTGAATCAGACATGCTGTAAGAGTGGAGCTCCCAAGGGCATGAAAAGAGGCTCCGTACCCAGAATATATGTCATATCTAGCCAAAATGAATTGCTGCCCCTCTCAGGGGAGACAAGGTCCTGTGTAATCAACTTCTCACTAAGACTGTTCCCTTCAAAGGCTAAGGCTGCCACAGGGCTCAGCCTCCTGTCAGACATTTGTTGGTAGAGTAGCAAGCTAGCTGAAACTGAAGGAGTGAGAGGCCATTCTTCAGAGCCACACACACAGGCTGTTTCTGAGTCTGTGGAAGTAGCAGTAGGTTCAGCTTGGACAACAGCTGGCTGGGGTCAAAGGGCATTGTTCTGTGGCTCTCTTCCTAGGGAAGGTGCCTGCCTTTCTACACTGTTGTGGTATAAAGATCTCATTCCAATTTGTAAGGTATTCCCTTGTCTATACAGTTTTCTTGATTTTTTTTTAATTTAAAAAGTACCTTGTGTACAGTACATTTTGATCACATTCTTTCTCCTACATCAGCTCCTCTGACATCTATCTCCCCACTGACTCCTACAACAATTTATCTTTTGACCTCCACAAATTGATGATAGCAAGAGCTATATTAGCTTTTGAGATTTTTGGTTATTTTTCCTAATTCCCTCATTTTGTTGTTGTTGTTGTTGTTGTTTGTTGTGGATAGCCCTGGCCTTGTATTTTGATGCTAATTCCCCTTTCCTGGGAAGGGCTGCAGAGGAGGAGTGAATCAATACATAGGTAACTTCTATTGAACCTTCTGCCCACCTTAGTTTGTAAAATAAAGGCTGGAGCCAGTGATTGGGCAGAGAAGGGGAGGTGGAGAAATAAAGGTTGGTGGGAAGAGAGAGGAGAGACACAATGACTGGGGAGGAAGACAAAGGAGGAGGATGACTAAGAAGGAAGACGATGGAGGAGCAGGAGGTGGCAGGACAACCATGTGGCTTGGAAAACCAGAAAGTTATAAGGGTTTCATAGCTGGGGAATAGAATTGTGTAGTGGTGAATCTGCCCAATCTAGGTGTGCAGCATATATTCATAATTATTGAGTTGTGTTTTCTTTTGACTGGTCAGTTGTATTTGGGTTGGAGATTTACAGCAACAGTTGTTGTTTTATATGGATATTGATTCTTGTATCTTAGAATATCCTAAACATATTTATGTTAAAATATTTGTAGGTCATTCTCCTCCATACATTTTTTGGAAGTACTGGGAATTTAACCTAGGTCCTTCTACAGACTGGGAATGCACTCCTACCAGAGAGCTACATTCTCAAATCTCTTTTTGCTTTGTAGTTTGAGACAATGTCTAACATACACTGCCAAGGTTAGCATTGAACTCATTCTGTATCCCAGATAGACTTTGACTTGAAATCCTCCTGTCTAAGATTCCCAAGTAGCTGGAATTAAGGCCTGAAACATCAGACATAGGTCACTGTGGGAAATTTTATAAGGTAAAAGCATGTCCAAATTTTCAATGCTTTCATTTCCTTCTTTATACTGTATTTTTCTGCCCCTTGAATATAAGAGCTACTCTAGGATTGCTTTCTTTGTCTGTTCCTCTGTGTCTCTTTTCTTGACTCTTCAAAACTCTCCTCTAACCCCTTCATATTGAAACCATGTCTCTTTTTCGAAAACTGCCCTTATACAACAGTTATAAAGAAATCCACAGTCCTCATCAAAATCTCCATGAGACTTGGTTCATAGTCACAGGCTCTATGTGTTTCTTACTGTCTCCCATGACATAATAGAAGCCAGATTTTCCTCTTTGTGCCCCTGTCAATAGAGGAAGCCTATCACCCAAGCTGAGGTTGCAAGTAGTGAAGTTGATTCTACTCTACCACGTCCTTCAATGAAGAAATGTACTTCTTTTAATTGGTTGCATTAACATATATATATGCTTTTTTACAGTTTGCTTTAAAAATATATCTCATAATCAGGCATGGTTATGCATATCTGTAATCCCAGCACTTTGGAAGCCGAGGCAGGAAGATACTAAACTGTAATCGAAGCTAATCTGCATAGCAAGTTCATGACCAGCTTGAGCCACATAAAAAGAACTTGTCTCAGACTAATCATCATCACTATCATCATCATTATCTTCTCTTCTTCTTCCTCCTCCTCCTCCTCCTTTTTCTTCACCACCACCACCATCACAGTTGTGATATTCCTTGGTATACATTAGAATCAAAGAATACTTCAATGTATAAATTCACAAGGCTACTTTGAATGGTTGGTATATATCTTTTAATATTTGTATCCTTCTCAGAGAAGAAATGAGGGTTGAAGGAGAAGCTGTGGGAATCTGGGATGGGGGGCAGTTATTGGGATGTAAAGCAAGTAAATTAATGAAAAGATAACTAAATAACCATATACCCTACAAAAAGTGATGTTCATTGTTTTCTCATTGAATTTATTATAAATCTGTTTTACTGAAATAAACTTTAAGTCTGCCGCATCCACCAACAGTCCACATCCCCCTTATTTACTCTTCTGGTTTTGTACCTCATACTGGAAAATGCACTGGTAGGTTCTCAAATATTTAAAAAACAAATTGCTATGACTCACAGATGAAGGCAATATATTATTTTAATCACTAATCTCTTTTCTAAGATATATGAAAACATTCCTCCTATTAGTTAAGGCAGTAGTTGGCCCATTTTATATGTCACATCAAATTTAACTGAGAAATTAATATTGTTTTCATGTTATTAAAAAGGTATCTTGGGAACTTCCGGTCTGGGCCCAAGCACGGAGCAGATCCCGGGTGGCAGCTCCACACTGAATCTCACAAAACCCAGCAGAAGTAGGGCTAATCACTAATCTGAAGAAATCCCTCGTTTCGATGTCTGAAATGATCTCCATAAATTGCAAAGGACTTTTTTTTTTTTTTTTTTTTTTGGTTTTGGTTTTTCGAGACAGGGTTTCTCTGTATAGCCCTGGCTGTCCTGGAACTCACTCTGTAGTCCAGGCTGGCCTCGAGCTCAGAAATCAGCCTGCCTCTGCCTCCCAAGTGCTGGGATTAAAGGCGTGCACCACCACTGCCCGGCAATTGCAAAGGACTTTATAGGACTTGATTTACTCTTCTACAATAGAAAAGACTGTGTACAGCTTTTGACTGTGTACAGCCCTTAAAGAAGAATGTTGCCCTTACATAGACAAGACAGGGATGGTTAAAGAGAACATGGAAAAGGTAAGAGAAGGCCCAGAGAAAAGACAGAGAGCAAAAGAGAAAGAGAAAGATGAGAGCTGGTACAAGGACTGTTTTTCAACCTCTCAATGGTTGTCAACCCCACTTCCTCCCATCTTGGGACCATTAATTGGGTTATTTTTGCTGATTCTTTTGGTCCCGGGCCTTTTAAGGCTGACTAACTTTGTGATACAACAGATAGATAATTTGGTAGCAAAACCTATTCAGATACATTATCATAAGTTAGCTATGGAGGACCACCAGACTCAAGATGAGGTTGTTACTTTATCCAGGGTGTTCCTCAAACCCATCTCCACCCAACCTAAAAGAGGGGACTTCTGCCCCTAGACTAAGCAGAGAGAGGCTACCCAGAACCCTCTCTGACTGGTGATCTGAATTCTTGCTTAGGCTGCGAGGTTAAGCACTACAAGGGAATATAAATAAAAGTTAAAAGTATCTATCTGGGTTCCCTGAGGGACAAGTCTGACAGCATAAGGGTTGATGTCAAAAGTATCCCCACTCCAGGAAAAAGACACTGGGATGGGTATGGCCCTCATGCCTCACTGGACAACGACAGGAGGACGCGAGCCATTACAAGGTCCCCTTCAATTATTGGAGGTCAGGCTTCTATCGCCGCCTTCGCAAGAATAAAATCGCCAAGGCCCTTCTATACTTAGAGAAGGGAGGAATGTCAGGAGCAGCCCTACATATACACTAAAGGCCTAAAATCAGCCATAGGCCTAAAGTCAGCAATAGACCTGACATACATACATGCTAACACAAAGTCTTGGGTCTCTGTAGAAAAACACTGAAAACAGAAGGCTATAAGCTATTGTAAACAGGCAGCTTCTGAGGAAATTTACCAGCCCAAGTAGTCATAGGTCTTATAAATAGGCAGCCTTGGTGGACAGTACCAACTTAGATAAGGACAAGTGAATCATAGGCAGAGCCATAGTGACCTGTCCCCTGAACCTACACCCAGCTGATACCCTGTTCTGAAAGGTACTCCCCCTGAACACCTATGCTCCAGTGTCATTCCCTTCCCCACATCCTGCCTTTTTGTGTTTATAACCTCTGTGTAAATAAGTAAATTACGATGTGATTTAAATAACTAAATAAATAAAATTGAAAAAAAAGGTATCTTGGGTTTTTTAATTGTATGGATAAAAGCAGATGAGTTACATTAAAAGTGAGGATTTAAAAATTTCATCAAAACATTTTTAGTGTTAATTTTCCCATTTTATAGTCCCTCCTCTACTTGTACTCTCAACTTCTAGCCACTTAGCCCATAAAAAGATCACATATATAAATATAGACACACATATATGTATATAAGCAGCAGTACATAACAGGGTGACAAAGGCCGTACTAGACACCACAGTCTAACAAAAATCCAAGTTCCAGGAATAGATTACCAGTTTGGGAGCTCTTGGCAATGGGATCCCATAGACACCCAAACATTGAAGGATAGTGGTGTTGGTTACCTCCAAAACATGAAGATAAAATTGTATTCACATGCTTGACTCATAGAATGTGAGAAATTAAGCTGGCCCTGACCTGGAAACTTCATTCCTATGGGCTATCTTTCAGAAGGATGGAAGGAGGTGTACATGCTACTAGAAGAGAAAAATAATCAACAGCTTTACCCAGCTGTGAACTCTATAAGCTACAGTAATGAGTTCTGGGCACAGCATGCTCACTGGTGAGACAGTGGTCTGAACATTATGGGAGAACTTACTTACTTACTTACTAATTGGATTTAAGATCCACTCTATAAGATGAAACATATAACTAGTACCATTATCTTAATCAAGAACCTATGGCTACACAGATATTAGGTACTAGAGTAGAACCTTGCAAATGTTGTCTTTACTTCCTTAGATGAAGTGATGAGATGAAAGCTGTACCCAAGTTATACAAATACACAGCTTGGGCTGAGCTGAAAGTGTTTGCTTCTCTGTTCTAACTATCCTTAGGCCTACTTATGGAAGCTTCTCTCCTCCATATAGTCTAATCCTATTAGACTGATTTAATCTGGCTTCTCTCTACTTCTGACTAAATTGTTCTACTTGGCCTCATACTAATTTTTGTGATATACCCTAATCTTCTGGCTTTTTCTCATTCTCCAGTTCATTCTGTCCTCTCCTGTGTCTAGCTTGTTCTCTCTATAACCTGTTTCTGTAAAACTGTCCCAGTAAAACTGACATATGCACACATTACCCACCACACTACCTCTTTTTTTCTCTTACTGCACTTAAATAGCTTCTCTTCCTCTGCTGTTCTCATGTGAATTGAGTATATCCTATCTCTGATCCCTGTCAAATATTTCTCTGATTCATCACGTTGTTCCTTAATTAAAAGTGACTTTCAAATATGGCTGTTCAACTTTACCTTCAATGTTAGGGATTAAAGATGTGTACTGAGGGTGTATCTGTATTTCAGTCATATCATACTGTAATCCAGGGCATGTCTACATTCAAGCCAGATCATATAGACCTAGAAGTTCTTTGGATGTGATCCTTTGCCAGAGTAGCCATGTTGCTGGATAAAAATTCTTCTATAGAACCTACTGCTATTATTCTGATAGACAGGAAAAAATCAAACCAACTCATAATGGCTTACTGCTATATCAGTATATTCAGTCCTTATCAGAGAAACTTCTTGCAGTAGATAACAATTGACACAAAAACCCACAATTGGAAAATATGAAGAATGCTCGGTGCCTACATGAAATATCTATATCACATCCTGTCCTCCCAAAGCTCAGTCCTCATCCTAGAAGAGGGGACAAGATTATAATAAACAGAGATGGTGATGACTACAAGAAAATAGTGGTTTTGGACATAGCAGGGAAGTAGTACATATGAATTCACCAAGTTTGTGACAATATGCACCAGCTCAACCAGGGAAAGCCCTAGCCTGGAGTGGGTAGGAGGACATGAAGGTCCTTCCATAGCTGAGGAAGTATTGATATTTGATACGTGCTGGAAGAAGAGTCTAAGAGTATGGCCCTAGAAGGTCCACTGTACACCAATAGGTGACTACATGGCCAAAAATATATGGGCAAGAGTAATTAGACTGGGTAGACTTTCTAGTAAAGAAACAATGGAAAATTAGACACAAAGTTGGGTGAATAGGGAAAAGGATGGATCAGGTAAGAAGTTGAGAGGGGGGGAAATGAATATAATCAGATATAGTGTGAAAAATTCTCAAATAGTTAATAAAAGTATTTTCATTTTTATCGATTTTTTTTAGATTTTTTATTTTTTTATGTATATTAATGTTTTGCCTACATGCAAATATGTGCACCACGTGTGTGCATGTTGCCTGTGGAGATCGGAAAGATGCATAAGATCTCTGGAACTAGAGTTACAGATGGTTCTGAACCATGAACCTGAATCCAAGTCAGGTCTCCGCAGGAGCAACAAGTGCTCTTAGCCACTGAGCAAACTACCCAGCTCAATAAAAAAGTGTTAAAATGATGTCTCATTTGTATAACTCTAATAAATGCCAGTAAGCATAACAGAAGAAAGAGGCAGAATGTGTGTGAGAGCTGAAGAATAGGGTATAGTACTAAGAAACACTGTCTTCCAGATATGATAGCCATGGCTATTGTGAACTCATGACAGCAATGGAGATCCCCACAGCATGGGTAGTTCTACCTTCTATAATTGGATGGAAGTTGTGTTCACGGGACCCCACCCCTCCCGAGGAGCTATTGACTCTTAACAGTTGCTTGGGAAGCTGTGACATTTTCGTCAGTGGTATAGTCACTGGGTGACTAGACAGGAAAAGAAGTTCAGGAGGACAGAAATGAGAGATAACAATAAGCAACAGGGGTGGTGAACATATTCACAATATGTTGTATGTGTATATATAAGTATAATATGTTGTGTTGTATATATAAGTATATACATATTAAACTGTTAAAACATAGTTAGAAAAGTGACATATTTTTAATTATTATCTTAATATAATGTACCTAAAGTATTATTTTTCCAAGGCAAAGATGAACTGTAAGAAAAGGGCAGAAATAGGATCAATGGGATGGCTTAGTAAGTTTAAGTACTTGTCTCCGAGCCTGATGACCTGAGTGCAGTCTCTGAGACCTACGTGATACAAAGAGAGAACCAACTCCCACACGTTGACCTCTGACATTTATACACTTGTGCACACAACAAATACATTACCTGATTTCCTAGTTAAAAACAGAGATAATAAATAAAGGAAAATCATAAAATTTAGGCTTCAAATTCATCTATTCTATATAGGTGTTATCAGAAATATTCCTCTGTAGATAAGCATTTGCTTTCATATATATTTAAATTTTTGCCACCAAAAAAGGTTTTTTTGTGCAACCTCAAGAACCTTGGCGTAGATTCTGAAGGAGAAGGACTGTGACATCAGTGTCCTTTTCGATGTAATATCTCACAGGGCCACTGGCAGGATGTAGCCTTCTGTGAATCCCACTGGAGGACATTGTAAAACTTTCCTGCATATTAGGAGTAACATCTCATTTTTATTTGTACATTTATAGAAACTGTTACTAATAATAGAAAATGTATCACATTGACAAGTATCATGTTGACTACTGTTTAATGTTCTAAACCATCAAGACAAGCACTTCACAATGGGAAACACTAGCCACATTTCAATGATTAAAAACAAAGAACTTTC
This sequence comes from Mastomys natalensis, assembly GCA_021653895.1. NCBI lineage: Eukaryota > Metazoa > Chordata > Mammalia > Rodentia > Muridae > Mastomys > Mastomys natalensis. The sequence goes on from JAJTUV010000140.1 coordinate 1,047,756, forward strand.
AATGTAGGGAAGGAAGCTGAGAGACTTTCTAAAGCTTTCTAGAGACCTTGAACAAGCCTAAGATCTGAACAGAGGTAGATCTAGTCATCTATCTTTTCCTTGTTAAAAATCTCTACATTACATGTTTTTTAGCCTCGCATCTCAATAACACCTTTATTATATGCAAGGTTAACTATCTGAGCAAAAATATGCCAAGAGGATTTTTTAAGGAAGAAAAAGTGTAATGGCTCAATACTATTAGAGGTGAAGGTTTGCTTTGTGTTTGACTTGGCTTTTCTTATATGTGTGGATAAACATTTAAGTTTCCTCTAGGTAAGAGTAGACAAGATTCTCTAGGACCCAGATTTATCTCAAAACAAAGGTGCAAAGGGGCTAGAATGGCCACACGGTACTGAATCTGTACCAGGAGCATCTCCACCTACAGAATCACACCCATGGAGAAGGCATTATTTGGGATCGAAACTCCAAGTCACTCATCTAACTCAGAATTGAGACGATGTGAGTGGTCCGCACACTAGAAAGGACCAGTGTATGCTGTGGAAGAGAAGCTCACTCGGAATTATGAAAGTAAGGAGTGTCACAAGCTAAGCAGAGTAAACTTCTTTATATTATTCCACTAAGGACATAAGAGGATTAAGTCTTTACTAGTTAACTTGTTATCTCCACTTTATGGACTCTCCAATTGAGTGGTTTTAATTTTGAGAAATAAAAGGTTGGTTTCCCACACAGTCCACTGGGGTAAAGAAAAAAAGGGGGAGGGGAGGCTACTCTCCAGCTCAGCCCCGTTTTCCATGCTACAGTGGAACAGAGTGCAAGCTTCTTTCTGCTTTGAAAGACGAGCCCTTATTCCAATACGCTGCAGCCTGTCTGAGCGGCGAACATTTTAAATCGTCATAATTATATTTCACATGGCAATAAACACTTTGAGTTTAAGTGTGCATAATTTGTCTCTTTGTCTGATTCTCTTTGTTGCGTTAGTTTTTCTCCATGGTGAGCATAAAATAATAGGATTCATGATAATTCCCTAGAGGTTCTCATTCCCTCCACCCTCTTTAGAAATGCTCAAGATGTTTTCCTTATTTTTTTTTTAAGGAAAAAAATTGGGTTTTAGAGAAAAACGTTTCGTTAAACCTTTGGGGGTACGTGAGTGTGTGTGTGTGTGTGTGTGTGTGTGTGTGTGTGTGTGTGTGTGTCTTATTGCAAAAGTTCTTCCGGTAGGTAGGTAGTTGGGTTTCCTGGTTTTTCCTGCGTGTTTTCTAATTCTGTCCTTTAACCAGGTCTAGAGATGTCCTAATTCGGGGTCAGCACTGGTCGGGATGGCTGCTCCAATGCAGTGGCGAGTGCATGCAGCCTAAACTGCTGCAGCACACGTGGCTTTTTCTCACCGTCTCTCAGCTCCACCTGTTCTGTGCCCTGTCGGAGGACTGCAACCCCATGAAGTCTGCTCGCTGGCTTGAGACGATCACATGTGCTGGCAAACTGCTTAGCACCCAGCCAGCTGTAGTCCAACCACCATGTTACCAGATGACGGATGGCTTTATATCAGGTGTTTAAACCTACGAGCTACCCCATCTGGTAAATGATTTGAGATGTCTGCCCTTGCGTGATGAATGGGGAAAGTGACAGTGCCAATCAGAGTGACCTGTGGAGCCTTCCTGCTGTGGCCCCAACAGCCACTATCTTGTATGCCCTACTGCTCAACTTTCTCGGTTCTCTTGTCACTCAGCTGAGGTTAGACCTACTGTCACTAAATTGTTGCTAACTTGCATCATTAATCCATATATATTCCTTGCAATGACCTTCATATAACAGACACCAGGACACCAGCAGACTTGTGGGCCAGAAATAGAGGAAAAGACATGAGCTCCAGTCCAGTCATTTTAAAGGATGTTTCCCATCACTTTTCTCAATCTGTTTTGAAGTGATGTGGTTATTCGGTGGCTACTGCCTATTTGACCTTGAAATCAAACTGGAATCTACTATAAGAAATACAAAAAGATTTAATGTGTCATGTAGATCTGGATAAAAATTCTTCTATAGCTGCTGGGAAATGGATGGTGAGTAAAAATGTTTGCTATCGAATGTGAGGACTTAAGTTCAAATCTCCAGATAAAAACAATATGCACCATAACATATGGAATCCTGGTCTTCCTGCAGGGAGGTTGAGAGAAGGGAATTTCTGGAAACTTTGGTCAGTACCTGAGTTCTCTTCTAAGATCTCCAACTTCCATTCCCATTCACCCACACGAAGCTGTTTCTGCATACACAAACATCCTTCTGTCAAGTTATCTGTACTAACCTATAACGTGCTGGTCACTGGTGACTTTTATTCTGTGTAACACCCATAAGGAACATGAATGCTTGAGTCCAGATTGACAGAGCTTAGGATAAAATTAGGATTTCAGTTGGTGTAACTACAGTTTCTTCTCACCCTTGTTGTTTTGAAGATACAGTCTGATTACAGGCAATGCATCATATCAATTACCCTTCATAGCAGGCACCAAATAATTGAGATTAAGTGCAAAGCACAAACACTTCACAAACCATTTTCTATGCAGTATTTATTTTCATCACCATTTCCAAATGACTGTGAAAGTCTTGGGAGCCAAATACCAATTGTTTTATTTTAATTAAAAAAATATATTGCCATCGAGATCTTCAATAAAAATGCTATTTCACACAGCCCACATCATAAAACACAGCTTTTTTTCTTTTCTTCCTTCCTTTTTTCCTTCCTTTCTTTCTCTTTCTTTCTTTTTCAACCGTGAGCAGTGAATAAACAAAACAAAGGGGAAGCTTAATGGGGTGACAGCACAGCAGGTACATTTATGATTTAGTATCATTTCAGTTTTCATCCAGGAAAATTGTCAACCGTTCCAGGAATAAAAAATAAAATGCTATGTACTGTGTAGTATAACCTCTTTAAATTGGCAATTTGTAGCTCTTTGATAATTCATTCTTAAGCAACCTGAACCACTTGCTACCTGCTGTATTCATTAGCCTGTCCATCTTCCTAGTCCCTGTAGAGCATGGAGAACCATGACTGCTAGAAAATGCTATGCTGCTGTGTATATTTGCATAATATATATATTATTATATATATTATATATATATATATATATATATATATACATATGTATATATATATACATATATACTTATTTTTATGCAATTGTTTTAGAAGGATAAGCAAAACCCTTCTTTTTTGGTTTCAGAGATAAATATTAACATTTTCTGGATGTGTTTCAACATATCCATTTCAGATAAATAATGCATTACACACTGTGTCGTACACAGTAGCATTTTTTTTTAATTCAGTTATTGAGCATAACATACAAAGCTCAATATAGAAACTACCAAATTTTTGGAGCAACAGCTCTCTGTGTGTGGCACATTTGCAAATATGAGTATTTCAGGGTGCAAATTAAAATAGTTTGATGCACCATATCACACTTTCTCAATGAAAGGGAAACTTTCCTTGTGCTTACTATAAACACTTCATTTACACGTTTATTTGAGACTTTGTTAAATTAGATTATGTAAACACAGGCTGGATAGCAAGTCAGATTTAATACACGCAAGTTTTGAAACTGACTTGCAGAGCGTAGCGAGCGTAAAAAGTAGAAAGGACTTCACCAAGATTTATTGATTCATGTCAAGGCATCATTCCTTTTCAAAGTGTGAAAAATGATCATATATTTATGACCTGCCGACTGAAGCTGTTCTGTGAATTAGCAAAGCTCTGGAGAGGAGCAGCCTAATTGCATTATCATAGAATCAGAGATGGTTGTCAATTTCCCCATTTAGCTTTTCTCCTTTAGTTTGTTAAAATGAAGGTGCCATACGTTGGTTGAATTCACTAATACCCTGATGAATGAGGCGTTTTCCCAGTAGGCTGGCTACAAGTATAAACAGTGAATTAGGAATGAAAGACCATCAATCATATCTCCTTCAAACAGGCTCCTGCCCTGAGAGTATCCATTATATATTAGGGCCACTTTAAAAACTTCTACTTAGTTTTCATTGGCAAAAACACTCAAATCGTCCATAATCTTGTGTGATCCCTGTGGAAGCTGCAGTTGTAAAGTCAGATACTTTCTTCATTAATAAAATGATCACTCTCTCTCCTGGTTTGGTTGTTGTGTTTCTGTTTTAGAAATACACCATGCGGTCTGCCCTGCATTCACTGTTGTTTCTCAATAGTACCCTAACTGAAAGATTGGATTACTTGTTGATGGTTGTTACCACATTACACAAGCCATGAATTAAATGTTTCTTTACATGTATATTTTGATCAACTACAAGTATGGGATGACCTGGAGATTTATTCAGTGGTTTGATTTTGGTGGGTTTTTTTTTTCCTTTGTTTTTATGCAGGGTCAGATTTTGCCCTCAGGCACCTATATACGGTTCCCTGGGATTGAGTTCCTTTAATGGAAATTATGAGTATGCATCCAAGGGCAAGATTCTTCCCTTGGGGATTTATTCTTCCTCAATGTGCAAACATAATTCTCATTAAAATTAATAAGAATTGTATATATGCATCTAGGGAAGAAATAGGCTCCTCCCAGATTCAGATCATCTCATTCTGTTTCATGAAGAAGAAACAGAGAGTCTGCCATGGAGGTGGGCACGCAGCCAAGGTTTATGATTTCAGATGCACAAGCAGAGTTTTTGGTGTCCACCTGCACTGTGTGTGAGGCACAGTCCCCTTTTCTTTTTTCACTGTGAGACCTTGTTCAGGGACCCTAAGCAAGCTCGGATTTGGCTAAGCTTTTCTCCAGGGTTATAATTATTCCCAGGATGTCTTCTCTATAGCATTCAGGGAGACTTGGCCTTGCTTATATTTGATTCCTAGTTTGGAGGTTTGGAATCATTTGTATTTATTGGAATCATTGGGCCATAATATTTGTCTATTCTTTCCTCTTTGTACTGCTTCAAAATACCCCTTATTTGACTGGGTAAGTGGTATTTAACTCCTGGTGTGTTTTAGGGTCTGAGAAATCAGCTTTTATTCTGGGGAAATGCAGCTTTAATGCACACATTGCTAAACTTGTGTAAATTCAACCAAACAACATTTTTAGACTGAATGAATTGATGTAACATGAAGAAAGAAATGTTGGCATCTACTAATCTGCTAATCCCTCTTGTTGTGATAAAATATCAACTGCAAAATTATTGTCTAATCCATCTGGACAACACCTTATTTTTAAAAAGTATATGGCTCCCAAAATATTCAGGTGCTTATCTGAATATGAAGTTTGAGTCTTTTCAGTTATAGAAGGCAGGAGAGTGTAGATGTTAGCACTTTTATCAACTTTGCTTCACCACTGAAAGCAACACATTACCTATGTTCAAGTTCCTTACAAAATGAGTATGGGAGACTGATATGCTTAAAGATTTATTTTAGTTTTTTTTGTAATTGTGTGTGGGGGGTGTCGCTGCACATTAGTGCAAATGCTCATAGGAACTAGAGGTCTTGGATCCCCTTGAGCTGGAGTCATACAGTTGTGAACTGCCTGATGTGGGAACTGAGGTTCAAATTGGACTCAGGTCCTGTGGAAGAGCAGCTGCTGCTCTTATCTGTGGAGCCAACTTTCCAGATAGACAATTTTGAGTCAATTAAAAACAGCTTAACTTTGTACCCAAAAAAAACATGCGTGTGAGCACTTGTTGGGATAAAAAGATCTGATTTTCTTGCTTGGTAACTACAGCTCATCAGGTATGCAGGACATTCAGAGATAGGGTTTAGAACAAGGGCTTTGAATAAAATAAAAAAAAAAAATGGCCAGAACCAAATGACTTGCAGGCCACAAAATCTTCCGGGAAAAGCATTCTCTCTACTCATGGGGTGAAGCAACAACACGCCCACAGGCCCAGGACCTTAATTTAATCCACTGGCAGCATCTCAGCAGGTCAGTCACCTTTGCAAAGATTGATAAGCTAGAATTTGAAAAACAACTGAAAGATTCAAAGACCAACCATTGGTGTAATTAAAGATATTAGCAAAAACATTAGGTAGGATTGTCTGAACATGCTAACCTTTGTGCTATCATGTCAAGTCCCCATCAGCCAAAAACATCCTGTTTGTTCCTGAGATACTGGAAAACTGGTGTCTGTGGATTTTATGGCATTTTTTTCTAGTAAAGATGTAAAATATCTTGGTTTAATTTGCAACTTTCCTGTAAGTTGTTTGTGTTACGTTTGTATTAAAGTAATTCAAATTCCTCTCAACATGACTGTAGTAAAGAAAGCGCATGGCTTCAACTGGTGACCATGCAGAAGGGAGAGGATTATGTCTTGCTTCCTATCATGCACATTTTTGTATTTTACTGACTTGAGACATTAATAAAGTACTCAAAAATGAACAAGTAACTGGCTATGACTTGATCCAACTGACTAAGTCTACAGTGGTATCTGGTGCTCTGACCAGAGGGATTAGTCTTAATCACAATGTAACTTACAGTTCTGCAATTAAGAAATAAAATACAAAGCCATGTAGTTATAGAATACACTGCCTTTCATTAAGATGTGTAACTTTGAATCTGCTTTATTTTCTCATATATATATATGTGTGTGTGTGTGTGTGTGTGTGTGTGTGTGTGTGTGTGTGCTCTAGAATAAAATAAGTTATTCAGCATCCTAAAGTGCTGATATTGTGAACTAGTAAGTGCAGGTTTCCATGGGACTGGGGTTGGTCATATAACTAGATTGAGTGTTTGTTGTTGATGCTGCTGCTGTTGCTGTCTTCTCTAAGAGGTAATAATACAATGTTTGTTCTTCCTTTGTGTTGAGAGTAAACTTATATGGAACAAGTAACAGTTCAAGCTCATTGGACCTCTGTCAGTTAAGATGGTGTAGAGTCTAAGGGTGCGAAGAAATAATTTCCTCAAAATATAACTATTCTATCCTACAGAGGAACTCAGGAAGTCCTGAAACTGTCTAGTTCAGAGAGCTCTTTCCAAAATGATAAGCACTCAGGACTCTGGGCAAGGAAGACCATCCCCCCATGGAGCTGCCTGCAAGCCAGCAAGTGCTCCACTTTCACCTTCTGTGAATCTTCTCATGCAGGGGTGAGCTTTGGGTGACTTTGAGGCAACCATGCACCTGAAATAGCTTCTCAGTCAAATTCTTATAAGTAATCACAGTAAACTCATTGATACACTAAGGTGGGCTTCAGTGGTATCGTTGCTTTGTTTTGTTTTTTTGTTGTTGTTGTTGTTGTTTTTCCCTAGGGTAATAACAAATATATTTTTTTCTTATTTTTTTAATTGGAAATTTTATTTACATTTTAGATGTTCTCCCCTTAACCCATTTCCCCTCCTCCCTCCCAGGAACTCCCTATCCCTTCCCCCCTCCTCTTGCTTCTATGATGGTGTACCCCCACCCCTGTACCTCACCTCCCCACCCTCAAATATCCCCCCCATGACTTCCAGCCTTCATGGGACCAGGATCTCTTCTCCCACTTATATATAACTCCCTTGCATATATAGCTGGAGCCACGGGTCCCTCCCTAAGCGCTCCCAGGCTAGTGATCTAGACCCTGGGGGCTCTAGTTGGTTGGTATGGTTGTTTTCCTCATGGTGTCAGGAATCCTTTCAACTCCTTCAGTCTTCTCTCTAACTCCTCTATTGGGAACCCCATGATCAGTTTAATGGTTAGCTGTGAGCATCTGCCTCTGAATATGTCAGACTCTTGCAGACTTCTAAGGAGACAGCTATATCTGGCTCCTGTCAGCATGTACTTCCTGACATCCACATCAACGTCTACCTTTGGTGACTGCACATGGGATGGATACCCAGGTGGAATGGTCTGCAGACGGCCCATCCTTCAGTTTCTGTCCTGCACTTTGTATCCATATTTGTTCCGTTGAGTATTTTGTTACTCCTTCTAAGAAGGACTGAAGCCCCCCCCCACTTGGTCTTCATTCTTCATGAGCTTTATATGGTCTGTGAGTTGAATCTTGGGTATTTCAAGCTTCTGGGCTAAAATCCAATAATCAGTGAATGAATACCATGTGTGTTCTTTTGTGATTGGGTTACTTTACTCAGGATGATATTTTCTAGTTCCATCCATTTATATAAGAATTTATCAAATTCATTGTTTTTAATAGCTGAGTAATATTCCATTGTGTAAATGTACTACATTTTTTTGTATCCATTTCTCTGTTGAAGGGCATCTGGGTTCTTTCCAGTTTCTGGCTATTATAAATAAAGCTGCTTTGAACATAGTGGAGCATATGTCCTTGTTATATGTTAAAGAATCTTCTGGGTATATGCCCAGGAATGGTATAACTAGGTCCTCAGGTAGTGATATGTCCAATTTTCTGTTATTCATTCTTGTGTAGGTTGAGTAGATGTTTGGTTACATCTTCCAGAAATAGTGTCATACAAAATCAAGCCACATCTGGTTAGCATCCTAGAAAAAGCCCTTTTGTAGAGATGGTCTTCTAAGCAGTTTTAAATTTTATCCTATCAACTGAGCATAGTGTCACATAACTCTAATCCCAGCACTCAAGAGACAGATGCGGGTAGATCTCTGAGAGACCATCCTCATTCACATAGTGAGCTTCAAGCCATACACAGTGAGATGCTACTGAAGTATTTAGGTCAATGATACATGTTGGTTAAATATATGGATAAACTTGTACATTTGACTTCTTCAAAAGTTAATGTTACACCGTGTGTGTGCATGTGTGTTCTTTGCATGGTACATGTGTAGCAGATAGAGGATAGCTTGGTGAAATCAGTTTTCTCTTACATAGTGTGGATTCCTGGGATAAAACTCAGGTTGATTGATGGGTTACCAGGCTTGCAGGAAAGTGCTTTTGTCCACTAAACTGTCTCACTGGCTCTCATTCAACTTTAAAATAAAATAAAAACATTGGGTATATATTTGACTAAAAAGTACAACAGGCCCAGGTTATCATATCTACTTAAAATACTTTTTGCCTGCCACTTAACTAAGGAAACAAAGAGCCTTAACTGATAGTATGGCCTCTCACAGAGTGATAACTCCATGTGTCCGCAGTTACTTCTACACATTCTGTAAAATCAAACTATATTTTTAATCCTTGATATTTCAGTGTATGTAAACTCTCAGTCTCTTGCTGAGTGATGAACTATCAGACTTAGCTACAAATTGTCTAAATACGTAAGTGTCAGATTAGTTAAATTCATTTAGATGCTAATAGAATCCTAAATGGACAAGGATGATGTATGGGTTAAGAAATGGCATCGGTTTTCTGGAACTGGAGTTACAGTTAGCTAAAGCCACCTTGTGGGTCTTCTGCCTCTGCAAGAGCAGCAAGTGCTCTTAACACTTGAGTCATCCCTCCAACTCTTACCTTGAAACTTTCACTAGCATTCTTCACTCAATCTCCTGATTCTTACACAAACATTTCTTCTAAGTTTCTGAATTCTTTGGAATATTTTTAAGTTGTTATCTCCTAAAGTATAAAATAGAATTTCTTCTTTCTTTCCAATATACAAACTTCATAATTCATGACAATTTTCACGTGTTCTTTGTGTTGATATAGCTATGTCTCCTCTTTAAAATGGAAAAAGATTGTTCAATCATAGTTTCCTTGTAGGTTAACAAGACTAGTTTTGTAATATGGCATTAGAGTACAGTGTTTGGTTTGGGGCTTTCATTTCATTGTGCAGAGGAATCAGGAAGAACTCTTAAGATGAATGGGTATTTCTTTTTTTTTTTTTTTTTTTTTTACTATTTAACTTGTTTTAATGTTTCTTCACAAATGGTGAAAATACTAAAGTACAGACAAGGAATAATCATAATGTTGTCACCAACATTATAAATATGGAATTATGAATTTAAAACATTTTCTGGTTTAAAAAATTAATCTGGTCGTCAATGCAGCTCTGCAGGTCTCTAGTAGGGCCGGTCTCTGCGTTCCTGACGGTGCTCGCCTATATCCATTTTCCCAGGTCCTCCACGTCCGCCTCTTCTTCCCATCTGTTCCATTAAAGGTCCAGGAGGCCCCCCAGGACCACCTCGTCTTTCTCCACCAAAGCCACCTCGGTCCATGCCACGGCCACCTTGGAAGCCTTCTCTGTCTCCACCTCTGCCACCTCTGAACATTCCTCCAGGACCACCACAGTCCATGAGTCCACCTCTTCCTCCTCGCATGCCACCAGGGCCACCTCGGCCACGATCACCACCCGGAGGTGGAAAGGGTGGCGGGAGGAAGCCCTCGGGCTTAGGGGCCTTACACTGGTTGCATTCTGTTCTCCAAGCGAAGTTCTGGTTTCCACAGCCCGGGTTGGGATACTGCCAGTCTCCAGCTCAGTGCTGGACATTTCCTCCTCCAGAGGGGTTCCCTCTGGAGCCTCGGGGCCCTCTAGGAGGGAAGCCTCCTCTGTCTCCTCCACGGCCTCCCATGCGACCCATGGGTCCTCCAGGCCCTCCTGGGCCACCAGGACCTCCACGAAGTGGTGGTGGCATCCCTCTGCCCTCACGAGGTGGCATGCCACCGTGCATGCTGTTCATCGGAGGCTTCTTTCGGGCAAGAGAAACTTTAAGTTTGCTTCCTTGGAAATCTTTCCCATCAAACCATTCCACAGCAGCCTTGGCAGTGGTGGATCTTCATAGGACTCTGTGGCATCACCTTTAGGCTTTCCTGTCTCCTTATCCAGGTAGATATGGATCATGGGTTGTCCAGTTCTCTTGTTCATCTTGACAACTCCACACTGCTTAAAGAAGTCTGCCAGATCATCCAGGGTCACATTGTCATTTAATCCTTGCACATAAATTGCACTGTTGTCTGGGTATTTCTTTTGACTCAACCATTTTGGCATTCTTTGTTCTTCTCATGGGGCAGTTGTCTGTTTTCATACTTTGAACCATCTTTATTTTAGAAATATATTAATTAAAATGTGTGTTTTTGTTATTATGTGGTTGTACTTAATGAACCAGTATGCCATTTAATATGTTACATGAGTAATAATGGACTCTAGCTGTGCTTACCTTAGCTAGACTTTATGTCACAAGCATGTAATGCATAAAATCTGAGTTAGTCTCTTTCCCATGTCTTCTTATGAGCATTTATAATTTAAAGAACATATCACTTACCTTTGATTTCATGGCTTTTCCTTGTCGTTTAAACACTTCAGTACCATTTTAACTTTTCCACAATTGTTTATCTGGTCACATAGTTAGGTCTTGAAGGAAAAAAAAAGCATAAGATTATGAGCTTTGACAAAGATGCAGAAAGAAAGCCTTCAGTATTGATAAGGATATAAATTAATGCAACCATTATAAAAAGAACTAAGCACATTTCTCAGAAAAAGAAAAGCAGACCTATCACAAAACATAGCCATCCTACAGCAGGATATACATGCAAAGGAAATGCAGTGTTGAAAAGACCTCTGCATCGCCTCATTCTCTGCAGCCTTATTCACAATGACTGAGAGACTAAAACTTGGCATACACTCACAGTGGAGTACTACTAGGCAATAAGAGAAACAAATCCTGTTATTTGCAACAACATGGATGAGACTGGAGATTAGTGTGTTAAATGAAACAGTCTGATTAAGAGAGTGTTGCACCCAGGTTGCAAGTTTGGGACAAACCTGGGCCAAATAGTAATGTCAAAACCAGCCTGGGCTACAGAGTAAGACCCTGTCACAAAGGAAGAAGGTAAAACACTGGTGTCTGTTCTCACTCATACATACGGGGTGAGGGGCATAGATTTTGTTGAGGTAGAATGGCTGCTAGTAGACTCTGGAGACAATGGAATATGGAACTCAGGGAAAGACAGGGTTACCTGTACAAACTTATAGTTCAATAGAAGTGATTAATTAATTCTTAGGAAGACTTTAGAAATAACAACTACCATCTATTTCGAAAAACTAGAAGAAAAATTTTGGAAGCTTTCACAATAAGGAAAGTTAAAATATTTAGAGAAATAAATACATTTAGCTTGATTTAAATATTACACAAGTGTACGTGCATCAAAGGACACTACATTTCATAACTAAGCCCATTTTTGTGTTTTATGTATTGATTTAAAATAAACTTAAATTAAAAGGTATTTGTGAAAGCATATGCGTACTACCATTTGGGGATTTATTTTGTTTTTACATAGAGTAGTCTGTAGCTATCAGACTGGTTTCATACTCTGAAGATTGGAAAGGATGGCCTTGAACTTTTGATCCTCTGCCTCTATGTGCTGAGTGTCAGGGTGATAGGTGTCTGCCATCCATGCCTAGTTTATGTGGTGCTGGAGACCAGCCTGAGTTTCAGGCATGCCAGCCAAGCTGTCCACTAGTAATATCCCCACCCAGCCCCCAAGTTATAAAAATTACATTTGTTTTTCAAATTCACAAGCAAACCTTTTATGCAATAAGCTGATAGCAGATACATTACTGAAGAGACAAACACATAATTATCTTAAAATCTACCATGGCTGGAAGGGTAGTGTATCTCCAAAATAGAATTAATTAATTTTATAATAGTTAAAACATACAATAACATGTTTGATTTTTTTTTTGAGTTTTAACTTTTATTCTCATGTATAGAAAGGCAATCTGTTCCATTCCTTCCTTGAAATTTTTGTGATTTTTCTCATATACTCACAATCTCTGATTGTAAAAAAACAAAAATAATAATGTAAAGTTTCTGAGTTAATTTCTTTTAAGATTTAAGTACTTATGAACAGGATATAATATTTATTTTGTTCTCTATTTGACTACTGTCTAGGTCTATCTTCATTTATTTTTATATTTTATTTAGATGATGGTGGTGCCTATTTTCTCTTTTAAATTTTTATTTTTATTTTTTAATTTGTGTGTATGTGCCTATGTCTGTGTGTGTGCCCGTGTCTGTGTGTCTGCATGCACACAAGAATGCATGTGTTTGCATTTGTCATGACACTTGTATGGCAATCAGAGGAGAACATTCAAGCATACTTTCTCTCTTTCCACTGTGGATTCAGGAGATCAAATGCAGGTTGAGAGGTTTACACAGGGCAAGTGCTCCTACTCACAGTGCCACCTCAGAGGCCTCGTGGTCTACTGTCCTAAGTAACAAGGTTGATTCAGTCACCTTTAGTTTTTAAAAAGCATTTCACTTAATGTGCATTGCTTAAGGCATCCTTTTATGTTTATCTTTTTCAAATTTGTACAGTTGGGAGTATGGGCAGGACTGACATAGAAAGTGCCAGGGGATGTTAGCATTTTCACCTCACCCAGTGAGGTGCATCTTTAGGTTAACTTAGGTTACTTGTTAATTTTTGCTTGGTTTAAGATACCTTGTTAAAAAAAAAAAACTCAGAGTTGTCAAAAAATGAAAGTAACTTTCCATGAGTCACTCCTGTTATCAAGGTGTTCCTGCACAAGGATGGGTGAGTGTGTGGTAGAAATATTGTAAACAGGATTCAAACACGTGTGGATCAGGCACCTCTAAGTTCCCTCTCACCATTTGCACCCTATCCTACAATTTAGTTTATCATAAAGTGTAGCAAACACTACTACAAAACTAGCTTTAATTCAACTGAACACTCTACTGGAATAAACACAATAGGAAATCAAGAATGCTTTAGTGAAATATAATTGTGTTAAAGATAAGTTAATTAATTCCTAATTGGCAGAAGTTTCAGAATGAACAGAGATGACACCAACTTTCTGCTTTGTGTATTAATCACTCAAAAGAAATAATGAGAGACAGAATACAGCATACAGTTTCGATCCCTGAGTCCTTGCTAGCCTTGGCTACATAGCAAGTGAGAAGCAGGCTGGACAAAGTAAGACTCTTTCATAAAAGCCAATTAATTAATGAATTAACTTCACAAAATTAAAGGCTTGCTTAGCTCCTATTCTGTTGTCGAGCTTCATTCTAGACCCTGAAAATTGAATATATAAAACAAAATCCTTGTCCAGGTGTGGTATGAAACATAATCCTAGCACTTGGGAGACATAGGCAGAATTATCATGAGTTTGAGGCCAGCTGGAAGTACAGCAAGACCCTGTATTAGAAAAACATAAATAAAATACTGTCTTTCCTCTTCTGCAAACTCACGTTTAATTATGTACCGAAATGACCATCAAATGGATTAGACAGTATGAGGCAGTGTCAGCGTTGGTAATCCTACACAGATAGCTAGAGCTAGGGGAGCGACAGAGATTTCGAAGGGTGCTATTTTAGGAAGGAAAGCGGTATCTAAGCAGAGATCTAAATGTAGTGGAGAACAGGTCCTGTAAATATTTGAGTGGAGAGCATTCCAGTAGAAAGAACAACAAATGCAAAGGCTTTGAGGCTGCGCGTGGTGTGTTTGAGGAGTAGCAGCTGAAACAAATGAGGGAGCACGGCAGGAATTAGGTCAGTGTGACAGCCAGGCTCACATCACACAGCACTCCAGGCTGCTACTCTGATTTGCATTTAGTTCAAAGTCAGATTTTTGAATCAGAGAGTGAAATGTGATTTAGACTTCCAAACAGTCATTCCGGTGGCTACAAGAAGATCCTGGGTGAGGCCCTGGGGGTGGGTACTGGCTGGACAGAGGGAAGAAAGGCCATTAGGGAAACCCTGAAGTCATTTGAATGATGCTGATGAGGTTGGCTAAGACTGAAAAGTTAGAAGGGTGATAACATTAAAAAGGGGGTGGAGGGGTGCTGCGAGAGATGCTGGATAGATAAAAAGGGTTGCTCTGAAAGTGTGAAGATTGCAGTTCAGTTTCCCCGGATCCACATAAAAGCCAGTCAGGGTGGCAAACATCTATAATCCCAATACCCAGGTAGTAGAGCCATGAGATGCCTTAGCACACTAGCTATCCACGATAGCCAGCATTGGTAAGGCCCAGGTTCAGTGAGAAGCCTTCAGTGAACAGAGTGGAGATGGGGTGCAATTGACAGACACTTAGTGTCAGCTTCAGGCTATACACATAAGTATAAACACTCGAGTGTGTGCATGCACATGCACATGCACATACACATGCACTTGCACATAAATATACACTCCAACACATTCTAACTTACACAGGGGTAGAGCAGAAAAAAGAAGCTGAAGCATAGAGCCAAGCCCCCGAACTGTGTGAACGCAGGGCAGAGCATTAGGCTGGGAAGGGAAAGCCCAGGGATTCACTTTAGGATGCACCACCACAGTGGGGAAAATCGAGTAGGTATTTAAATAAATGGGTCTGGAATAAGACAATGCAGTCCTGAATGAACCATCGGTTTGTGCCTCAGTGTGTTCGTGAAGCAGGGTTGAGAGAAGGCTTTGGGAATTACGTACAGGAAAGGTCCAGAAGGTCATGACTGAGAATTGGCTATTGGCTTTGGCTATGTAGGGTTACATAACTGTTTCATTGGAGCGATATAAACAAAAGCCTGATAAAAGTCAGGCTCAGGCAAGAGAGAGGAATAGTGAAGCAGAAACTAAAGACAAAGCAAAACTAACTAAACAAGGAAACAAATAGGGCTAGAGAGATGACTCAGCCATTTAAAAAGCTACGCTCACAAACATAAATAAATAAATCAAAAAATAACAAACTAAAAACAACAACAAGAAGTATGTTCATGGTTACAGTCTGAATCTCAAATGTTCCCACAGATATGAATTCTGAAGCATGAGTTCCTGGCTTCGGTGCTTTGGGAAGGGTGTGGAGGCTATGGGAGGCTGGACTAGCTGGCAGAAATAGGTCACTGAGGGTCACTGTCATCAGGACTGCAGCAACATTCTCTGCAGACTAAGCCCTTCACCAGGCCATCCCACTGTGATGGAATGAGATCCTTTGACACCAGGAGCTCAAATGAACCTTTCCTCTCATAAGTTATTTCTCCAAGAAACTTATTTTATGGCAGCAGTAAGAAAACAGCTAATATGCTTAATCTGTTTATATATGACTTGGCCACAAGGCTTGATTCTTCATTCACCTTTATAAGACAAGAGTCTAATCATCAGTAGATTCCCCAAGAATCATCATCCAAGTCAGTTAGACCACAGAGTGACAGTATATGTTATTATTTGTAAGGAAATACTAAAGAAGAAAACCAGAGTACCAGACATAAAATGAAGGTAAAACTTGGAAGGCAATGATGGGGTTCTCACCATGGTGGATCCCTTCATGAGTCTGAAGTGGTTAAAAGCAAATTGTTTTGAAGGTAGGTGGCTTTAAGGATAGTTGCTCATTTATATTGTTATGATGAAGACGAGTAACAAAAAATAACTTGGAGAAGAGAGGGTTTGTAAAGCATTTATGGCCTGACCACATTGCAAAACTGGGAGAATAACGCAGGAACTCAAACAGGGCAGGAACCTGGAGGCAGGAACTGATGAAGAAGCCATGGAGAATTACTTATGCAGCCCAGAATCATCTCCCAAAGAGTGGTACTGCCCACAACAGAAGAGCTACAAATAAACAAAGTAGGCTGAGTTGTTTGAGTTTCCTTCATCATGACATATGCTACAAAGTACTTTTTCTGCTTCAGGGTCTTTGTAGCTGTTTAATCCTTACCCCCACCTTTCCCCCTGACACACGCCTACCCTTTACTCGACACTCAGCACTCAGACATCTGTCAGATCCCAGCATCCGCGTCGTTCCTAGGAAAGCAGCTTGGCAACCCAAAAAGAACAGTGGATGCAAATCCTTTGGAATTACAGTTTCTGGTTCCTGCTACCTGGGATGGCCTATCTTGGTTGTCTACTTGATGGTAACTGGAACCAGATAATGCCCAAGAAGATGGGCTCACCGAAGAGGGGTTTTCTTGATTGAATCATTTATGGTGAAAATACCTGTCCTAAATCTGAACCATACCTTCTGGTGGATACCTACATAAAAATACCTGGAAGAAAGATGCTTTTGGTTTTAACCCCATTCTTGCTGTTAAGTTCATCACTATTACTGCTGAGACATTCCTCCACTAGTAATAGAACCTACTTCTTTAGGATTACAACCTATATTGAAGAGCAGCTGAAGCATCCACTCTCATAAAATGAACAACTACCAGATGCTTGGCCTTTACAACAAACGGGAGACAACCATTGTTGGACTAGCCATACCACAGTCTGTAAGCAACTCTAATACATCCTGTTTAAAATTTATATAAATTCTGTTCCTCTAGAAGGCTAACTAATAAAGTAGACTTGTCCCAACTCCATTTTAGCTTTGCCCAGTTATGAAATCAAACAGCCTGACACCGCAGTTACCTATTCTTCCAGTCCTTATGTCAAGTTACCATCAAATCCTATTGGTCCCGTCTTGAAAATGTGGCCAGAGTCTCCCTACTTTTCAATGTTCTTTGGAAAAAAAACATATATTTGTGTAGGTATTAGTGTTTTGCTCAATGAATGCAGTGCAGTCAAAGGAAATAAAAGTTGTCAGGGCCCTTATAACTGCGGTTTCCAATGGTTGTGAGTCCCTGTGTCAGTGCTAAGAACAGAACAGGGTCCTCTGCAAGACAGAAGTAAGTGATCGCAGCCAGTGGACCATCTGATCAGTCTCATTCATCACTAGATTATAGTGAGACGAGTCTAAGCTCCGCCCTGGTATCCATCCCCTATCAGCTGCTTCCTTGAGCAACCAGATCAACTATTTGGGAAAAACAAAATCAGAATAGCCAATGTTCCCCTTTCCATCATGCACAGCCTTGTGTAGAACAGAAAGAAAAGTATTTACCCTGTGGAAAAGTATGGCCCACTGTGAAATGGCCCTGCTCCCCTCCATTCTCCTCTCCCAGCTACTGTGACATGGGAAATGCTGTCCAGCTCTACGGGACTTTGACACACTGAGTTCTTTGAAGTGGAGGAGATTGGAAGCACTCAGAAGCAGCAGCATCTTCTACAGGAACACACTCTCTCTCTGACCTTCTGCCCTCTTCTTTCTTAGCAAGCTTTCTCCCATGGAGCCACTCATAGAAACCAGAATCTCTTTCTCAAAGCACATCATAAAAACTAAACCTTTTTCTTCAAAGTAAACCCTACATAATCTGGAAAGGTCATTCTCTTCTCCTGTGGAAACCTTCATTCTAAACATCCCTGGCCTCCCACCCAGGAGAGAGAATTGTAACCATAGGACTCTAAGGAGACAGCTTTTTCTCAGGTCTCATTCCTGGGCTATTACCATGTCTTCTAATCACACTTCTACAAGCTGCTTCAAACCTAAGCATAAAACAGAAGACAGTTTTCCGTGGGTCTTCAGCTCTTCATAGCTAAAGACCTCTATGTCATATAAAACTTTGACTAAATGAGATGATGCCTTGTCATCGTTAGTCCATCTTTGTGAATTACTGGACTCTTGGACTGTTGACCTCATGATAGGCGAGGAGTGTCACCTCACTTCTACCAGAGCTGAGACACGAGCTCATGAGTAAGGTCTAGCACCAAGTCTGTTGTTGCACACCTGAAATTTAGCACTGACATCGAGGCAGGAGGATGGCAAGTTGTCTCAATAAAAAAATAAATGGGTATATAACTCACTCTATGGCATGAGGCTTTCTGCAAAGAAAGGAAGAGAGAAAGAAGAGAGAAAAGAAGGAAGGAAGGAAGGAAGGAAGGAAGGAAGGAAGGAAGGAAGGAAGAAAGGAAGAAAGAAAGAAAGGAAGGAAGGAAGAACAAAGAAAGTCAAATAAAGTAAAAATAAAATCTAACAATTAGAGCCTCTCTGAGGGTTTTTGAAAACTCAATCTTGATTTTATTCTTGATATTCATATTCAGACTTCATTGTAATTAAAAATCTTTGTGTCTTGCAATTATTTTGCACCAGGTAAGCTTTATGTATTTGTTGAATGGATGAAAGATCCTCAGATTACATTTCAAATATAGAGGCAAAAGCAATAGGGGAAAATAGGTGGATAGTGTTTTTTTTTTTATTTTTATCCCTTCATATTCCAAACATACTTAGTAGGGAAATAAAATGGTATTTGCCAAACGATCAATGAAAGTTGCTGTCATCTTCTAGGACATTAAGGAAACCGAGACAGATAGATATTCTGAGTGTTGAAGAGTTGTTCTTTTGCATGCAGGCAGAATTATAAATGGCCTGGTTTTCCCTATATCTTCATAATTAGCAGAATAATTATTGATCAGCACAAAGCACGTTTTCTCTGGAGGCATGATTTGTGCAAGTGCTCAGCTTTTTAAGAGCCTAAATCACAGTCATCAGTATTTAAAAATGAATTGATAGTAAATGTGGGATAATTAATGCACCTATTCTATTTCTGGGTCTACATCTTTTCGTACTAAATATGCCATTCATTTAGGAACGAATATGAAGGTATGACAATGACAGAATGGAAACAAATTAGGAATTTCTTTTTCCCATGGCAACCTTTGCTCCTAACTTACCCAGACTTAACATTGACTGAAAGTTTAAAATATTTCTCCACTTTATTTGCCAAGGGAAGTTCCTAAGAATAGTCAATAGTTCCCAACCTCCCAATGCTGTGATCTTTTAGTTCAGTGCTTCATGTTGTGGTGGCCCCAACCATAAAATTATTCTGTTGCTACTTCATAACTTTATTGTAGTTACTGTAATGAATCAAGATGTTAATATATGATATGCAACCCCTGTGAAAGGGTCATTCAATGCCCAAAGGGGGTTACAACCAGGTTGAGAACTGCTGGTCTGGATGAACTACTGAAATGTACAAAGTCTCCCTAGAATGTACCAGTGCCAATGCTAGCCTCTTGCCCTCTTGGTCCCCAGTTTCGGCTTGATCCTGTCATGGTGACTGTCACCTGTAGGTCTTGGGTCTCTCTAGGTTCTACACTGTTGTAGCTGGTCTCAACTTGAGGGTGCTGATAACATCCTGTTTGTAACATCTGGATAACATCCAGACTAGGGTCAGGAGTGACACTGGACTGTTGGCTGTCTCTGAATTGCCTCACTCTCTGCTGTGTCCGGTTGTCTTTAGGGCACTTTCATTCCTGGGTAATCAATTCCTGTACTCATTTCCTCTGCACATCACACTGACTCCGTGAAGGAAAGGACCTAGTTTGTCATAATGACTGTTATAGCTTACTCCGAGACAGTACTATATGTGGTCTAAGTAGCTAACACTATTGTGAATGAGTGAGTGCGAGAAACGCGCATTGGTTCTAAATGTTAGCAAGCGCCAGAACGATGTATAGAGCTTGTGAGAACACAGACTCCTTCTCCTGTTTCTGATCTGGTAGGTGTGGTAGGAAATTTAGAACAGGTTCCCAGGAAGTCCAGATGCTGTTAGTTCAGCAAGAACACTTAGAAAGCCATGGCTTTCCTGCGCAGGCTCACAAAAGAGCCAATCCGAATGACTACACTGGAGTCACTCAGCAGCGTCAATGAGCAGGAACAAATTTCTGAGGGAATAACTTTAAATGAGCAAAGACATATGTGACTCTCAGTTCTGGAAATTTCTCTCCATAGTCGTTTAATCCATTATTTCTCACCATATGGCAAGTCAGAACCCCATGCTATGGGGCATGCTATGGAGTAAAACAGCCTACCTCATGACAGACAGGAAGCACAGAGTGAGCAAGAGTGGAAACAGGAAGGAAGGAGGTAGAGGGGGAGGAAGAAGACATAGCTAGGAATAATCAGGAATAAATCAGTGACCTATTTCCTATAGCTAAGCTCCCTTCCGAAAATCTCCAGCACCTTCAAAAACAGTGCCTTTAGCTGTGAACGTGGGCTTAAATACATGAGCTGTGGGGACATTTTATTTTTACACACACACACACACACACACACACACACACACACACATATTCTATCCATAACGTAACCACATCACATGTTTTTCATGAAGCCAGGAAAGTGCTAACAGTTTTCTACATGTTGACCAGGAGTAATCCTTACTAGTCAATTAAATCATTATTTTATATTTTTAAGAAAAATTTACTTGTTCCTTTTTGAAGTTGAATTCTGAAAAAAAAAAGATTGAACACAAAATGTGTTGCCAAACTGATGATGAATCTTCTTCATTTCTCTATTTTAAAAGAACATAAAAAAGGAAGACATACAAAATATCAAAAAAAGAATTAATTCTCATTTTAAACAAATATGTGAACAAAAAAAAAGATTGTTCCAACGTGGAGGCAGGAGGAGGGGGGAAGGGATAGTGAGTTCCTGGGAGGGAGGGGGAAATGGGGTAAGGAGAGAACATCTGAAATGTAAATAAAATTTCCAATAAAAAAAAAAAGATTGTTCCTCAAATACAAATTAATTAATTAATTTTATTAATTTGATTATCGAATTTTTTGTTGTGAGATAAATAACGTCAAATTAAGGAAGATGAATGGAAAGGTTGGGTGTGGTGATCCATGCTGATTATCCTAGAACTTGGAAGGCAGAAACAAGAAGATCAGAAGTTCAAGACTAGTCTAGGCTACTTGAGACCCTGACTTTTACAAAGTCACATACAACCCAGATTCAGTATATTGTCTGTCTCGCATTTGGTGTACAATTAATTGAGGTGGTGTTACTAGATTAAATGTTGTCTCCACATTGACTAAATGAACAAAATTTATAGCTGGACACGGTGGCACATGCCTTGAATCCCACCACTTAAAAGACAGATCTCCGTGAGTTTGAGGCCAGCCTCTATATAATGAATTCCAGGACAGCCAGAACAATATAGAAAGAATGTCAAAAAAAAAAAAAAAAAAAAAAAAAAAAAAGCAAGCAAGCAAGCAAGCAAACAAACAAACAAAAAGAATATAAAAATAAAAAAGAACAGAATTCATCCTCAACACCCAATTCTGTTCAGGTGGCTCAGAACATACTGTAACTCCTGTGACATGGTGTGAGCACCCTGTTACACTATCAGAGGCCTGACACTGTACACAGTGAAGCCCTGTTTTGAAAAACAAATCTGCACACAGGTTGCATATACTCACACAAATGCACATACAAATTTTTTTAATACTCTTGTTTTCATAAGACTAATCTAAGAAATATTTGTTGCTCAATGGGTGGTGGTGGCATATGCCTTTAATCCCAGCACTTGGAAGGCAGAATCAAGCAGACCTCTGTGAGTTCCAGGTCAGTCTGGTCTACAAAGGGAGTTCCAGAATAGCAAGGATGTACAATGAAATCCTGCCTTGAAAAACAAAAACAATAAAACAACAGAAAGAGAGAGAGAGATTTCTTTCCAGCAGCCTCCACAATCCAAGGCCAGTTCAGTAGACTCTGTTGTTAAAATGTATCTCAAATGTGATTCTTTTTCACTAGTTACTTTGTGCTAGCCTTAACTGAAACCAGTCTCCTCTGACCTGAGAATGTCCCTGCTTCTACTGCTTCATTGTTCTTTCCATGTAGCCAAGGCTGGCCTTGGAACTCTGGATCCTCCCATACCCACTTCCCAAGTGCTGCTGTTAATTGAATTTGCACCAATATGACAGGCAAGGAAGGAGAGAAAGAAAGAGGAAAGGGAAAAAGAGAAGAAAGAAGAAAACAAAACAAAAAAAAGGAACTTTCGAACTTAAAAAGATCCCATGGTTTATCTATAGTTCTGGAACAAAACCAAATTTTCTTTGTCTTGCGTGATATTCGCCTCCCTCCTCTAAAATGCCTTGTCTTTTTCAGATTATACTCTGTCTGCACACACAGTGCTCGCTATGGTTTACAGCATCCAGCAAAGCACCGCTCCGATGCTGGACAGGGCCTTAGAGTCTTGCCTACTGCTGTATCCCAGTCTTAAGTGGCTCTGGTTCCCTGTCAGCATCTCCCGACTGAATAAAATATCAAGTACAAACTGGGATTCAATCCAACTTAACAATAGAAGAAAATTTCCTTACCAGCTTCCCTTTTTCTGCCCTAAATTCCTCCTCAGGGGATTCTTGCCCACACCACATGTACACACGTGCTTACATGCTCAATAAATTAGTATGTTGCTGTATTTCTTACATCTCTATGAATGCAAGAATGTTGTGCTATTATGCAATCCCAGTGTGATATAAATGACTGAAAATCACTTCAAGAGTTATAGTTCCCAGGCTTATTCACATTTTAACAATGATCTTAAACTAATAAAGCTAAACTCCGAAAATGTAGTGTTTAATGACTACAGTACCACTTATAATTAGAAATTACTGGAAGTAATCTAAATGCCCAGCGATGACTATTGGATAAATAAGTTTTTTCAGGAGCTGGAGAGATGGTTTGATAGTTAAGACTGTTTGCTCTTCTTCCAGAGGACCTGACTTTGATCCCCAACCCCCAAACTGGGTAGCTCAAAATCAGATGCAAAACCAGTTCACAAGAATGCAAAGCCCTTCTCTGGCCTTTTTGACCACACAGAAATAGGTAACATTTTGCTTTTTTCCAAGCTGGCCCCAGCTCCCCAATAAGGACACTAAAACTTTTTTTTTTAAGTATTTGTGCCTAGGCCTTAAGCTAGGCCTGCTCCTCAATGAGCTCTTAACTCATATTAACTTGTTTCTACAACCCCATGCCCCCTCAGTTTCATACCTTTGTGCATGTGAAGTGCTCATATCTATTTGGTTTTGTTTTCTGTATTTTGGTGTTTTTTTGAGACAGAGTGTCATTTTATAGTTCTTGGCCTTTCTAGACCTCGCTATGTAGATCAGGTTAGCCTCAGGGTTAGAGATCCTCCTGTCTCAGCCTCCCAGTTGCTGAGATTAAAGGCAGCTTCACTCATGTTTACAAAGTTAGCACTTATGACACTGAGACAAGAGAATGGTCATGAACTTGAGACCTATTATTTAGTGACTTTCAGTCTAACCTAGGCTGAAGAATTAAACCACGTTTCAAGGCAAAAAAAATAAATAAAAAGATGGATAGACAGATGAGACATAGGAAAATATTAAGCACCACTGGTCTGAGGGAAAGGCGCATTTTAAATATCATTCCTGCAACCATTCTGTGACTGAAGTTATTTCTGATGAAATAGTTTCAAGATAAATTGTGTCTTTTAATTAACACTTCAAGCAATAGATGCTAAGACAGAATGTTGATGGATATGATCTGGGCACTGACAGTCTGGAAGATGCATTGATAGAATATTAATTCATTCATATTCTCATCCTGTTCCCTATTGCATGGACACAAGTAGTAAACTGAAAGGTAGTAAATAAATAATAAGCTGAATTGAGAAAAATGATGAAAGAATGCAAGAAAGGGCTTTGACTACGATTGCCAGAGGGTCCGCACTAAGGTCTTGCAGAAGCACCTGAGATGTTCGGGGAGTTAGAATGGAGGCAGACGGTGCTCACACAGAACATTCCAGGAAGAGAGAAGATGGTGGCAATTTTGCTAAGTATATGAAAGTCTCTGTGTGATAAGAAGACCTAACATTTAGATTTCCCAGTTTCTCTTGTGTCATTACTCCCACCTTGGCTCATGGACAGTCACTGGTGGTTGGACAACTACCTAGCACGGTTCCTGACACTTCACTAATCCATTTTCTCAAGCCAACATGAGTCCACGCTAAACACCAACTAGAAACAACAGACCAGAAGCCCTGAGAAGGATGCACATGCTATGCCTACCATACTGAGACCAAGGAAACCCATCAGGCATGAGCCACCACAGAGCTTAAGACATGAATTTAGAATACTAAGGAAACCTTCCGTAGGGTTGCATAGGCCTGCTAATGACTTTGGCGATTCATTGGAGGAAGCTTGATCTGAAAAGTGACATGGTTTAAAAAGTACTCTGACAAAATTGAAGCTGTTCTATTAGAAAGACTGTAGGCGAACAGGAGTAGAAAGAAAGCAACTGAAGGCTGCTAAGATAACAGGAGAAGAAGATGGTGATGCCTGCTACTAGCATCCTAGCAACAGAGCTAGTGAGAAGCAAGAAAGTGGAAAGTTTTGGAGCTCACAGGATAAGAGAGGAAACACGAGAGGAAAAGAGTCCAGATAACTGATTTGCCACAAGGATCTTAGTTAGGATTTCCATTGCTGTGAAGAGACACCATGACCCAGGCAACTCTTATAAAAAGCACATTTAATGGGGCTGGCTTCCAGGTCAGTTCATTAGGATGGCGAGAACCAGGCAGACATTCTGGAGGAGATGAGAGCTCTAGATCTTGTTCCGAAGGCAAACAGGAGAAGACTTCTGTTTTCCAGGCAGCTAGCAGGAGGGTATCAAAGCCCACCCCTACAGTGACACACTTCCTCCAATAAGGTCACACTTTCTAATAGTGCCACCCCCTGGGCCAAGCATATTCAAGTCACCAAGATGGACTGAACATTGATATAGGGGGTTAAAAAGAAGAATGGGAGGTGTGAATTTTAAGGTGTTAGATTTTACACACAGCAAATTTAAGAATGAAGGAGTTAGTAGATGATATCAGAATAGATAAAGTCATAGTGGGCTGTCACAGTGGGCTTAGGGGAGGGGCCCATAGTGCAGAGACTGTACCAACCTCATATGTCAGAGATATACTTTCTCTATTTTCATTCTCCCTAGTCTACAAAGTTCCCCAAACGTCAATATGGACCACTTAAGAATGCAAACTTGTCCTATGCATAATACAAAAGGGGAAACCTAAAAATGAATGTCTGCTCCCAAAACAAACTAATTTTCTGAGGAAATCAGAAAGAAAATATTTGAGCTATTTACATTTTTTTCTCTCTAGACTGAATATGCAGGGTATAAACATCAGATGAAAATCTGCTGTTATTACAAAAAAAAGTCTTCTAATAATAACATCCTAAACATCAGATCTTTTAACTGTCAAGAGCTCTATCTATCTATCTATCTATCTATCTATCTATCTATCTATCTATCTATCCATCCATCCATCTATCTCTGTGGTAAACCTACAAGGTGGCAAAATATTTGCATGTTGAAGTCAAGAGCACAGACACTTCATAACAAAATTATTCAATTCGTATTTTAAGGTAGAATAACTCTTCCTTCACTGTTAGACATACGAAATAAACACATGAATACATGGCTCCTTGCTTTCCCAGCCAGAATGGCTTGCAAGATGATCAGCTCTGGCGAGGTAGGAAACAATGCCAAGTTTCTGGTGTGTGCATGCACACTGCTTTTGCTCATAATTAATAGCCCCTGTGCTTGCTAAGGTTTTGGAAAGCAGCTCGAAGCCTACCCAGGTAATGCCTTCTGACAACGCTTTAAAGATCAGTTATGTCATATGGCTGCCTTTTAGAAAAAAAAAAAGAAGAAGTCAAAATGCATAGCTGTGCCATATGGCATCTCTGAAGAAACAGCCGGATTGGACAGACAGTCACTGGAGAAAGTCCCACAGCACTTGGAAAAGAATGTGGTCCTGTTGCCAAAATGTGGCCTTTGTTAATCTCCTAACTATTATTGTGCAGAAACCAATTCATCTGTATTAATTATAAACAAATTTTAATTACTTCAGTAAAAGCCTATTATACTGATATCTGATGCCAAGGAAGCTGTTTTAACTCCTTCTAAGTCTCCAAAGCAAACACAGGGTGTTGGAACGTAGGTGTTTTCGGTGAGGCAGGAATTTCTCTAGCTGAGTATAAAGCATACAGTTTTGACATTTAGATTTTTCAGTTCTTTTAAGCGATCCATGATGCTTTGTTTTTTTTTCCCAGAGGCTATCAAAAGGCAGCTAATGCGCACAAGTTGTTAAAGATAGATTATCCCTAATGTCTGGGAGTGTTTAACTGTACTTTGTTTTCTTTTGCTCAGATTTTAAAGTTACAATAATAACAAAAAGCAGTGTGCTTTGCAAAGTGATTATGCTCAGTGACACAAAGCAACTCCATTAAAAAAAAAAAAAAAAAAAAAAAAAAACCAAAAAAAAAAAAACCTGACTTTTCTTAAACATTCATCACACAGTCCTTTCTGATAGTTCTCTGGACAACATACAAGCACATGTATCCTGTGCCTCAAAGCAACATATCCCCTGAAAACATGGAAACCCAAATCACTAGCAGGTTTTGTGGCGGCAGCTTGGCCAAGAAGGCTGGCTGGTCCTTCCCATATAAAAAGTTTGCAGATGACACATGGTGGCTGTAGTGTGCGCAGCCGTCAGGGTTGGAGGCAGTCCAGCAGGAGGGCTCATCTGTGAGCACAGCCGTGATGGAATTGTCTTTGCGTTCAGTTTCACTAATGTGCGCTTTTATTTTATTAGGCCAACCATCAAAAGTCCCTCTTCCTCCTGGAGACCATTCCTTTTGGTATTCATATCACTTTGGACCTTGAAAGTTAAACAGTTTTAAACAAACAGAACCACTTCCTGCCTTTTTCCTCCATTAGACTTTGAAGTGTCTCATGTAAACTTCGCAGTATTTTTTTTCTCATTTTTAAACAAGAAAATAATTTATTTTTGTAATCATAATGGGTAAATTCTAGAAAGCAGGGTCCCCTGTAAATTCTCATTAGCAAACACAGAAAACATGTCTTTAAACAATGTCACAAATATGATAGGGGAGCTGGCCAAGGATGTTTAAGACGATGAACATTTAAGTGAAGCCAGTTTCCTCATGGTTTGGGTTCTCCATTAGTACAAATCAAATATAACTAAGGGTCTGTGGAGTTTCTTCTCTTCTACTCCTCATGCCTGTTACATCCATTAAAGCATCCATTCAAGTAGAACTCGTAGATGTTAGACTTTGAATCTGAAGGTCTCCTTCAAAGTCTTTGAAACTATTTCCCCTAGTCTGCAGATGAGAGATCAGGGTGCAAACTCACTTGGCTGGTCTGAGGACAGAGAGACAGATACTTGCAAAGCAGGGCCATCTTTCTGATCTCTTCATGGGTGATATTCCCATGATATTGTGCTGTCATGTTTCTGTTAGTATTGATGAAGAGAGACTAGATTTCTCTGAGCAATAAAGAAACAAATATGAGTGACCATAAACTGAAGGATTTGTATAGTAAGTTAATTTCAAAATTATTCTCCAGCACCTATAGGGATCTCTTCCTTCATGTGATAAAAGTTGTTAGCACATGTTATTCCAAAACACCTGATTCGGGAAGATCTTATAGAGAATGTGAACAGAATTTCAGAAAGCAACATGCAGGCTGTGATTTCTTACGCACTGGGCTCTGCACCAACTTCTCATCAGCTCAAACTACTTTGCTTCTCTCCATATTTGAAGAAAAGGATCATTTCTATCTAAAATATACATATACCATTATATACCATAATTACTAAAATAGGCAATTCTTGGAGACAGACAATTCAAAGCAAACCAGGTTCCAGAGAACAAGTATACTCAGGCTGCAGGCCTCTTCCATGTTGCACCACACAGCTAACCCCTGGCTTAAGCATGGCCCATCCATCCATCACCTGATGATTCAATGAGTTCACATAAGTCCTTTCACCAGTAAGCATCATACCACCATGCCTCCTTCGGTCATATAAAATCAGATGTATTTCTAAAAATGATGAGTGTAATTATTTGCACCTATCTACCTGTGTCTCAAGGGTGAATCAAAGGCATGACATCTCTGAACCTTATTTAGTTACTTCTCTTTGAGAAAAGGGTGTTTCTCCTTCCTCTGGCACCCAAGTGCTAGGATTACAGGCATATACCATCCCATTCCATTTCTCCTAATCTTCATAGCATTTCTACTTTGGAATTGACACAGGGACTGAGGATGGAGTCAGTGGGTAGAATGCTGGCACCATTTACACGAAGCCGGTTCTGTCCCCAGCATCATATAAACAGAGCCTGGCAGTACACATCAGTAATCCTAACTCTGGTATTGTGAAGCAATTTCCTCCCAAACTGAAACATTCTCTCCTGGGAGGAGGCTCCTGAGACTGAAGAAGTAAACAGCCTTATAAACCCTGGAAAGCTGAAATTTATAGGACTCACAGGGCCACTCCCTGAAGTTACAGAAACAGTAAATTACTGCTGAGGGGGTTAGCTCTGGCCAGGCTAGTGGCCTGGGGAAGAGTCTTTGGTGTGTCAGACTGCTGACAAGTTGTCAGAGAGGTCCTGAGGTTCAGCTTTTGTGAGTTGTCACCCATGCTGGGAAAACACTGCATTTAACTGGTTTCTGTTCCTGAATGTAACACATCATCCAAAGTCCTGGACTTAACCCCTCACCCATATTCCTGTATCTAACCCCAGTAAATTCATTAGTGCAGCAAGTTGGATTTTAATACAGTCATTGCTTCCACCAGTCTTTTGTTACCTGCCTGCATGAGTTGATGTCTATCTCCAGACGAGAAGTGTCACAAACACTAGAGAAATAGAAGATCAGAAATTCAAGATCGTTTTCTGCAATGGTTAAGCAGTTCAAGGCAAGCCTGGACTAATCAAATCTTCTCAATAAACAACAGCAACAAATACCGCTGAGGTGATAATGCTAAAATACAGATGATGATATTCTAAACACCAAAACAATGAAACTGCATTAATATTAAGACATAGCCAATGAACGTCTGTGCTTGAGATGACTGGGTTACTCAAAGAGGCATGAAGTGTCTGCTTAAGGATGAACCAATTTTCACACCTCAGGAGAGGTTCTGTTGGCTGTGGGGAACAAGGTTATCTGAAGAAAACGCAGAGGTGAAGATGAGATGGCCTGTGTAGAGGTCTGAGGAAAGTGTGCCAGGTCTCTGCGTTGCTATAGAAACCAAAACCAAAACAAACAAAAACAAAACCAGAAGGAACTTAGGAGAAGAAAAGTTTCTTTTGGCCCATTATTTCCGAGAGATTTTTTAACTGTCACAATGAACAAGGTTTACATGGTGACGGCAAGACTTGAACCAGAAGCAGATATAGCCTTCAAAGGCCCTCCTTAGTGACTTACTTCTGCCAGCTAGGCACCTCTTTCCACAGACTACACAGCCCTCAAAATAGAGCTACCGTGGGCTGGAGATATAGCACATATGGTGCTTGTCTAGCATCCGTTAGACTGTCAATCCCATGCACCAATAATAATAAATAACACAATGGCTTCACAACTGTGGGGTAAGTTTGTCAAGTATGAACCCATGTTGGACATTTCAGATTCAAATCACAGCACAGGTAATGAAGGATGAAACACCAAGGAGATTATAAAATGTATAATACATCTATATACTTCTCTTTCCCTTTCAGTGTCTCTCAGTCAGTGTCATGTTTCTCTGTCTAAATATCTAAGGCAAGATACTTAGTAAATAAATGGATTGATTTGGCTCATGATCCTAATGTCTGGAAAGTTCAAATGGCCAAAAGCAAGCATTTGCCGAGAGCCACTGGTGTCTACAGCACACCATGATAATAAGGAAGAAAGGGATTCAGAAGGTAGAGAAGGAGCAAAGCCCCTGGAGTAGCTACAATTATAATCATTCTATGACTCAAAATTTAATCTGAAAGTGAAAACTGTGTCAGTCGCATCCAAAAGGCTTGTGTTAGTCAGTCCCCAAACCTCTACACCAATAATTGTCAGACTTCCTAATGCTATGATCCTCTAATACAGTTGTTTTAAATACAGCCTTTTAATAGAGTTGTAATGGCCCACATCCATAGAATTATGCTGTTGTTACATCATAACTGTAATTTGCTGCTGTTATGAATTGTAATGTAAATATCTGATATGCAGGATCTAATTATACACCCCCACAAAGGGGTCAGGACCCACGGGTTGAGAAATGATGCTCTACACCCAAGATGATGATTATGCCAAGAAAAAACCTTTATATGGCTCACGATTCCAAGGTTTCAATTCCTAACACAGTTTTGCACAGTGAAGTAGAAATATACGACAGAAAAACTTTTTACTGTATAATCAGGCAGCTAAAAGGAAAAACAACAACAACAAAAAAAAAAGACCCCAAAGTCCTCTTCCAAAGCATGCCTCCAACAACCTTTAAGCCTCTCCACCACTCCCCATCACCAGGGAATCAAACCTTTATTACACGGACATTGAGAAGATGCTTAAGACCAGAGCTATAGTGATGCCCCAGCTCACAAAGGTTCATCAACTCTTAAAACCATCACAATGGGAGCCAGGCTTCCAGTATATGAATTTTAGGGAAGAAAATCAAACCATACCATTTTCTGCTTTTCCTCTAGATGAAGCTTCAACTTAAAATGCACCTGGAAAGCTAAGAAGAAGCCATGGGAGGCCCCAGGGAGAAAGAATGAAGAATACACTGTAACACAATGGAATTAACTGACTTGCCCTTTCCTTTAGAATTGAGGTGAAGGTACTTCCTTCTTGTTGTAGTAAGAGTTGTTTTGCCCAGCCTTCTGCTCTGTGATAGGCTGACACCAGTGTGACTGTTACTACACTATGAACAGTGGACAGGCAAGCATACCTCATTCAGTTACCTGCAACTGGGAGTTGTCCATATCTGGATTTTCCTCTGAATGATTTATAAAACCCTGAGCTAAGCCCTGCTCAGTCTTTCTTTGTCTTCCTGAATGGAACCATTATCACCAGCTTCTGCATACATTTCCACCATTGCCATTGGCTGTGAGGTAATAGCAGAGAGAAAACCCTTACCAGAGCTGAGCTGATGTAGGCTCCATGCCGTTAAACCTCTAAAACTGTGAGATGAATAAGTTAGTTTCTTGTGGAAATAAAAATGATTTTGACATAAGCACTATGTAACGGAGTATTTAGTTAATTATGCAAATGTCTTCTAAGAGGATAACAAGAGAGTGTTATCAGCTGTAGGCAACTAGAGATCAACCTTGCCATCACTAACATCTAGATTTGGGTAACTCTTTGTGATAGATCAAGCCTGTGTACTGTAAGAGGTTTAACCAGCACCCTTAGTCCCTTTGTGGTGCCATGGATTCCAATACAAATACCCCTTTCCAATTCTGCAAATTGAAATGTTTCCAGTATTCGCCAACTAACCCTTGAGAGGTAGAATTCTCTGTTCTTGTTAACCATTGGCATATATTTATAACCAGAAAAGGGCTACATCTGACAGTGTAAAGTCTGATCCCTCTTCAACAGCACTCAGCAATCATCTCCTGGACTCTCGCTCCATTATATAATCATGGGGTACAACCATTATTTCTGGTAAGCCTACTTTTAAATATCTGAGCCATCATCTGTGCAGTACTGTTTTTTCATAGAAAAGTCCACTGGCTAAAACGTCAGAGGATGTAAGAAGCGAAGAAGTGAAAAGCTGGCCGCTAAAATGTCTTAATTCTATTTTTAATATTAAAATGGCCCCTATTCTAAATAGAAAGTTGAGGACATGGTCACTGAAGGAGCAGCTAAAGACACCTGAAGACACCAGCAAGCTGAAATGAAAGGACGTGGCAGCTGCCTTCCCAACTGGAAGGAAAACAGAAGACACTCAGGAACTGAGGTGAAAGACAGAAGTTGGGCCAACAGCAGGAACCTCAAATTTTATCCCTTAAAAAGACCCTGCACTAAGAAACGTCCTCCCATGCCAGAGGGGAAGAGTTCTTGTTACCAACTTACACTAAAGTATGTCACAACCAAGATGCAGAAACATTCCTTATGCCCTGACAATATATTCAGCCTCATTTCCCATTTCCCACACACACGCCACACACACATACACACACACACACACACACACACACACACACACACACGTCCCTGCATCATCCTCCACACCCCTCTCCTTGGATCTGTCCCACATGGTGTCTTACAATTGGGCCTTGAAAAGTTGAGAGTTACAGCCAAAAGCAGCAAGAAAATGCCACGGAACTGGCAGTGTGCATTGTGGAAGGAGCCAGAGCATCTGCTTGGGAGCAGGGCTATGAAGCAGAGCCACAGGGAGAAGAAAGGCTATTAGGCCACCAGCAGCCAACAGAGAAGGGCCACAGGAACCCAGATTAAAAGTCTGAAAAGCGTTGGAACTCAAAGTAAAGGATCAGTGGAAAGTGGCGCTAAAGCCAGGGCTGGCATATGGAACCACTTGAGGGGGCTTGTAGTCAACCCAATAAAATCCTACACAGAGCCTGATGTGAGAAAGGCCAGAAATGATTGACGCAGGGGTCTGAAAGCACTAAGAGCTGTGGCAGCGGTGAAGCAAAGGGCCTGAGCCAGCAGGACAGACAGCGAAAACAGCCATGGATGCCAGCTTCCGTAAAGGCAGAGCTTTCTTGTGCCAAGCCATTTTCCTCGGTATTCTCTGGATCCTTCGGTGGGTTATTTTCAGAGGATGAGCTGCCCCTATATCCTCTGGATATTTTTCTTTGTACATAACTCCCTACCATGTATATGGGTAAACAACACACACACACACACACACACACACACACTAACATAACTCATTTGTCATATATAATTTTGCTTTATTCTTTACTATTTTTTACAGGCCACATTTCACGTTCCTCACAGGTTAATGGAGAGGAGCTTCTCACACTTAGTAGGTGGTATAATTACTGGGTTCACTTACTTTGTGCTTGGTGTTTGTTACGATATCTTTATTGAGCTTGGGCTGAAGAGCGTCTAATGTTCTCTAAAACCTGGTGTCTCATGACTCAACCCATACTCCATTCCATTGTCAAGTCTCTGCTGTTAGAAATGGATGGAGTAGAAAAAACTCTTAAGTTCCTCTTTAGTTTGTAGGGAAGCAATTGTTATAGCTGCATTGACACATACAATGCCTTACTTTATGTGAACCTAACTTTCTAATGCTATAAAGTACAATAAACAGTTATTGTCAGACATAAGTGGACTCAAGAGTCTCATGATGCCTCTGTTATGCATAAGGATTTCAGAGAACTTCCTGATAACATATGAATGAAGAAAAGTCAATAGTAACGTAGAACCCAGTAGTTACTCAAAGAGCATACTCCTGCAGCCGATACGTGGCCACCCTACAGTTTAGATGAACAGGCCACAGATCACCGGGAATGGGGGTGAATGACGGATATAGTGAGTGATTCCTGTCTGACTGTATGGGGGGAGTTTCTATTTCAAGAAACAGACATAATCTGTGCTTTGAGTAGAAGGAAAAGGAGCTGTTTTTGCTTTCTGTTTTTCCCTTTGGTGGTGTATATATTCATGGATTTTTACCAATTAGAAGAGACATAATTGAAGCTTCTATTCTTCTTTACAGGTGTATAAAAAAAAAAATGTTGATTCCTTTAGTGTTTAGTTGCCTGAATGGCAACTCAATGTTCATAGATATCTTCTAAATGTCAGGGGACTTTACAGGTTTTGTTTCCTATCCTTTTGTTAATAGAACCTGGATTGCTTTGGGCATGTCTTTGGTTTCAGCCTCCAACTAGATGTCCAGCCTAATCAAAGTTCTCTGCCTTTCCCAAAGTCGAGAGATAGACACCCAACACAAGCTAGACCTATGCAGTCTCCAAGGCTTGCCTCTTGAAGTGAGTGAAATGTAGGCAAGAAGAATTCATTGCTGCTTAATCACTGAGGCAGTAGTGCCCTGATGGAGATCTGGAATTTCTCCTCTACTCTGTACCTCAGCTGAGAATGGTCAGAATCCAGACTTCATCTTGTTCCTACACATTGTACTGGCCCTTCCATGCAGTCTGGAGTCTGGCTCTATTTTGAGAATTGAAGAGGAGAGGAGCTAAAAGAGGCCAGGAGAACCATTCTCAAAAAATAACTGTTATCAGCTAAGGTTGGATACCAAAATTATTTAGTGCATATAACCTCATTGCCTAGATAAATCTGGTTAAAATCAAACTAGGTCAGTATTAGAAAACATAAATTTGTATGAACCTTGACAACCCTTAAAGCAATAACTCCTGATGCTATGTTAATACCCAAGAGGTTGTCTTTTCCTTCTGATTTTGTCTTTCCATAACTCTATTCTGAGAGGTGAAGAACATTCTAACTCAAAGAATTACTTAGCCTCAGGAAAAATATTTAGAAACAACTCTACCTTGTTTCCTTTCAGTGAAGCTAAAAGAGATTATATCATTCCATAATTCACCAGAGGACAAAAAAAATGTGAATTTGATTCCTCCAGTAATGCTTTAATGGAAACAAAGGGGATGAATACTAACTTTTACAGGGGCTTTGAACCTTCTTATTAACTTTAACTGGTTCTATGAGATTACGAATAAAGCATTTAATTCCTTCATGAAAATTAATGTATATGCTATGTTGTGTTTTTATATTTATAAATTTTTATTGAAAGAAGTAAAAAATACAAGTTTTTAAGCATAAAACAGAATTTATCAAAAAACTATAAATCACAGAGTTCATATTACATAATTCACATTACTTCAGAAATCTCCTGTCTGTAACAGGAAACTGAGAATCCTAAACTAAATCCAAAGTCTCATCTAAACAGATAATTACATGAAAAAGATGTATTTAGATATTGTAATTTCCACTCTCCTTTTTGGGGGTGTTTTGGTTTGGTTTGGGGCTTTTTGAGACAGGGTTTCTCTGTGTAGCCCTGGCTGTCCTGCTCTGTATAACAGGCTGGCCTTGAACTCAGAGATCAGCTCACCTCTGCCTTCCAAGTGATAGAATTAAAGGTGTGAACAGAACAATTACCACCCAGCTTCCACTCAGTGTTTGAAATTTAGTCAGGAAATCTTCATGGATTTTTCTAAAAATTAACACTTGATATGAATTACATTGAGGAGCAAATACAGAATGTGTAACAATTTTATGAGTATTTATTAGGTAATTGTTAATACATTTAGTGTTTTTTTTTTTTTTTTTAATTTTTATTTTCAGCAATCAAAAAATTTAAAAAGCATTCAAACAGAATAAAATGAAAATAAACAAACAAGCAAAATACCAAGGGTCAGATATACTTATACAAGAATTCTATAGAGCCTTCAAACAAGCAACACTTTTTGAGTTATGTTTAAAAAAATTCAGAACCACAATAAGCTCCTTCACAAAGCAAATAATATTGAAATAGTGAAATCAAGTGTAAACCCAACAAAAATATATAAATTATAGTCCAGTATCCCTCATGAATATACATACAAAAATTCTCAATGAAGTAGTTGCAAACTGAATACAAGAGATATATAAAAAATAATATTCCATGCATAACTGAACAACTGTTTTTTTTTTTTTTTTTTTTTTTTTTTTTTTTTTTTTTTTAGAAGACCGTACTCCATATACAGGCTGCATGTTTTGGGATAGCCCCCACTCCAGATGTTTGAGACCTACATGAAAACCAAGCTGCACATTTACAACATATGTGCAGGGAGGCCTAGGTTCAGCCCATGGAGGTAGATCTGTGTAGACTAGGTATGCTCCACGGTTGGTGATTCAGTCTCTGAGAGCTCCAAGGGTTCAGGTTGGTTTACTCTGTTGATCTTCCTGTGCAGTTCCTATCTCCTTAGGGCCCACAATCCTTCCACCTATTCTTCTTTAAGAGTCCTCAAGCTCCATCCACTGTTTGGCTCTGGATGTCTGTATCTGTCTGAGTCAGCTGCTGGTTAGAGCCTCTCAGAGGACAGCTTGCCAGTCTGTTCTCAGGCTGGAGGTTTAGATCCTGGGAGCTCTGGTTGAATCTTTTGATACTCGTTCTAAAAAGGACAAAAACACCCTCACTTTGGTCTTCCTCCTTCTTCTTGAGTTTCATGAGGTTTATGCGTTGCATCTTAGGTATTGTGTGTTTTGGGGCTAATATCCGCTTATCAGTGAGTGCATACTATGTGTGTTCTTTTGTGATTGGGTCATCTCACTCAGGATGATATTTTCTAGCTCCATTGATTTGTCTAAGAATTTCATGAGCTCATTATTTTTAATGGCTGAGTAGTACTCCATTGTGTAAATGTACCACATTTTCTGTATCCATTCTTCTGTTGAAGGACATCTGGGTTCTTTCCAGCTTCTGGCTATTATGAATAAGGCCGCTATAAACATAGTGGAGCATGTGGCCCTGTTGCATGTTGAAATATCTTCTGGGTATATACCCAGGAGGGGTATAGCTGGGTCCTCAGGTAACACCATGTTCAATTTTCTGAGGTATCGCCAGACTGCTTTCCATAGTGGTTGTACCAGCTTGCAATCCCACCAACAATGGAGGAGTGTTCCTCTTTCTCCACATCCTCGCCAACATCTGCTGTCACCTGTGTTTTGGATCTTAGCCAATCTGACTGGTGTGAGGTGGAATCTCAGTGTTGTTTTCATTTGCATTTCCCTGATGACTAGGGATGCTGAGCACTTCTTTAGATGTTTCTCAATCATTCGAGTTTCCTCAGTTGAGAGTTCTTTGTTCAACTCTCTACCCCATTTTTTAATAGGGTTATTTGATGGTCTGGAATCTAGTTTCTTCAGTTCTTTGTATACCTTGGATATTAGCCCTCTATCAGATGTAAGGTTGGTGAAGATCTTTTCCCAGTCTGTTGGTTCCCGCTTTGTCCTGTTGACCGTATCCTTTGCTTTACAGAAGCTTTGCAGTTTTATGAGATCCCATTTGTCAATTCTTGATCTTAGAGCATACGCCTTTGGTGTTCTGTTCAGGAACTTTTCCCCTGTGCCCATATGATCAAGGCTTTTCCCTATTTTCTCTTCTATTAGTTTCAGTGTGGCTGGTTTTATGTGGAGGTCCTTGATCCACTTGGAATTGAGCTTTGTACAAGGAGATAAGTATGGATCAATTTGCATTCTTCTACAAGTTGACCTCCAGTTGGACCAGCACCATTTGTTGAAAATGCTGTCTTTTTTCCACTGGATAGTTTGAGCTCCTTTGTCGAAGATCAAGTGACCATAGGTATGGGGGTTCATTTCTGGGTCTTCTATTCTATTCCATTGATCCTCCTGACTGTCTCCGTTCCAATACCATGCCGTTTTTATCACTATTGCTTTGTAGTACAGCTTGAAATTGGGGATGGAGATTCCCCCAGAAGTTCTTTTATTGTTGAGTGTAGTTTTCACTATCCTGGGTTTTTTGTTATTCCAAATGAATTTTAAGATTGCTCTTTCTATCTCTGTAAAGAATTGAGTGGGAATTTTGATAGGGATTGCATTAAATCTGTAGATTGCTTTCGGCAAGATAGCCATTTTTACTATATTAATCCTTCCAATCCATGAGCATGAGAGATCTTTCCATCTTCTGAGATCTCCTTCGATTTCTTTCTTCAGGGTGTTGAAGTTCTTGTCATACAGGTCTTTTACTTGCTTGGTTAGATTCACCCCAAGATATTTTATACTATTTGTGACTATTGTGAATGGTGTCGTTTCCATAATTTCTTTCTCAGCCAGTTTATCCTTTGTGTAGAGGAATGCTACTGATTTGTTTGAGTTAATTTTATACCCAGCCACTTTGCTAAAGTTATCAGGTTTAGGAGCTCTCTGGTGGAAGTGTTGGGGTCACTTAAGTATACTAACATGTCATCTGCAAATAGTGAAACTTTGACTTCTTCCTTTCCAATTTGTATCCCTTTGATCTCCTTCTGTTGCCTAATTGCTCTGGCTAGGACTTCCAGAACTATATTGAACAGGTAGGGGGAGAGTGGGCAGCCTTGTCTAGTCCCTGATTTTAATGGGATTGCTTCAAGTTTCTCTCCATTTAGTTTGATGTTAGCTACTGGCTTGCTGTATATTGCTTTTACTATGTTTAGGTATGGGCCTTGAATTCCTGATCTTTCCAAGACTTTTATCATGAAGGGGTGTTGAATTTTGTCAAATGCTTTCTCAGCGTCAAGAGATATGATCATGTGGGTTTTTTCTTTGAGTTTATTTATGTAGTGGATTACGTTGATGGATTTCCGTATATTGAACCATCCCTGCATTCCTGGGATAAAGCCTACTTGATCATGGTGGATAAGTGTTTTTGATGTGTTCTTGGATTCGGTTCGAGAGAATTTTATTCAGTATTTTTGCATTGATATTCATAAGGGAGATTGGTCTGAAGTTCTCTTTTCTTGTTGGGTCTTTGTGTGGTTTAGGTATAAGCGTAATTGTGGCTTCATAGAATGAATTAGATAGTGTTCCTTCCGTTTCTATTTTGTGGAATAGTTTGAAGAGAATTGGTATTAGATCTTCCTTGAAGGTTTGATAGAATTCTGCACTAAAACCATCTGGACCTGGACTTTTTTTGGTGGGAGACCTTTAATGACTGCTTCTATTTCTTTCGCAGTTATGGGACTGTTAAGATGGTTTATCTGATCCTGATTTAACATTGGTAACTGATACTTGTCTAGAAAATTGTCCATTTCATCCAGATTTTCCAATTTTGTTGAGTATAGGCTTTTGTAGTAGGATCTGATGATTTGTTGAATTTCCTCGGTTTCTGTTGTTATGTCACCCTTTTCAGTTTGGATTTTATTGATTTGGATACTGTCTCTCTGCCCTCTGATTAGTCTGGCCAAGGGTTTATCTATTTTGTTGATTTTCTCAAAGAACCAGCTCCTGGTTTTATTGATTCTTTGTATAGTTCTCTTTGTTTCTATTTGGTTGATTTCAGCCCTGAGTTTAATTATTTCCTGCCGTCTACTCCTCTTGGGTGTTTTTGCTTCTTTTTGTTCTAGAGCTTTCAGGTGTGTTGTCAAGCTGCTAGTGTGTTCTCTCTCCAGTTTCTTTTTGTATGCACTTAGAGCTATGAGCTTTCCTCTTAGCACTGCCTTCAGTGTGTCCCATAGGTTTTGGTATGATGTGTCTTCATTTCATTAAATTCTAAAAAGTCTTTAATTTCTTTCTTTATTTCTTCCCTGACCCCATTATCAACGAGTAGAGTATTGTTCAGTTTCCATGTGAGTGTGGGCTTTCCATTGTCTTTGTTGTTATTGAAGACCAGCTTTAGACCATGGTGATCTGATAGGATGCATGGGATTATTTCGATTTTTTTATATCTGTTGAGGCCTGTCTTGTGACCAATAATATGGTCTATTTTGGAGAAGGTACCATGTGGTGCAGAGAAAAAGGTATATTCTTTTGTTTTTGGGTGAAATGTTCTATAGATATCTGTTAAGTCCATTTGGTTTAAAACTTCTGTTAGTTTCACTGTACTTCTGTCTAGTTTCCGTTTCCCTGATCTGTCCAGTGCTGAGAGTGGGGTATTGAAGTCTCCCACAATTATTGTGTGAGGTGCAATATGTGCTTGAGCTTTAGTAAGGCTTCTTTTATGAAAGTGGGTGCTCTTGCATTTGGTGCATAGATGTTCAGAATTGAGAGTTCATGTTGGCTGACTTTTCCTTTGACAAATATGAAATGACCTTCCTTATCCTTTTTTATATCTTTAAGTTGAAAGTCAATTTTATTCGATATTAGAATGGCTACTCCAGCTTGTTTCCTAGGACCATTTGCTTGAAAAATTGTTTTCCAGCCTTTTACTCTAAGGTAGTGTCTGTCCTTGTCACTGAGGTGGGTTTCCTGTATGCAGCAAAATGTCGGATCCTGTTTGCGTATCCAGTCTGTTAGTCTATGTCTTTTTATTGGGGAATTGAGTCCATTGACATTAAGAGATATTAAGGAGAGGAGACTGTTGCTTCCTGTTATTTTTGCTAAAAGGGGAGGCATTGTTTGTGTGGCTATCTTCTTTTGGGTTTGTTGGAGGTGGATTACTTTCTTGCTCTTTCTAGGGTATGATTGCTCTCCTTGTAATGGGTCTTTCCTAATTCTTTGTAGTGCTGGGTTTGTGGAAAGATATTGTGTAAATTTGGCTTTGTCATGGAATATTCTTGGTTTCTCCATCTATAGTAATAGAGAGTTTTGCTGGGTATAGTAGCCTGGGCTGGCATTTGTGTTCTCTTAGGGTCTGCATGACATCTGACCAGGATCTTCTGGCTTTCATAGTCTCTGGTGAGAAGTCTGGTGTAATTCTGATAGGTCTGCCTTTATATGTTACTTGGCCTTTTTCTCTTACTGCTTTTAAAATTCTTTCTTTGTTTTGTGCATTTTGTGTTTTGATTATTATGTGACGGGAGGTATTTCTTTTCTGGTCTAGTCTATTTGGTGTTCTGTAGGCTTCTTGAATGATTATGGGCATCTCGTTACTTAGGTTAGGGAAGTTTTCTTCTATGATTTTGTTGAAGATATTTACTGGCCCTTTAAGTTGTGAATCTTCACTCTCTTCTATACCTATTATCCTTAGGTTTGGTCTTCTCATTGTGTCCTGGATTTCCTGGATGTTTTGTGTTAAGAGTTTTTTGCATTTTTCGTTTTCCTTGACAGTTGTGTCAATATTTTCTATGTATCTTCTGCACCTGAGATTCTCTCTTCTATCTCTTGTATTCTGTTGGTAATGCTTGCGTCTGTGACCCTGATTTCTTTCTTAGGTTTTCTATCTCCAGAGTAGTCTCCTTTTGTGATTTCTTTATTGTTTCTATTTCCATTTTTATGTCCTGGATGGTTTTGTATAAATCCTTCACCTGTTTGGTTGTGTTCTCTTGTGATTCTTTAAGGGCTTTTACCTGTTTACCTGTGTTCTCCTCGGATTCTTTGAGAATGTTATTTATGTCCTTCTTAAAGTCCTCCATCATCATCATTAAAAGTGATTTTAGGTCTGACTCTTGCTTTCCTGGTGATATGGGGAGTTCAGGACTTGATGTGGGAGAACTAGGTTCTGATGATGACATGTGTTCTGGGTTGCTGGCCCTGGTATTCTTGCTCTTGCCTTTTGCCATCTGGTTCTCCTTGGTGCTACCTGTGCTGTCTCTGGCTGGAACCTGTCTTTCCTGTTCTCTTGGTTGTGTCAGAACTGTTTAAGTTGGGTGTCGCTGCTGAGGTTCGAGCTAGGGCCCAGGATCTGCTCAGTGCTTTGGTCCGGACCGGAAGGAATCAGTGCTCTGGGTCAGGAGTGAGTTCCTGGATCCCTGTGGGACCTGGTTACTCCCTGTTTGGGGCAGGTGTTGCTGCCTCCTTGCTTAAGAAGCTGCTCGAGTTAGAGCTCCTGGGAGCCAGGCTTCCTCTGGGTTCTGTGAGATTGGGTGCAGAGTTGCCGCCCGATCTGCTGAGCGCCCAGGCCCAAACCGGAAGAAACCTGTGCTGGGGCCAGGAGTTTGTACTTGGGTCCCAGTGGGTCCCGGTTACTCCCTATTTGGGGCAAGTGTTGCTGCCTCCTTGCTTAAGGAGCTGCTTGAGTTGGAGTTCCTTGGAGCTACGCTTCCTCTGGGTTCTGTGAGATTGTGTGCAATATTGCTGCCCGAGATCTGCTGCACGCTCAGGTCCAAACCGGAAGGAACCAGTGCTGGGGCCAGGAGTGAGTACCTGGGTCCCGGTGGGTCCCAGTTACTCCCGGTTTGGGGCAAGTGTTGCTGCCTCCTTGCATAGGAAGCTGCTTGGGTTAGAGTTCCTAGGAGCCCTGCTTCCCCTGGGTTCTGTGGGATTTGGTGTAGAGCTCCCGCCTGGGATCTGCTGGGAGCTCCGACCCAGACCGGAAGGAGCTGGTGCTCCGGGCCAGGAGTAAATCCCTGGGTCTCAGTGGGTCTCGGTGGGTCCCAGTTACTCCCTGTTTGGGGTGGGTGTTGCTGTCTCCTTACCAGAGATACTGCCTGGGTCAGAGCTGCTGGGTGCCCCACTTCTGCCGGGTTTTGTGAGGTTCAGTGCAGAGCTGCTTCCAGGGATCTGCTGCCTGGCCCCAGACCGGAAGCGGAAGTCCCATTTAGTGTTTTCAAATGTTATTTTTCCACATTCTCTCTTAGAAATCATTTGTGTCACCATATTAGCTAATTTAGGAATAATATTAGTGATCTTACTAATAATTTCATAACATATATTTTATTTTTGTGTAAATCATATTTGGTTTTTATTATAGTTATAAAAAGAAGACAAAGGGAATAAAGGTCATCTTCATGTTAGCCTTGAAAAACTGAGATTTAAAACTCAAGTGAGAGCTGGCAAGTTGGATCAATGGGTAAAGGTATTTTCCACCATACCTGATGCCTTAACTTTTGAACCTGTTCTTACACACACACACATACACACACACAATTTAGTTAATTAAATATAAAAATAATGAATATTTTTACTTCTTTTTATTGGATATTTTATTTATTTAAATTTCAGATGCCATTCCCTTTCCCCATTTCCCCTCCCTAGAAACACCCCATCCTATCCCCTGTCCTCCTTTTTGCTTTTATACCATTTTAATTACATGCAAGAATTAAGATCAGTTGAAGGTTGAGGAACTAGCAATACAATAGATGAAAATAGTCAAGGAACAAGCCAGACAATAAGTACAAATATTCAAGGAATAAGCCAGACAATAAATACAAATAGTCAAGGAACAAGCCAGACAATAAATACAATTAGTCAAAGAACAAGCAAGGCAATAAATAAAATTCTGTGAACACTCCTGTGATCACTGTTTCTAAGGGCTTATCAGGATGACCAAAATATTTCAGCCTACTTCCCTGTCCCAGCCCAAAGTCATTTTCATGTCTGAAGCCTACTTCCTTGTTCTAGCCTAAAATTTAGATACCTGACTGAAATTACTGCTTTGTTCTAGCCTTAGATTTAGATTTCTACCTGAAATTATTTCTTTGTTCTAGCCTAATGTCATATTCCTGCCAAGTAGCCCATTTCCTTGTCCTTGGCCCATTTCAGATTCTTGCCAAGCAGCCC
The DNA here is from genome assembly GCA_021653895.1 of Mastomys natalensis. Lineage (NCBI taxonomy): Eukaryota > Metazoa > Chordata > Mammalia > Rodentia > Muridae > Mastomys > Mastomys natalensis. The sequence continues at coordinate 1,091,050 of JAJTUV010000140.1, forward strand.
CAAAGGCTCTCCGCCTCTCTCCCTTTTTTATTTCATAAACAACACTGACCCTGTTTTAGGTCATTCTGCCAATAATGCTTTCCTTACCTGTTGTGGAATATGCATTATCAAAAGCAATGCACTTCTATCTTAGGTTGGTAAGACTCTGTGCAGAATCTTACCCATCCTTGGCTTGCCAGCCTATTAATTTATTAACTCTGTCTGGGGGTCCATTTTCAGTTTCAAGCTATATACTTTGGCTGCCAACATGTTGATGTTGTTAAAGACAAGCTTTAATATGATAGGCAGGACAAAATTCCCAGGACAAAAAGGGCTAGCATGATCAAGCTATATATGCCCTTCAAGCAAATACACCCAAGAGAAGTAGACAGCAGGAAATATTCAAACTCAGGGCTGACATCAACCAAGTAGAAACAAAAAGAACTATACAAAGAATCAACAAAACCAGGAGCTGGTTCTTCTAGAAAACCAACAAGATAGATAAACCCTTAGCCAGACAAACCAGAGGGCACAGAGACAGTAGCCAAATTAATAAAGTCAGAACTGAAAAGGGAGACATAACAACAGAAATTGAGGAAATTTTTTAAAAAATCATCAGATCCTACTACAAAAGCCTATACTCAACAAAACTGGAAAATCTAGATGAAACAGACAGTTTCCTAGTCAGATACCAGGTACCAAAGTTAAATCAGGCCCAGATAAACCATATAAACAGTCCTATAACCCCTAAAGAAATAGCAACAGTCATTAAAAGTCTCCCCACCAAAAAAAGTCCAGGACCAGATGATTTTAATGCAGAATTCTATCAGACCTTCAAGGAAGACCTAATACCAATTCTTTATAAACTACTCCACCAAATAGAAACAGAAGGAACACTATTCAATTTGTTCTATGAAGCCACAATGATTATCTTAAATTACTGTCTTCTGCCAGGTAAGAACAGTAACAGTGGGGCCAGACCTCTAATTCATCCTGACTATGACCCTAAAGTCCTTTTATCTACATTCAATGTTTCCTGCAAAGAACCAAAGAGTAAATGTCTGAGACTTTGAAGCCCATATGTTCTGCCCTTGCAGATCAAAAATGGACATAGAAATATAACAACGGATGACAGAGAGATGGCTCAGCAATTAAAAGTGCTTGCTTTATGATTATGAGGACCAGAGCTCAAATCCCAGCATCTTTGTAAGGAGCCATATATTTCTACACACTCCTGTAACACCAAATCCAAGAGAGCACTGAGGTAGAAGACACATAAACACACACACACACACACACACACACAAATAAATAGATCCTACAAGAGGAAGAAAGGAAAGAAAGAAGGGAGGGAGGGAGGAGGGAAGAAGGGAGGAAAGAAGAAAGGAGGGAGGGAGGAGAAGAAAGGAGGGAGGAAGAAAGAAGGAACAGAGGGAGTGAAGAGGAGAGAGGAGAGGAGAGGAGAGGAGAGGAGAGGAGAGGAGAGGAGAGGAGAGGAGAGGAGAGGAGAGGAGAGGAGAGAAGGACTGAACTGGCTTGTTCCAGCTAGGATTTATTTACAAGAACAGGTTCAGGCTGTAGCTGACTACCTCTATACTATATCTTCCAACACCACAACCTAGATGTTACCATCTGCCTAACACCACATGTGAAATAGTGTATCGGGTGCTTTTATTCTAAGATTCGTTCCCCTTCCTCCAGAATGACTAGATACAGAAATAGTGTGTGGAGTGGAAAAGAAGAACGGGAGTCACCTTCAGTACAGTAGGCCTTTGTGAGGAACAGCATCGTGACTGAACTGGACGGAAATGCTTCAGGTTACATCAGTGGTTCTTAAGCTTTCTGGAACAATGACTCCCCAAGAAAACCTAATGACCTTCAGTGTTTCTCTCCCAAGAAGTCACAAGTTATATACCTCAATTGTACACATAAATTCCAGGAGTTTATGAATTTAATCACGTATAAAGACATATAACATGGCAAAGAAACCTGGTTTTAGAGTCCAGAGTTGTTCATTGAATCATTTTGCTGTTGTCATTGTTTAGTTATGATTATGGTGTAGTAATTAGTTCTGATGAGAAAGGAAATTTTTCACATGTATCTGTTTTAAATACCTCTCGCCACGACACAATGAACCAGTACTGCTGGCGGTTATCTTTTTCAAACAGCATGTGGGTCTCAGATCTTGATCATTTTAAAGCCAATGTTACTCAAGTTAATAGCAATTTTTCTTCCTGTTTGTGATTGTGACTAAAAATAATTCCCTATGACCATACGCACACACCCCACATTGTATGCTTAGCAAGGATTTCCTTTGGCTTGCTAGAGAGTGAATTAATTATAGAGAAGAATGACGAAGGTGCTAGTACTGAACTCGACACAGTTGGGAACTGCAGGGACCGTAGAGTCAGAGAGTTAAAATCTCTGCTTTCCCATGTGATGTCTAGTTAAATTTGAAAGAGAAAACAATTTGAATTTCAGTTCCTTCTCCTAAATGAAAATAATAGTTATTTCTTTGTGTTTAGCGTTGACCCATATTGGCTCCTATAATTCTCATGACCTTATAGAATTCTTTCAGATAAAAGGGGAGATAACCGAAAAACAAAACATTATATCACTGCATATGGTCATACTAACTGCTGGTTGAGGCAGACTTTGAACTACAGCAACTGAGAGAAAAAAGTTCTCTGCTCTAACCACTAGAATTCAGCAACTATCCATCTAGAGATTTTGCAATAAGTGTTAAATAAGGTATGCAAAGATCAGCCTACATGATGACTCATGCCTGTAATTCCAGCACACAGGAGGCTGAAACAAAAGGTTTGAAGTTGGAAGGTAGCCTGGATAACATAGGAGACCCTGCTATAGTCTGCTATTGCAGTAAAGATAACTCAGTCTGGGTTTTTCACCATTTCTTCGTGAATTGAAATTGGCTTAAAAGGTTCCACCTCATCTTAAGTATCTAGGCAGTTAATGGATACTAGAGGCAGGGGTCATATTCCTCTGTACTGGAGCCACAGGAAAGGTGCCTGTACTCAAGTAAATAATTTCCACTCATGCCCAGACAGGCAATCCTAAAACAGTTGGTCACCAAAACTAAACAAAGCAAAACAACAGCAGCAACAACAACCAAATGACTCAGACGTTAATGTGGAACTGGATGGGCAGTCTCATTGAGATGAAAAATTAGTCCAGCGGGAGAGGAAGGAGACAAAAAGACAATGCAGGGCTATGATCAAACACCTCGTGTGTGTGTATGTGTGTTGTGTGTGTGTGTGTGTGTATGAAATTGTGAACAAATAGGTAAATAAGATTTTTAAAAAGATATCTCAGTCTCTGTGCCAATGACTGTGTTAAACAAACTTGCAATTTTGGTTTGCTAAATTTCAGGTTAACCTTATAGCTGCCTTTAGTAGTCTTGGATGTATACTTAGACTATGATTTGAAGACTAAAATATTCAGTGACACTTATGCCACAAAAGCACATTCTAATGAGTCTGTAACCACAATAGTAAGAAACACACGTAACTCCTTCTGGAAAGTCCATGTTGTTATAGAATTATTTCTGCCAAACAGGTATTGTGGCCAGCCAGTGCTAACCAGAGGATTTCTTACATTTCTCTGCTCTGCTGTTAAGCTGTTAAGGTGACTGGGCATCTTGTAACATAGTACTGAAACTCTAAGAATAAAAATTAGTGATGGCACGTGTCATTAATCTCAGCACTCACTCAAGGACAGAAGCTGCCAGTCTGTAAACTAGAGGCCAGCCTGATCTGCATAGAGAGTCTAGGATGGCAGCCAGGACTAGAGAGTGAGTAGTTCTAAAAATGGAAAGACAAAACAAGAAAGATGGAAGGAAGGAAGGAAGAAGGAGAAGAGAAAGAAAGAAAAAGAAAGAAAGAAGAAGAAAGAAAGAGAAAGAAAGAAAGAAAAAGAAAGAAAGAAGAAAAAAGTAAGAAATATGCATATTTTACCTGATTATTGGTTGAGGAAGATTAGATACAGTGAATTTCATTTCTTTACTCTGTCATACAGTAACTCTTGATTTCAAACGTTAACTTTTGCTAATATCTACCCTAGAAAAAAGAAAAAAAAGACAAAAGTAAAAAATTGGTGACTGTCGCGTCCGCCTTGGCCAGCAATTAAGACATGATCGATCCTTCTCAGTCAGCTTTATTCCAGGAATGACTCTTGACTTATGGACTGGGATTGGACAGGGACAAGACGGGGAACCTATGGACAGGACGGATGAGGACTTGGACCAGGACGGGACAGGGACCCCCAGCAGCAGAAATGAGCTGCTTATATATCTTCCCAAGGCAGGCTGGGTGACGTGTTCTCTCAGGATAGGTTAAGCTGCCAATACCTCATTAGCATAAGCCCGCTCAGGAGGGGCACAAGGCCCGATGCATGCACAAAGGACTTGTTTACCAGTTTAGCTGAGCTGGCCACGCTGGAAGCCAGCTGCCTTCATCATCAGGTGCTACTCATACGACTTTGCAACTGTCCCAGGTGCTATCTTAAACACGGCTGCCTATAGGTGACAGTCTCTAATTGTGAAGGAAAATGTCCAGATTATGAACTTCAATATCCCATAAGGAAACAATTCAGTGGGCTCCCATTTGTAATTCCAGCACTCTGGAACTGAAGGCAAGGGGATTCTGCATTCATGGAGAACCCAAACTCCGAGGCCATGTCTCAGGAAACCAAAGAAGTTTCACAAAATTTACCCCATTATCATTTAGTCCATTAAAAACCATTAGAAGTTTAAAACACTGCACCAGCAGTCTTAATGGGAGCATGGACTGGGGGTGAGCTGCTTGCACAGTGATTTTGGATTTGTGGCAATGGAAACAACTGAAAAAAAAAAGTATGATTCAATGAGACCCAGACCTTGGCTGAAACCTAGATGGCATGGGTTGTAGGAGGCCACACAAAGGGAGGTTATTGGTCACCAAGGAAAGTTTCTTCTAGGAAACATACAATAGAAAAATAAAGTTTTTATAGTATTGGTTTTATATACTACCTTAATGATAGTCAGATCAAAACACTCACAAACATGGGAGCTGCTGCAATCTAAAATTATGATGTTCAACTGTTGAGGCACTTCAAATTTCACCTGCGAGAAATCTTCCTTCTTTTTTCTGAATCAAAGTTGGGCTTTCTGTTAGTTTGGTTTGGGTTTTGTTTTGTTGCTTCTACTGAAGTGCTGGGGACTGAACCCAGGGCCTTAGGACATTCAGGCGAGTGCTTTAAGTTTATGTCGTATCCCATCTAGACTGTTTTCATCAGAAAAAAAACCCAGAATAATGCTTGCCCCTTGTACTTTCAACACTAATGGGCTCAGGTATGATACACAAGTGGAAGTATCTTAAAATCTGTAAAGTGCTATTCAGATGAAAGGGTTCCCGGTCTCAGGCATGTACTCTGAATTGTGTCATAAAGGCTCATGGCTGGCCATAGACACAGGAACGGTCTGAGAGATTATTTATAGCAATTGTGACACTTTGCAGACACAGAAATTAGCATCTGAGGTCTTGTTGCTGGTCAGACCTTAAGAGAAGTGTTCATGCTTCAGTGGTCTCTGGTGGGGTAGAGTTGTACCCATAGTGTCAAGTTACCAGGAAACGTGTTTAAAACATAAAACAGGGATCCAGATCTTGCAGATTTTGATTTCGTTAGTCTGAAAGGAACCAGCAAATCTATATTTTCAAAGTAAAGCAATTGCCATTGTAACTTAAAGTTACTGGCTCAAAAGGAAATTGAATTGTGGGTTGCTTTAGTTGCTGTGAAAAACAGAAAAATAAGGATATTACTCAAAGGAAAATTGCTTTTGAATGACAGCTCTCTACTAAGAGCAGCAGCAGGCCAGTCCTCTACTCATCTTTCACTAAAAACTTACTAATAGTCAGTGTGTATTTAGCCAATTGACAGATTATGTATGAAATCTATAACTAAACAGTAAACCTTCTTTTAAAAAAAAATTCTAAGTACTAATACATATAATTGCAAATGCTAGGTAACATTTCTGAACATACTGTTACCTGCACCTTTGTTTTCCTGGGAAGAGCGCATTATGTGGAGTAGTAATAGAGGAAAATGAACGCACCTGTTGCTTCAAAGGAAAACAATGCTGTCGTGGTGGAGAAGGATGCAAACGGGAAGAGGGATTCTGTTTAGAGATGGATAGCCATGGAGGAGCTACAGTGCTCAAGATCAGTCACCGCACACAGAGTTTTGGGAGTGAGATCAACTCCAGCATCTGAGACTTTGGGAAACCATGACCTGCCCTGGGATCGGTGATGACCTCTCAACCCTCTAAGTCTTGTCCAATGTACAGGAGAAGCAAGGTGGTAATTACCAAAGTAAGATAGGCTTTTTCGGGAAGCGATGTGTCTTGAAGGGTAGTCTGCCTCCCACTGAGTTAGAGCATAACTAACCTTAACCTTAACCTTATGGGATCAGAAAACTGGCTTCTCTGCGGAGGGGTGACTGTGGTAGCTACAGTAAAAACTAGACATACTTTTGCTGTTACATTCTATTAGCTTGTCTCGAAATATCTCTGGGGAAACAAGTTGACTTTTGCTTCCCTTTTTGATATTAAGAATAATTTTTCAAACTCCGCTCAGGTGGCCTCTTCCTTTAAAGGTGACACCCTGTGTGCTGGGTACCAAGCATGGTACTGGAAGCCCTTAGTCCAAAACTTCAGAGGCTAAGGCAGTAGGATCATGAGTTCAAGGCAAGCCAAGGTTACAGGGTAGCCTTTTCCTACAGACAATTAACAATAGAAAATTGGTTGCAAAAGTCAGGTGAAGTGTCTCACATTTCTATAACCTCAGCTAAGATGGGAGGACCAGAAATGTGAGACTAGCCTGGACTATATATAGCAAGGACCAAGCTAGCAAGGGCTATCTCAAAATAAATAGATAGATAGTAGTAGATAGATAGATAGATAATAGATAGATAGATAGATAGATAGATACTAGATTAGATAGATGAATAAATAAGAAAAGAAAGAGTAACAAAAAGCAAGAATAAAACTGTTCAGTAAGGCCTTCTATTGGCTGGTTGGTTGGTTGGTTGGTTGGTTGGTGACAGAATCTCACTTATGAAGCTGAGGCTGACATAGACCTCTTGATCACACTGCTGGGCCTCTAAAGTGCTGCAGAACTAAGATACCATGCCCTTTTTTTGGCCCCTAACCTGTGAAACTAGGTCCTTGTTCTCTCACAGGATTGAACTGACAAGGGACCAACCACCAGATGAGCTGTGAAGGGGAATTCTATTATTGTATGGAAGTCAGAAATAAGCTCTCAAGCCAACTTCTCCTAACTTTGAGCATGGCAAGGGTCCCAAAATGGGGAAAAGGAAGGAGAGTATCTATTCTGGAATGGCTGGGATTTTTAAGGAATTCATGCAAACCTCTTTTCTGCTTCTTTCATGGCCCCTTGAAGAAGTTCTAAAACAGCTATCCACTGTAATATCAAAAAAATGTTTTCATTCAGCAGGGAAAGTAGTGAAACAGGTCATCGGGATATCACTCTGGCAGCCATCTTGATCCAACCAGTGTTAATTACCTACCCAAAGAGGAACTTTCAGCCTTTAAGCATTTTCACAATAGATTAGTCAGGCTGGAAATCCAAAGAGATCACCTAGGCAATACAGAAGGCAACAAACACATGGAGCACTGTTTGGCCAGAATCTTGCAAACTCCTTTCCAAGTTCTGGCAGATTCTTTGACTCCAGATGTTAAAATCTGTGACCCTATAGAGTGCACTTGAGCTTCATATGAGAGCTGTGTGTCTTTGCCACTTGATTCCAAGGAAGAATGTCATAGACTCAGACCTCAGTTGTTTCAAGCTTGTCTGCCCTTCAATTTACCCTGAGATGTTTAGGAAGAGAGAAGCGTGATTTTCATTAGTGTTTGTCTCTCCCAGCATCCAGAGATTGGAGTGAATCCTTCTGGAGGGTCAGGGGAAACCCTAAAGAGACTCTGAGATTGACCCAGACTAGTGCTAACCCAGACCACTGGAGTTGAGATTATGCTTCTGCTCATTGTATACAGGGAGACTTGACATTAATTTAAGTCAAACCTGGCTTCAGTTTCTTGGGATACAATAGTTCCTCTCCCACTAGTGATTTTTGGAATGAGCTAGTTAATACTTAGTAAATACTCTTAGAGTAGAACTTAGCACATAGCATGATGTATCATTCCCCAAGTTGACCCTCAATAGCTTCCTTTCAGCGAGGCAGTGAGATACAGTTTGACTGAATCCGAGTGGAATGAGCTGGAGGATTTCAGGAGGCCAATATAAGTTAGGAGGGGAAACAATGCAATGACCACCAGAGTGAATGGAATATGAACTGCTTGTTTTTCCCATAAAAATACTTAACCAACATGCACAGTTATAGCATCAGTACTCTGTATGCTGAGACAGGAAGATTGCCTCAAGTCAAGACCCTGTCTCAAAGCAAAACCAAAAAAGACTAAGAGTCTTACTGTGAGTAATAAGGTAGAACCAGAGTGGAAACTATCACCAGCCTCTCAGTGGATTTTTCCTGGGACCTACTGACATATGGAATAGAGATAGATGTAATTTTATAGAGAGAATTTCATATATATATATATATATATATATATATATATATATATATTATATATGGTAGGTAAACCTGGTCACATAACTTGGGTGCATCTTATTTTATTGAGCCTGCACAAGTTAGTACATTGGCCCATAGTTTTATATAAAATGCCTCAGAGCTGAAATCAGTGATTGACTATCACTCATAGCATCCATTAAAAAAAATAAATAAAAAGGCTGCTATTTTCAAAAATTCTCTGGCAAAACTGTATTTCAAAAACTAAAAGTCTAAAACTACATTAACAGACAAAAGGGGGCTTTAATTGAGTACCTATCAGACGCTACTATCTAAATGAATTTTCTACTCTATTAAAATAACAATGATTTAAACTCCAAAGCAGACTTTGCCCAGCTGTTTACCCTGCCGCCCTAAGTATTCCTGTAAGATAGCTGGATCTTTTGTTAGGCGTCTGTTACTGAGCTTAATTTGCCTTTGTTCTTTTTAGAAATCTTGACGCACAAAGAACAGGGATGCTTTGAATCATCTTTCCAACACAGTCTCATACCTGTGTGAAAAAAATGTCTAATTCTGAAAGGTACACATGGATGGAGCTTGCAGCAAAGGCAAGGATGTTAGAGGTTTTGGGGGGAATTGGAATACCACAAAGCTCTGGGGGAATTATGGAATATTTATGAAACTATGTGGTGCATTTTTGAAATGCAGATGTCTCTGGAGCTGGAAATGTAATCAGAGGAATGAAAACTGTCTTTAATAAATCTTCTTAATTAAAATCCATTGTTCAGGAAAAAATATAAATCCTCCTCCAGTATTAAAAATGAGGTAGCAAGAGGTGGCAAAGCCCAAATCCAACAGAATGCAGCAAGGGTGGTGATTAAGAGCCCTGGATACAGTACTCTTTTTAAAACTAAGTAAGCAGCATTTTGGTAAACCAAGCATAATTTGTTTTCCATTATGGCATGCACCAAGGTAAAAAATATGGAGGTTTGTAATATAAACCAATCACAGATGAAAGAGAATATATTGCCACTCTTGTCATATCACGTAAACTTACTTTGTTTTCAATTGCAAGGGTGCATTCAAAGGGTGCATAACAAGAAGTAAAACCAGGCCTAGCCTTCCTCTCAATATTCAATCTGTCTGAGAACCAACTAGAAGCTAAAGAATGAAAATGCCTACATAACTGCATTTATGAAAAAAATGTTCCACTTCCATTTATTCTTCTTTGTCATAAATTTTAACGTCATTGTGGCTTTTAGTTAAGCCAGTGTTTTGTGGTACAATTGTCCTAACGTATTGATATGTGGAAGTAAATAACTTCTGTTAGTAGGCTAGCTGAGGCAGCCAGAGGCTGAGCCTTCTCTTACACAGTCAAGGGAACATAAGTTCTGACGGAGGATCCTGGTTTTACCACTTCAAGGATTGGATCTTTGGAGTATCTGGTGATCTTGTACAAAGAGTTATAATAAACTGCAGAACTTGAAACCATCAATATGTAAGCCTTTCCTTGTTTACACACCCAGATGTCTCTAGTCACACAGGAAGCAAATGGAGTCTTAGTCCAGGAACGGTTATCATTGGCTATTGGCCCCTTAAAGGAGAATCACAAGTGTTCTAACCATTCTGCAGCCATGGCTTATGCAGGATTCAACTTTTGAAGAACTTCCATTTTTTTGTTTGTTTGTTTGTTTTGAATACCCCAGTAGTGTTTAGATAAACAGCTTTGTGGGTAGCTCATTTTGTTACTGTCTGACAATAGGCCTCCATTCTCAATTGCAAGTTCCTGGACAGCAGGTGGGCAGATTAAGAGCCTTTATCATAGTTGCAGGGTTCTCTGTAGCATTCTGGGGATTTTATGAATACAAGAATCTAGCAGGGATTTGTGCAAACTGTAAACATATAACGAGAGAAATAGATCTTCTAATGCCTCCCACAACTAGTGAGTCCTTGCTCCTGATAAGTGACCAGCTCATTGGCACTTTCTAAATTTATTCTAGAAATGTAAACTCTTGGGCAACAGACTAAGCCTGCTGACTCACAGTTTGCAGTTGAATATTGTCTTAGGGTTTCACTGTTGTAAAGGACAACGCACCACAGTAACTCTTATAAAAGACAAATTTAATTGGGGCTGGCTTACAGTTTCAGAGGTTCAGTTCATTATCATCATGGCAAGAAGCATGGCAACATCCAGGAAGTCATGGTGCTGGAGAAGGAGCTGAGAGTTCTACATTTTGATTTGGAGGCAGTCAGGAGGGCACTCTCTTCCACATTGGGTGGAGCTTGAGCCTAGGAGACCACAAAACCCACCTACACAGGGGCATACTTCCTCCTACAAGGCACATCTATTCCAGCAAGGCCACACCTCCTAACAGTGCCACTTCCCATGTGCCAAACATATTCAAACCATCACAAATGTAATCCCCAGGTTCTGAGTGCTCATTTTAAAGAGTGTGTAAGATACTTTTCCTATGTAACATATTTACTTTCTATTAGAAATATCTAGAGAGATGGCTCAGCAGTTAAAAAGCATTTGCTGCTCTTCCAGAGACTATGAATTAGGTTCCCAGACATCACATCAGGTAGTTCATCTTCAACTCCATCTTCAACCATCTTCACTCAGATCTTGGGAATCAGACTCCTTTGGCCTCCATAGGAACTTACATGCAGGAGCACATACCCACATACAGATATACACACACTTATAATAATTCAAACAATTTCTAAAATTTCTACTTTCCTTGAAGTATGTGAACAGTACAATAAAAGTGTGTCATATTGACACCTTGTGAAAATTTCATGTAGAAACATTTGCTTGAAAAAAATTTTGAGCTAGATGTGGTGTATTTTTTTCCTATGACCTCGGCACATTTAAAAAAATGAATATGGAAGGCACATTTCATTCCATATAAATCTTTTTTTCTCTAGAAAATATGATGAATCAAAATGTTCTATTTTGTAGAATTTGTTTCTACTCAAGGAATCTGGGTCAAATGGCAGGGTTTGTAGGGTTTACTGAATGGATGTAATTCTGTGTATAGCTGGCCTGTAATTTTATTGGTGCTTAACCTGAAGGGCACAATGACTAAAGGATTGTCTAAAAGACAACAGATGAGATCTGGGGGAGAAACTTAGAAGAAAGACCGGCCGATAGAGATGTCCATTCTATGCTGACTTCTAGCTGGACAATAAATCTTGAGTTGAGTGTTTGTCCTGCTGGTGGAAAAATTCAGAAGAGGTAAGGACTATGTAAAACACCTTTACCCTAAACATGATTAATAGCAGGCCTATATTTGCTACATATTTGTTGGTCAAAAATTCCTTCCCATCCTACTGTCAAGCTGTGAGCCAGTTGGCTGCTGTTTCCCTCCCAGAGGTGGATGCACTATATCATCCTGTACTGAAACAGTCTTCGTGGGTGATAGGGTTTAGCAGGCGCCATGCTCTGTGCTGTCCATCGATTGTTTTAGAGAATTAATGGAGAAGAGCTGACTAACATATTGTCGCCTATGGATGTTTCAAAGGATAAAGCCAATGCAGGTCCACATATGCTGCCTTGAATTATGATAACCAAAGCATTAGGTTCCAAATACATCTGATTCTTTACTAAGTATAAACATGTTTAAACCATCCAGATCATTATGGAAGTTATCAATGGTATAGTAACTCTTTTTAAAGATTTATTTTGCTATTTTATTTTTGTGTATGAATCAGTTTATGTGGCTGCCTAGGGAGGTCAGAAGATGTGAAATCCTTTGGAGCTGAAGTTACAGGCATTTGTGAGCTGCCTAATGTGGGTGTTGGGAACAAACTGGATCACAGTCCTCTGACAAGAGCTGTAAGGCTTTAAACCACTGGGCCATCTATCCATCCCCAGCATCATAATAATTAAGTGAAAGAAGGAAATTACACTATTGACAAATTAAACAGCTTGTCAATCTTTGCTGACCAGAGATATTTGTACTAAACACATGTTTCTATTACTGTAAGAGAGAAGCGAAGACTTCTTTCATTCCCAGGATCTAACTGTGATGAAGTTGAGGTATATCATATTTTAACATGTCTAGATTATTAAAGAACACGACTCAATTTACAGGGAGAAGGTTAACCTATCTAAAAGAATGTTAGGCTTAGTTAAGACACACAATCAGAATGTATATGTCTGCATACATGTATGTTATATAATTATATATATATATTATATATAATAATATATTATAAAATATAATATATATATACATACACACACAAATTGATATATACATCAAATCCATCATGTCAGAAAACAATTTACGTACATCCGTAAAATACACAGATGACCTTTCTACATTTTTTTCATCTAAAAGCTCAGTAGTATCAAAACTCTTGGCATTCTTAATATTGAGTCAAAAAGAAGTGATGTGGGTAGTATTTGCCACATATAAAACAATTCATCTGAATAGAAATGTTTTAAGCTTTCCTTCTTCATTCAAAAAGTATTTACCCAGCACCTACTATGTGCCAGATACTATGCAATGAACAACACAAAGACCTTTGTCTTTGCATGAGTAGAGTACCACAGTACACACTTTGTTAAGGATTGCATGGACAGCGTGACCACCAGTTTAAAATATATGACAAAAGATGAGTAACTTCACAGAGCAAATTCAGTCAAGCATATTGAACGTGAAACTTCAGTGGGGATGTCTCATGATTTTAGTTCGGCTTATACTATTTCAAAAATCAGCTTTCCAAAACGGGGTTGAGAAATACTTAGTTTAGGTGAGCAACATGAATAAGTATTTTATTTACTATCATTATTAGATGTGACTCAGTGCTAAAAGGCCATAGAGGATAATTACTAGATCACACACGGGTACATATGTAAACATTTAATATGTATGTTGAGTATAGGTGTGTGCTTCTGTGTGTGCGCACACGTGTGTGTGGTCCACTTTGTGCAATAAATTCAGCGCTGCAGCAGGTCACATGAAACATTTCAACGTTTAAATGACAAAAGTCTTTTTTTGAGTCAGTCTCAGTCTGTCATCCTGGCTGGCCTGGAACTCAGTATACAGCAGGCCATCTCTGAGCTGCTGGAGCCCTGTGGAAATCTGCCTCCCTCACGGTGGGATAAAAGGCATGCAGTGCCATGCCCAACAGGCACCTCCGTCTTAAAGAAACACCAATGAGAGTTACTCTGTACAACTCTTCAAAACTCGGGATCTTTGTTTTAGAAATTTAAAAAATAATTGGAATTTGGTGTTTTGAATATGAGCTAGTTTTAAGGTAGTATGAAGAAATGTACATGACTACGTTGACACATTAGGTCATAATAATTAAATCCATTGTCTACAGCAGCTAAAGCAGGCTGAAATGGTTATTTTACTTGATGGGTTGACGAGAGTCAACCTTTTTGCTTGTTTGTGTGACTTCTACATTTCCAAGTTTAAAAATTTCTTAGGTTAAAAAATTCTAAAACATCTAAGGAATTTTATTCAACAGTGTGCCTATACTATTTATATGGCTCAACTACTTTGGAATAAAATATAACCATCTCTGCTCTTGCTCTCCTTTCCCTCTAAAATAAAACATGAAAGAGTTATGTATAATACAATTACCAAGATTTGGAATAAAATTTGTCCATAGAGAGCCCCCAAAGCAAATTACATGAAATTCTCCAACAGAAGCAGAGAAAACTGTGAGCCGTGGGTGAGTGTAGATTTATGAAAATGTAATTATGGCTTGCCATTCTTCATGTTTATCATATTCTTTTTTCACAAGGGCAACAATAAATATTTTTTGTTAGGAGGAACTAATGTGGTAATTACAGATTTTCCTCAACCCAGGCAAACAGGAGGACTTCATCGAGGAATAGAAAAATCACAGCTTGGAAGTCATTTAAACTTTAAGATCTGTAAGAAGGAATTTTAAAAAGTGCTAATTAAATACTTGTTAACATTCTGTATAGGAATTCCTTTTTTTTTTTTTTTTTTTTTTTTTTTTTTTGTGAGAGGTGAATCACAAATCTCTAAAGAAGGTAATAAGCACTCCTCCGAAATTTGTATAGAAATCCCTGCCTTTTTTAGGGCTGGTTTAAGGGAAAACAAAAAGTATGCACAGGTAACATTTTTGAAAAACATAAACCTGTAAATGGAAAGAACTCAGTACCTTGGCAACAATGAAAATTTAATGATATAAGGAACCAATCTGCAATAGGAGAAATGTGTCAGCAAAGTTGTCTTTTTTTTTCAATTCAGCCTATTATTTTATGGTTTGTTTGTTGATCTAATGGCTTTGTAGTGGTGGGCAGGTATCTGTCTTTGTGAATAACTGCCTCTTAAGTTTCCATTGTTGTATTGTTGTTTTTGGTTTTGCTTAGCAAGCTAGTGTTGAATGTACAGAAACCTGATAATTCTGCTTTTATTCTGATAGGAGGGCTTATTCCTTGCAGTCTCCTTAGATTGGCTGGAAAGAATGTATCAGTGAATCTTTGATTGTGTTTTGGACAGTGAGTGTGTCATGTGCACACCTCCATGGCAGGGCTAAAGTAGCCAAATATATTATAGACTTACTCTGGTTTCAGCTGATCCCCTCTCCACTCCCCTACAGCCTTACCCAGCTGCTGCTCTCTTTGGGGCACCTAATATGTCTCATTTTCCTATGTCACAGTTCACCATCAGCTCATGCTCCAGCTGCCTCTGCAGTTAACTCTCTGCTACAGATAGAGGAATTAGGAAGTAATTCAAGGATAAACACCCTAAAGAATGGTATCTTTATATTTTATAGAATTCAAGCCTTTTAAGGAGGAGGCAAGTGGGATTAAAGACTATTCAGATTCATTCTCTTCCTATCAACTCAGGGGTGTATTGCTTCAGATTCTGTTAGTAGAATTACAAAAACAAAAACAAAAAACCTATTTTAAATTTAATGATATAGTCTGATAGAAACGCAACTCAAGTAGAGGACTTTTTCTTAAAAGTATACAATAATCAATCCTCTTTAAAAAAAAATAACTGGCTAAGATGTATTCAATAATCAATTTTTTATTTTAAACCATAATTGGCCAAAAGGAAGATCCTGTAATATCTGTGGAAACCCATAGAACATGCTTTGTGTATTACAATATGATTTGATTCCCTGGAAGTGACTTTCCTTTGATTTAGAACTTCAAAGTTTCCAATATAACTTCATATTTACACAGGCACAATTTATGAGAAGAAAAATATGCCATAAGAAAAATTTGTATTTTTATCCCTTCCCTGTTCATATATTTTATATATATTATATGAAATTACTGCTAATTTATTTTCATTTTAAATTTAAAAATACAAATTAAGAAGTTCCATTACTTTACAAGAATCAGTTCTGAGTAACACACCACTTTAATTAATTTTAACTGAGGATTAGTATACAATTCTAGAATCCAAATAACTCATTTTTATCTTGGACAGAAAAGAATGCAGGTAACAGAGCACCAGCGTATCAATATACTTCTGATTCCCTTAGGAATACATAGTAAGCTCTGACATAATTTTTCATAGAAATGAATCACACTAACATGTACATAAAATTTTATATTTTAAGATTATTAATGCTGTTAAGATCTGTTAAATGTAGCAGGGGGGAAAAAAAGCCCTAGTGTAGAAATTACTATAGAATACATACCTTGATAAAAAGGGGGAGATTTATGTGAAGAACATCATAATATCAAATACTAAGACAGTGTTATAATTCATTAGACAAATGTCCCAAGGAGAGGGCAGAATGTACAAAGAGTGTTTTCTGAAAATGAATTGCTAACAATGAGTACAGTCTGCAAAGACTTCAGCATTGGAAGCCCAGCTGGGCTTAAAAGGGTCGGGTGGGGGCTTTCACCCCTGTTAAATATTTGAAACACCACTTTAAAAAAATAAAACCGTGAATGTCTTATCAGTTCTTATGGCATTAGGCTGACTCTTACTTGCATACATTTTTCCCTCTTTACAAAGATGAGATTCTAAAACATGCTCGCAGGACATTTTACATTGATTTAGACCAGTTGGAAAAAACATGATTCAGTGTAGAATTTCAAACTGTTCCACTAAATACAATAACATTTGCAGCCCTGGCACCGTTCCATAATAATTTTAAAGGATTTCATTTTACTTATCATTGCAAGCCATTATCTGATCATATTTGACCTACATATTAATATTTTCATTACCATTCAAGCCCATCTTTGCTCTGTACAAATTGTCAGCACTCTTCAAGGAGATGTTATTTATTTATTCTGGAAATACCTAGAATTCTTTCACCCTACGTTTTCCTTAGGGACTTCGTTCCTCCCTCTAAAGTATTGATATTAATATCTGGGGGAAGGGAACATATTCAATAAAAAACAAGGAAGAGAAAGAGGTCTCTCTTAATGGTATACTACAGCAGAAGTAGAAAAACAAAGGGGGGAAAAGAAATGATAATTGTTTTCTCTAAGGCTATTATCTAATGCGAAAGCAAATAGTCAGTCTGGAAATCAGCTAACAGAAGGGGATTAGAGAGATCTGAGAGTGGCTTGATTTCTAGCAGAGCTGTCTCTGCAGCCAGTGATGAGACACAGGCAGGGCAGCTAGGAGCGCTCCAGATGGCCAGGGAAAGTGGTCGTCTTGGGTTACTGCAGGGCACTGGGGCCGCCAACACGTCCGGAGCTTGGGAGAGCATCCTTAGGGAGCCAGCCCCACGTCCAGCCCGGACCACAGAGGGCGAGGCCGGGGAGCCAGGCCTCCAGCCCGCCCGTGCATCCCTGCGAGCCGGGTCTGCCCATTGTTAACATATACTTGACCCCCTGTGACCCCCCGCATGACACAGATGTCTTCCACCTCCACCACCCGCCTAGCATCCCTACCCCCACCCCCCGCACCTGGTCGCGGCCACGCCGCCGCCTCCCTCCCGAGCGGCCGCGGCGCCCCCGGGTGCGGGCGCGCGCCGCAGCCGACCTGGTGCGGGCGCTGTGGGCGCTGTGCGCTGCGCGCGGCGCTCCTGCTCCCCGGCGGACGCCCGGACGCCCTGCAGATAAATGCAGTCGCCTTCCTCGAGAGCGAGCGAGAGGGGGGCGAGGCGGACGCAGACGCCGCCTGTGACAGTGGCAATCCCCTGCGCCCCACATCACATTTGTCTGCCACAGCAGCAACAACAGAGAGGAGCGGAGGGAGGGAGCAAGGCGGGGAGGAGGGGGAGCTGAGCTCGGCGCGCGCCGGGCTCCGCGTCGCAGCCAGCGTCTGCCTGGCGTCCGCCACCCCGGGCTCCTCGCCCCGCAGCTCGCTGTGCGAAGCTGCTGCCGGCGACCGGCAAGACTAGGCGGTCAGTCTCTGGGCGAGCGCGTGTGGGCGAGTGGCCGCGGACATTCTGGCATCGCGAGGGAAGCGGCGCCGCGCCCTGGTTCTCTGGCCCCGCCGGCCGGCACCGACCGCTGGAAGTTTTATTTGCAGCTGGGAGCCCGCGGCGGATGGTGGGACTCTCCAGCCCTGTGCAGTGTAAGTGCCAACCGGCGAGCTGGGTCGGCGGGCGGGCTGGAGAGCGGGTGGCTGGGACCGGCCTCGGGCTGGTACTGTTAATTACTATGCCGATGACCGTCAGCATCGTTTGGATTAATTGGACCGAGAGGCTCTAGGCTGAACTTGACGCTCAACTAGAGTAGGATCGCGTAGCAGGGCAAAGAAGAACATCGAGGTTTCTGGAGTCTGCGATGACACTGAACTTCGCGAACCAGACAAGACAGCGTTTCCCTCCGTTTTTGCTTTAGATTCCCCGCACTCTTTTTATTTTATTTTAATTTATTTTTTCATCAAAGGAGAACAGAAAGATAAGCATGTCTCCTTCGACTAAACAACTGGTCAATTGATCCACGATGTGTTTGGCAGGTGGCCCCACGCTCGTGTCTTGGTTTTTCTTTTTTCTTTTTTCTTTTTTTTTAAACTGGAAGCGAAAGGCTTGTTTTCATGGTGGACACCTTAGTCCTAGGAGCAAGATGAAGTATCCTGACTTGGTTCTGGGCTACAATTTGGGTAGAAGTCCTGTTAGCTGCACCTCGGCGCTGTGGGATCCGCCTGACAACTTTCTCTTACTCGGGTATTTGGGGTGATTTGATGGGAAACCCCACAAGGATGATCAGGCGGCTTCTTTGAGCCTAGTCTCCCGCCTGAGGCAAGTCCCGAGTTTTGTAGCCTGGGACGTCTGGGTAGCATCGCCTCCACAGTACCTCAGTGTCCCGCTGACCCAGCCGCCCTGGCCTTCTCGGTGTTCCCATCACAGTCCCGACCCTGTGACGCCCGCCTGTTCCAAGCCTAGAGCACAACGTTGTGTAGCTCCCGCCCGGGAAGAATCCAAACCCGAGCTGCAGCGGGAGAATTTCTTACGTTTTCCAGAAATCCCTTAGGGGAAGTAACTGGGGCTAGCAAATTCCCAGGTCCTGCCGTTCACTAACCTCTGGGCTAATCTAGAAAGAAGGTCCAGGTTGGTTGGCACATCTACACCCTCTCCCCGGACGGACCTTGTCCTGATCTCCGGGATAATTCAAGCAAAAAACGGTTAGGTCGGCATACCGCACTTAAGCCCAGTTTTTAAAAACTGTTGTTTTTCCTCTTCCTTTCTTTTAAGGTCAGTTAAGCTTTGGAAAAGTTTTGAGTGTTATGATTCCGGGCAGTAGGATGTGAACCACGACTGTTACTAAAAATAGCTGCCTTCCCTCCTCCTCTTCCCACTAAAGGCTGTTACAGCTTGGAGGATTTGGCCAGTCTTGAAGTCCTAGGCCTTCCTAACTCCTTTGCAAAGGGTAGCAGGGAAATTTTTTGAATTTAGCTTTCCTTCAGGATTGGGCACCACAAATCCCAGCGTGCCCCAGCATGACTAGTGCCTCTTGGGAAAATGCGGAGAAAAGCTTTAAAGGAATTATCTAGTATTCCCTGGGAAGAGACCCTGAAGAACAGCCAGGGAGTGAGGACCAGGGGAGCTGGAGAGGCCACTCCAGACCAACTTCATGTGCTTGATGTAACTCTGAGCCCTCTTGAATTTTTAACTTCGCTTCCCTTAATTAATCTGCCCAGGGCCTGTGTATAAATGGCTGTCCACAGCTGCTGCAAATTGATTTATCTCCCGATAAAGGTCGGGTTGCTGACCAAAGCATTCTTTATACCTTCTGTGTGAACTAAAATGTGTTTTACAGGCTTTCCTCCTTCCTAGCCTCCTTTTCAACATCTGTACCATTTTTTAAGTGTCCTCCGGGGCTCTTATTATCATCCCCCTTCTTATAGACCAGAAGAAGAACTGGGTCTATGCCCAGGATGTTCACACTCCCCAGAATACAAATTGACCACTTTCTCTATGATGAACGGTTTGTTAGCGTTGGGGGCCTCCTTAGTTTATTGCAGTACTTTGACCACGCAAGTCTTCTCTGTGTCCAACTTCCCTGCTCTCACAGTTCCTTAGAAAGGATCAGCACATACCATTGTTTCTTAAGCCTTCATGGCCTCAGTTTTGATGTTTCTGTCAATTGTAATGTGTCTAAACAAAAACACATCCCCATTGCTTTATTTCTCCATATCAATTCTTAAAATGCTGTCTAGTTTTAAGACGATGGTGGCTGTCAATGAAGAGAGAGGTGGTTATGCGATTTCATTTTCTCTTTACTATTATTTTTGAGAGGGCCAACTAATTTCACATGATGTTAACTAGAATCTCAGTTTTTCCAGGTTCTCTTTTCTTTTCTTTTTTTTTAATTTTTCAACCAGGATGAGTGTTAGACAGTTGAACCCTTCCCTTATCATACTGTATTTCACGTTTGATACTTTATTACTTTATTCTTTGAAAAGACAGAATTCTAACAAAATTACCAAGGAATCATTCTTGGCACACAGAAATTGAATTTTAACTAAGCCCATGCTATGAGAAGAACTTTGTGAACTTTGTATTAAAAACATTTGTTTAACCATTAGTTAGAAACCATGTAGAACATGTAGACTGCAGTCCCCTTTATTTGAAAAACTAGATACTATGTGGGAGAATTTCATTATGCAATTTTTGCTGGTGTCTCATCTAATAAAAGAAGCAGAGAGAACACCTGGAATTTTTCTCTATCTCTAATATTTGGACAACTCAAAGCATTGCAGAAGTCTTTGAAATGGCATTTTTCTTTGTTGACTAAGTCTCTTTCACCCACCAATACCTGCTAATGAGTTGATTTTTGAAGTGGTCTTTGCAAGGACCTTCCTAATAAGTTTTCTACCTTCAGTACAGTGGAAACTGCACTGTTAAATGACAACTTCTTGGAAAAACCAGGAGAGCAACATTTGAGTTACAGAGGACTAACTGCTTTGTAATGCTTACCAATCCTTTTCTGAAAGAAGGGAAACACTGCACTTGGTGTTAGTATCAGTAAAGAGATTTCCCATCGAGGTGTTGGCCTAAATATTTTTGGTAAACTCTTTATAAACTGTAAAGAACATCACAAATGTCAGGTGCAGTTATAATTTATTTTATTGTAAAATAGAGGCTTAGCTACCCCCCTTCTTTTTTTAAATATTGAAAGGGGATCAGGAGAAAGAAATGCTTCCATTAAGAATGCTGGTCAGTGGTTGTCAGTTTAGGACATTCTTCACTGTCAAACCCTGTTTCTCACTTCTTTGCTATGAACATCAGCTGACAGGCACTGAATGCAAAGCCTTCTTCATTGAGGTTTTATGCAGGCAACATAGCCCCTCATAGCAAAGCAGTCTGAAAAATTGGCACCTGCACAATTTGCATGTGAAAAAAACCAAGTCAGTTGCATTCTGCTGGAGTTGATTACTGTAAGTTATGTAAGAGGGAAAGGCTATTTGTTTGTTGCTGTTTGGGCATTTAAAGGTTCTTCATTTTATGGATACCTTATTCATTATATTGTGATCTTTGGTCTTTATTGATAGCAAAAGCAGGGCGAATTGAGCTTTTGTTTTGTAGAAATTATGTATTATGGAATGGAGTCATTTTAATCCACAAGCTTACAAATGTCATTTAGATTCAGTTAAAAATTTAAAATGTATCTTGGAAGAAGGTTTTGAGAGTAATCTATTAAAAGTTAAGTAAATGTGTACAGTTGGGCCAACGGGAGTATCACCTGACAACAGTCTAGGATTTTAATAGTTATAGATCTCAGTACCAATTCAAAGTCCCCAAGAATATAGACAAACATTTCAAACTTCTAAACCTGGGGGTGGGCTATTTCTTCTTGTTTTACTTGTTAAACTGCCACCTATATGACCTTTCCAAAATTATATCTGACCCTCTTTATATAAACCAACAAGTAAATGTTAAATCAGCTACCTTTGTGAACCTCGACTATTATCCGTCAAAGAAGACATTTTATCCAGTGTAAGCTATTTAGTATTATCTAAGGAGACACCTCCAATTTCACCTTTTACAGCCATTAATATAAGAGTTCCTAAATTATGTTTAAAGAAGAGTGAACATTTTATTAAAGCAAACATTAGTTCAGTTTAATGGAGGTAATTGTAAATGATAAGACAGAACAGGTTATCTCTGTGTTGTTTAAACAGAAGGAAGTACTTTGCACCATTTCCAGCAGCCATCTGTAGAAGAGAAGGGGTTGCACCTGTCTGTCCACACTAATTATAGATTAAGGCCAAAAAGAAATGAAATTCGAGGAGGTTTTCAGCTAATGAAATCCATACTGACTTTATTGTAAATGTGTTCTATGTAAAGAGGACGGTGGTTGAGTTGTGAGTAAATAAATTGCTATGTAGCTGCTAGGCACTTTGTTTTGGAGCACAATCCTGCTGCATTAACCTCTGATATTAAACAAAAAAAAAAAAAAAAAAAAAAAAATAGAGCCGGCTACTTGAACATGGGTGGTAGCCTTTGTTTGACAACCATAGTTACAAGTTAGTGAGCAGCAGTGGGCTGCAAGCAGCTCAGAAATGTGCGATAAAGCAGCTTAAATACCAGAAATGTTTTCATATTCTGAAATGCGGATGAAGGGAGATCCTGTGTTAACTTATGCATAGAAAGAGGGATTTTTTTTTTATTATTTCTTGTAAATTAGAAAGCTTTTTTTCTTTTTTTGCACTTCCAGCTTCACATCAATGAGAAATTAAAGCAAAATGAGTGAAGAATGCATCTTTCAATGAAAGGTCACTCGAATGTCTACCACATCTGTTTATAGTAATTATGAACATAATTAACATAAGAATTACAAATGAAATAATGACAAGCTGAGCAATGAGATATTATGCCATAATGGTCATATGTTGGAATTCTCACATTATAGCACACTAGACTTCACATACTCAAAGAAAGAAAGAAAATGCTAGATTTTTATCTGAGTTAATGTTTCAAAACTTATCTGCCTGGGGCAGATGGACTTCTTGCTTTTACAAGAAGGTAACCCATTATTAAGAAAAGAACTCATTGAAATTAAAATTTCTATTGAGCTTGGTTGTTAAGTTGTCTGTAATTATAGGTACCACTTTTGGTTGGATTCTCAGTCCCTGATAAAAATCCTTGATTACTATGTTGCTTTGGTTTTTGTTTTGACTTTCTTGAAACAAGATCTTATTTTGTAGCCCAGGCTGGCCTAGAACTTACTATAGACTCTCAGGCTGGTTTGGAACTCATAGTGATCCTGTATCAGTCTCCCAAGTGCCCAGTTGGGGGAGGGGGAATCACACACTGAGCTTGTTTTTGTTTTAATTGAAAGCTTTGGAACCAAATACTTGGTTTAGAAGTGTCATGGAGCCGGAAGACAGTACACAGAGTGGTAGAAACTCTGTACTCTCACAAAACAAGAACATCTGTACTTTAGCTGATCTGCAGTCTTCTTTGTGCCTAGTCTTCGGGATAAGTTTTAGAGAAAAACATGTGTGTTCAGAGGTTAAAAGCAGTAATTAGAACTTCTTTTCATTTTTTGCATGTATTAATTTTATAAAAATAACAGGTTTCATTGTTGCATTTCTGTGCCTATGTATCTACTGCATTTTTGTTAGTACATTTAACAGACCGTGTAATGGGGGGAAAAATCAGTGAGCCTTTGTATATTGATTTTTTTTTCCTCTTTCCTGAGTTGCATTGGATGTCCAGATGTTTGTATACAGTCTGTGCCCAAAATGATGCAGCTGCAGAGGCTGCTGCTGGCTAGTGTGAGTGCAGTTTTCTATCATAGTGCGAGAAAAGGTGAGAAGATGTTCTGAAAATCTATTATTAAATTTAAAACATGGAGGGATGACAGCTTTTCACCCATTCAGAGCTCCCTTGCCTCTGTCATGTAGCCTGGCAAGTAGTTTACTTCCTGTCCCTGTATCCTTCTCTAACCACTGAACCTGGTCACCTTTTGAAGATTTATTGAGAAATATCACCTTGTTCTTGTGCAGTGATACTAGGAGGCTTTCCACATTATTGGATTACTGGAGGATTGTAGCAGAACTCCTTTTATCTGGCATTCATTCTATGACAAGATTTTCACACATGCCCTTCCCCCAACATGCACAGTTTTCTTCACTTTGTGTTACCTATCAAATTTCGCTTGATTCTTTTCTCGGGGTGGCAGGATGAGTGTGTGTGTGTGTGTGTGTGTGTGTGTGTGTGTGTGTGTATTTGTGTTGTGGTGTGTGGGTACATTGCACATAAGAGCAGTTTTGTTGTTTTAGGGTAGGTGGTTGGCAAGGTACTTGATGAAACAAAGCCCCTCTTAAAATATGCCTCCTGCTCTTCTCTTTCTCAACTCATTGGTTCCCCCCTCCCCCGTTGTTCCTGCCCCCTTTCATTGCCTTCTACTGACTCTTCATATATAAACTATTTCATGACCCCAAGTTTCACAGCAGTTGTGGCTGCAGTGTGTGCCATGACATTCTGTGGTTTATTGAACTATGTCTCCAACAGTCCACGAAAAGCTTCTTAACCAAGCTAGAAACACAACACAAGGGCCTAGAAACACAGCACAGCCAAACACCCCCTCCCCGCCCCCAACAAGAAGACCTCCTTTGCTGCATTATCTGCACTCCATTAAGGACCAGATCAGATGCTCAGATTGTCTGATGGGTGCATTTAAAAGTGAAAAGGGGCTCCCTAGGGACTACTCAGGTGTATCCCCCCCTCCTGACCCTGCTGGGGTGAAGGAGGATAAACTCTGGCCGCCTGGCAGAACCTTAGCCCCTGCTTGTTCTGATTGATTCTCAGGATCTGGGTGGGTGAAGAGCTGCGAGGCAAGATTGATTGCCTCAATTTCGAATTCCCACCTCCCAAACAGACTCTCAGATGTACGCAGAAGGAAGCTTCTACCCCAACCCGACTTCTGGAGGTGGCGCAGGTGTCTCAGTCACCTGTAGCCACCAATCACGCGTGGTCCTCCTTATCACAATGACGCTGGCTGCCCTGTATTTTCGGCTAGGACACTCTTAAAGCTCGAAGAGGGCGGGTTCGGGGGGGGGGCGAAGTTGTATCTCTCTATCCCCCTTGCATCAATGTGTGGGGGTGAGTGGGGGCTGGGTTTTAGTATATGAGGTCAAAATGGAAAGAGACAGATTCCGCGGGAGGTCGTCCTGGTAGACTGCAGGACTGTGGTGTCCTGAACAGTAGATTTGTTTTGCAAATTATGTGTCTTTGGAAAGAGGTGAGGTGGTGAAGGTGTCACTGTCAAAACCACCAAGAGAGAGCTCTTGATCCCGCTGACCTTGACAGAACCTCTAGTGTTAGTGGAGCCACAGGGCTAGCAAATCCAAATATTTGGGAGGTGGGGCTGATTCAGGGGCACGGGTTACTCTGCAGCCTTGATTGCCCCCCACCTCCCAGCCTCTCTGGGTAACTGTCCTCTAGCTCTGACCCCATCCCAAGCCGGTCCCCGCCCCTGAATCACTTCCCTGTCTCCCCCCTCCTGCCTGCATCTCTTCCCTCCCTCTCTTCCCTCTCTCTCCCACTTTTCCTCCCTCTCCCCTCCGTCTAGCACGCACCCTCTGTTTATTTTCCTGCCTCCATCTGGGCCCTGCTGATATTGTAATCACCCTGATGCACGTTGGCTCCTCTCCTCTCCCTCCCGCGCGCACACACTCACTCACACACAATGTGCCATCCCGACCAGCCCTTTACTTCTGATAAGCTCCGATGTGTGTTTAATGAATACAAAGCGGCGGTGTGGGGGCCGCGCGGCCGGCCGCCTCGCGCGCTCGCCGCCGGAAGGTAATCTCCGCGGCCGGGCTGGGGGAGGCGGGGCGGGGCCGGCGTGGGGGCGGCCCCCCAACGATCCGGAGCTGATAAGAGCCAGGGAGTGAAGATGTAACCTGTTATCGGGAGCTCCTCTTAGCTGCCAGAGGGAATTTACATTTAAAGATTACAGAGGGAGAGGGAGAGGATCTGCCTTTTGTTGTGCTGGGTGAGGAGGAGGCAGCGGCCCTGGCCTCCCCGCTATCTCCCATCACCTCTGCTTTCCAGACCCGGACTCGCGGAGGTGAGATTACCGAGGGCCTTATCTTTAATTGGGTTTAGTGTTGCCAGTCTGAATAGGTTTAAAGAGACTCGATAAAGGGGAACAATAGATTATTTGTTGATCGGACGCTGGAGCTCTCAGATGTAAAAGAGAGAGGAAGAACTCTTAACAACTTGATTAGCTCTATTTTATTTTGATTTTGAGGTGACAGGGTCTCTCTTGGTAAAAGAGAAAGGACTAGGGAACTTATGTGCGATTTGAATGACTTACAATGTTTTATTCCAGCACTTCTCCACCTGTTTTATTTTAAAGGTGCTGCCTCACCTTTTCTTTTTAGGGTTGATAGACGCTTTTGGGTATTGGGCATCTATGTTTGGTTTTCTGTGACTTGTTTTGAACAGGTGATGAATTGATGCTTTGGGTCTTGGAAAGAGCCTGAAAAACCTAATGAAGCCCACTTTTAATATGGAAGGAAGAGAATGGTAAATTATGGTTCAACTCTGGCTAGAAGGACGAGCATCAGTCTAGGTCTGGTAGAAATACTAACTATATTTTGTATCTGAACCAATACCATCTTTTGCTTGAAGTCAGTGTAGGAAAAAAAATGAAGCAAATTGTCACTTATGAGTGTATTTCAAAATTTTATGATATAAACTTTGGAAAGTTCTTAGAATGAGTAAAAGAAGACAAAATGATTGCTTCTGCCTCCTACTCATTGTTGAGATAGGTGTTTTCATAGGTAGGTAGATATGAGCCAGTGACTAAAAGCCTAATTAAAATTTGTTTAAAGCCAGAGGGACATGTTTCCTTGTTGACAGCAGCAGATCGATGGGGAAGACAATAAGTTCCATTATTTTACTTCCATTGACTGAACATATTGACATTGCAGGTTGCCTCAGTGACCATGACAAAACACTGAAATTCACGGGCCGACTGGTCATAGTGGCATCTAGATTACTGAGTGTCTTTTCTATCTTATCACCCAGGCAGAAGAGGAAAGGCTAGCCTCTGGTCCTTCAGAAGGAGGGTAGTCTTTCTAGTTAAGGAACTGTCAGAGGGCATCTTTTGGGATATCAGTCTTTTTTTTTTTCATAACTGAATATTATATAGAAATGTATTATTCAAAATCTGGGGAAGTAACTTAGCAATCTTGAGTATTTACATACAGAAACACCCATTTCCCAGATTTCCTTTAGCCCTGCCTGAAGATATTTACAGCAGGTGACCAGCTTGTGTTTGGGTGATATCCATTTTGTTCAAGTCTAGGGTACTCAAGCAGCTAAGCCAGTGTCTTAGAAAACAGTGTTAAGAGTCTCTCCGGACACAGGTACTAACTCTGACTGCTCTGCAGTTTCTTTGGTGGACAAAACAAGGAATGAATGAGATGTTCAGGTGTGACCATAAACAGTGATGTGGATTTTCTATGGTTTTCAAAGAGATGCAGAGAAAATGTAATTTGCTGTCCTGTTATTGTTTGGCATTTTACACACTTCGCATAGTCTTTACATAAATAAAATCAAGTATTAGGTAGACACTGAATACAAGAAATTTGAGCCACACCACAGTAGATATGGAATAAAGCCAGAAGAGACTAAACATAGTTTTTTTTAAAAAGTTTAATGACCATGACTTATACATAGTACACAGTGACTATTGCCACCAAGCAGCGAACTGATGCCCTTTGCGGTGTTTTAGAACAAAACTAGTCTTTTAGACCATTTTCATGAAAATGTTAGGTTTCCATTTGATCAGCAGGTGCTGTGGAGATGAAAGCCATGTGTAAATTTTCAGCAGGCTAAAAGTGTCAATTCAGAAAAGGAGAGTGATAGGAGAAAAAGCAATCAGTTTTCCTGTTTTCAATTTGTGCAGGATTTGAAGAGCTGTTTTGTTGAACTGCTGCATCTGCTCCAATATGAATATTGAACTACTTCCACTAAAAATAACAACCTATAATTTGGAAGCTACTGCAAGCCTTTTGTTAATGCGAGTGGGTTATTTAAAAACAAACAAAATAAAAAATAAAAATAAAAAAAAAAAAGAGAGACAATTTTGTATTCTGACAGCCTCTTGCCTGATGTGCATTCTCGTTTGTTGGCCCTTTCATCCTCAGAAGAGAAATGATGTTGTGCACTTAGGGCCTCATCTTGTTTTGGCTATGAAAAGAGGTTCTGTAGGTGACAACCCTGGTAATAGAAAAAGGCATCCCATGAAACAAAATGTATTTCAAAGTAATCATGTAAAGCATGTTTATTTACGACGAGGTGCTTATTCCTTACATTCTCTAAGAGTCTAATTTTTTAACTTACCGGCCACTACTGTGAGAAAGTTAACACTATTCCACTGCGTACCGAGCTCTCTGTGGTGTAGTCCACCTTTAATATACCTCCAAATGTAAGTTTAAACTAATCAGGGATATTTTACCTAACAGGGCTTTCAAATAATTTTTTTCATGCTTAAATAAAATGATTAAATTATGCTTGAGTGCCTGCATACAAAGGCTTTGGCCTCTATAGTACTGCTAATCAAATAAGTTTTATGGACCACATGAGAGGAAAAATTGGATGCATTTTACTGGTGACATTTCTAGGAAAGACATGTTCTTTAAATACATCTAGTATTAATTAAAAAGAAAACCCCAGAATATATTTAAAAGAATCATAATTTAAAAAAATTCCTCATCCATATAATAAAAATGATCTGTGACACTACCAACATGTAATATAGGCATAGACACTGAAGGTAGAAGAAGACAAGTGGATAAGGTTACATATTGATTGAGGGATTGATTGCACTTGGTTTGACTTGTGGCTGAAGTCATTTGTCCAGGGTGAGACCTGATCACTGCCAAGGATCAATTAGCTGTGTAGCTTGTGGCTTCACACTTGAGTGGCTAGACACATTCTTCACAGATAAACTCAGAAGAGCTCAGGAAAGGATAAAGGGATGATAGATACTGTGACACATGACCATGTTGATTTGCACATGTAGTATTTCTGTTGCTATTTATAAATGTAGAAGTTCTTTAGAAACATCAGCGAGCAAAAAGAAGTGGTTTCAGAACACAACTGAAGGTGTTAGTGAATGAATGACTGTGTGTGTACAGACAAAGAGTATTATCTTAAGGAGTGTCACTTCCAATCTGAAGCCCAATGAACAGTCCAGGATTCGGGAGTTCTGGCACATCATCAAATAAGTTTAGTACCATATGGGTATGTTCTCTGGTACATGTATTTTGCCATTTTCAAGGAAAGAGCCTGAGCCAAGCATGCTGGTTTATACCTGTAATCTCAGGATTTGGAGGTAGGAGGATTAAAAGTTCAGAGTCACCCTTGCCTGCGAAGTCTGAAACTGTCTTATAACCCTTCCTCTGAAAGAGGGAGAAGGAGGGAAGGGAGAAGGAGACTGAGAGGGAGAGGAGAAGGGAGAGGAAGACTGAAAGGGAGAGGGAGAGGGAGAGAGAAATGAGACAGACAGAGAAAGAGAGAGAGGAGACAGAAGAGAGAGAGAGAAAGAGACAGAGAGAGAGAGAGAGAGGAGAGAGAGAGAGAGAGAGAGAGAGAGAGAGAGAGAGAGAGAGAGAGAGAACAAGAATGAGAAAGAATAGAGGTATATCAAAAAGGTTATTCACAAACATATCATACTCGGTTGGTTAGAATGTTTTGTGCCAAAGCCACAGTACTTTATGCCTCAAAA
This sequence comes from Mastomys natalensis, assembly GCA_021653895.1. Lineage (NCBI taxonomy): Eukaryota > Metazoa > Chordata > Mammalia > Rodentia > Muridae > Mastomys > Mastomys natalensis. The sequence goes on from JAJTUV010000140.1 coordinate 1,120,739, forward strand.
GAGAAGAATTTTCTGGGCCTTTTCAGAGTTTTGTAATGATGCCAGGCTCTTATATCAGAACCACTGGCAATGTAATGTTCCATGGTTGAAGTTTATGCCATGGCGCTTTTTTGTTTGGAAAAAGTTCTAAATCATTTACGTTGCTTAAAACCAGTAATAGTTTCAGTGACAGACAGACAGGCTTAAAATTCTCTTCTCTGAGGCTGGAGATGTAGCTCAATAGGTAGAGTGCTTACTTAGCTACAGGGTACCCTTGATTGAGTGCGGAATACCTACCTACATTGTAGTTTCAATTTGTAACATGTTGTGTGTTGTAACTCATAACACATGAAGGAATGACAAAGTCATTTGCTTTTGTGGATGTTGTTTTGGCCAAAGTCTCAAGACAAATGAATATTTGGGTAAATAGAGAAGGCCTTTAGAAAGAGAAATATGAAGAACACAAATGTAAATTTACCAATGAGTCTCCACATCTAAACACTGTAAGTGTCTCGGAAAAAGTGATTGATTGGCCTCGTTAATTTTTTAATATCTGGGTCAAAGACTACTTTCGAGTGAGCTCTGAGGCTTCAGAGACAGCTACATAGTTGCACTGGGATAAAGGCAAATAATCAACAGATGACAGAGACTTACTATTTCTTGCCCCTAACTTTCACATATGTTTTCATTGTAGACTTGAAGTAAATGATTAACTAGCTTCCTAATTTCTTCCTGTCAGAGAACTCCAACCCCTGGCTCAGACTAGCCACAGCTGCTTCTCTGCCTTTACTTTGGCCATACTTCATTTATTTAAATTAATTAGTTAGTTAGTTAATTAATTTTTTTAGTCAAGGTTTCATTATACAGCTCTGGCTGGTCTGAAACTCACTATGTAGATCAGAGTGGCCTTGAACTCACAGAGATCTGCCTGCCTCTGCTTCCCACATGCTATGATTAAAGGTGTACCTTACTGTGCTCCTCTTTGACTTGGAGTTTTACAACTGAGGTTTCCCTGTGTTCCCTAAACTGACCTATTTTGTGTGGAGTTCTGATAATTAGGACCTTATTCTCTAAATGCCAGCCTTGGAGATCTCCTTAGCAGACACTGTTTTCTTTTATTAAATCCACCTTGTAACACACTGAGCAGGAGGCAACTGCTCCCTGCTAACATATCCCCGGATAGACCCAAATGTGTGCCAGTGTGTATATCACCATCGTCCTAAAGCTGATGTCACTCATCTGCCCCAAGTAAGTTCATCCTGCACTGAGCTTGTGAGTAGCTTTTCTGTCCCCCCCCCCTTTTTTTTTTTTTTGATCTAGCAACCTGGACAGATTTTTACTCACTGTCACAGCCTCTTCCCACGCAGTGTGCTGCTGTATATCTTTATCTCTTGTTCTGTCATCTTAAAATATTTTCTATCTGATAGTTAAGGGGAAAGGGGAGTTTTGTTTTTTTTTTTTTTTTTTTTTTTTGTAATGGTGTTTTGGAAAAAGCTAACTCTATGTAGCTCAGACTGATCTACATGTAGCCTAGGCTGGCCTACAGCCCATTCTTGTTGCCTCAACTTCTTAAGACTTGGAATTGGCTGCAAACATATACCATTCCTAGCTAGGAGGAAAAAGATCTAGTAGCATCTTGTAATCTAGAGAAGTTGTGATTGTTTCTGGTTTCATGGTGTATAGCACATTTTATGTTATAAAAAAAGAAGGACCTAGTATGGATCTTTCGTGTCCTGAGAGGCCAAGGGATGCCCCTTCCAGTTTTATCATGGAGTTTTTGGTAGGTTAATATTATCTCAGTTTTCAGATGAATTCCTTAGAGGTAAGATGAATGTGTCTCCCATGTGAATTTCTAATACCAGGAATAGATTTGGGAGTTTTCTTACAACAATACTGTGTACCATTGACAACAGGTTTGAGAGGTACTGTTTGTCTTCATATTAATGAGGGATGGGTTATGTTGGGGTTCATTGGCTCTCCACCTACCTGCATAAGGACAAACTGCACTGGAAAGAGGGAACTAGGCTATCAGAGCCATCCTGGACATTAGGTGACTGTGGGGAGTGTTAGTCACTACCTTCCCCCTTTCAGGGGAGGTAAAAGAAGAATAGAACAGTTTATGCAGTGAGGAGGGACTTCTGTCAAAGGGAAATAGGTTTCATGCTTTTCTTTCACAGTCACTGGGCAAGACAGTGGCCTTGTTCAGGGCCATAGGACTGAGGTAAAGGGAATGAAGATTGGATGTGATAAGTAGGCATTCACCATTCACCATATTCCATAGCTCAAAGTCTGGACCTAAGCCACTTGGGGGATGTAGAGAATAGACTCTTTAAATAACTTTGTGGGCAGGAACCTATAACTTATTTAAGCGGACAACAGTACATTGCCATGCGGCTAACATCAAGTCTTAAAAGAAACCTGAAAACTTGACCATGAGCTTTGCCTGAAAAATTAAAAAATGTAGTTACTACTATCAGCATGTTGATTTTTATTTGTTGCCTGTTTATAAAATCAGTGGATATTAAAGTACAGATTTACTTTACTCGGAGTTTGTCATAAGTTTCCTTATTTGTAAAATTGCTAATCATAAAGCAGGGCTAGGGTTCTTTGACTGGTAGGAACATTTGACTTTGTTGAGTTTGATCAAGGTGAGCACTTTGCTGTCATCCAAGAATCAGTTCGTTGTATGGCAGGGCTTGGGAAAAGAGCTTCTTTCAATTTGTACTACAAATGGAAATCATGGGATCACTTTTACTTCATAGGCTATATTATATCTTTTCACTGATGTTCAAAGTTCAGTGTAAGACTAAATGGAAATTCTTTGTCCTAAAGGAAAATGTTTTTAAAGTAGAGATGCAGTGAGTTCTTCATTAAAACTTGGTTCCATTGGATGGGATAAAACCTAAGATATATTAGACAATGTATTCCTAGGAGATGTCCCGGAAGACTGTAAAGAAGTTGAAGAGCTAGAAATCTACTGATAACATGAGGGGAAATGGGGAAGAGTAGGGAGAAGAGCCTTGTGTTCAGGTGACAAGGTAGTGGAGCAGGTTAGTTGTGAGATGTTTTATAAAGACTGTTTGGGGGCTGGGGACTCTCTTGCAGGACCTGCTGGAGGACTTCAGCTAGTAACACTCAGAAAACCAAAGCCTAATATTGCAGACAAGCAGACAGATGGTGGTCCCAAAAGAGCCCACACTGATATTGATACCAGGACAATGGCCTGGTATCCTGCAAAGAATGTTTCTGATCACTTTGAGCCTTGTACGTGGTACTACTGATGCTTTCAGCAAAGTCTTATGAAATTTGTCAGTTTGTCTGGTTGCCCATGGTCAATTAGTCCATTAGAGTTCCTCATCTCTTTCCCTGGCCACAAGACAGGAGGAGGATGTGACAGATCCTGAAAGACTGCTAGTTTATCTTCTGAGTCCATGTGTGTGTGATATACACAATGATGAGCAAACACAGCAGGGAGAGTAGCGAATGATACTAGAGTGGGAACTGGGAGTTTATCAAACGGATCCGCTAAACCTTCCCTATGAAAGGGTTCTTAGTAATTTAGAATGCTGAAACTTTTAGGAGGTGTTCACTTGATCACAGTTGCATTCTCATCTCTAGCTGGAATTGTTTAAACAGGAGATCACACCTGACCTCTCCTGGATAGCAGTATATAAGCAATGACTTCTCTTTATTTTTTTTTTTTTTTTGGTTATTTTTTTTTGTTTTTGTTTTTTGTTTTTTAGGAAGAGGGGTAAGGTTGTCAGCAAAGATGGGAAGGGAAAAAGAAATGTGATGAGTCTCCATTGATTGATATGTTCAAGCTAAGTTTTCAGGTGCCCCCCAGGGAGGAGGGAGAAAGTTCTAGAGACAGAGATAATGAGTAACGAAAGAGGAAAGAGACAGCTCATGAGACCAAGGTTGATTTCTCAAGGTCACATACTAGCCAGCTAACGCGGTAAAGATACTTCCTAGAGTGACCAATGAAAAGTGAAGTGTGTACTCCTGCAAGGGAATCTAAAGTAAGTTGATAATGCCTGTTGTATATAAGGCAGGTTGATAGGAGCAGACTTTAGGCAGGAAGTGGGCTCATCCCCATGAATATCACACCCTTTTGGGACAGGTTTAATAGCTACGATAATAGTAGTATACCTAGACTATTAATTAAATGGCTCAATAAGTGGAGTTTATTTTTATTTGTATGTGTATGTATATGTGTCTGTCTGAGTGTGTGTTGTGTGTGTGTCTGTGTCTGAGTGTATGCTGCATGTGCGTGTGTGTCTGAGTGTGTGTGTCCGTGTACTGCATGTATATGTGTCTTGTCTAAGTGTGTGCTGCATGTGTATGTGTTTGTGTCTGAGTATCTCTCTCTCTCTCTCTCTCTCTCTCTCTCTCTCTTCTCGTTTTCTCTTTGTGTTTGTGTGTGTGTGTGTGTTTGGGGGGCAGAGACTAAAGAGGATTTGTATCCCATGGAGCTTGAGTTGCAGGTAGTTGTAAGCAAACTGATGCTAGGAACTGAATTTTGGTCTACTGGAAGAGCATCAAGTGATCATAAATGCTGGGCCATCTTCTGTCCTCATTAAAAAGATTTTAGATGGGAGAGTAAGTTGGCATTTAAGCTGCCTTGAGACAGGAAGGATTTATCAAGTTCTGGTTGCTGTTATTGCTCAACAGTGCTTTACAAGGCAAGAGAGGTAAAGATACTGGGGTGGAGAGGGAGTGGAGTTGGGAAATGCATTAAGAATCAGCTGCAAAAGAAAAAACCTGTGGGGTAATGAGTGCAGAGTAAGAGCAAAATGACCACTTGTAGATAAAACACTTAACTTGGCACCATCTTCTTGGGAAGTACCATGGAGGGTCCCGGTCTGGGCTTGGGGCTTTGCATCACTTTCCTACTGTAAAACTCAAACAGTTCAACTTGTATAATAAATTTGTTTTTCTAGTTGAACTTCTCTTGAACAACAGACACCATCATGAAGCAAATCTAAAATCAATGTATAAAAGAAAAGCAGAAAAGAAAGAAAAGAACAGATGTCCTAGGCTAGGGAGGCCATGAGCCTTGGGAAAACTGTTCCTCTGGAGTTGGCCCTGTTGTGCTGGGTCTGATGTAGTAGTTAGTTGGGAAGGCACAGAGGCCAAGACCAAGCAGTCTACTTGTATCAGCTCATTTATTGTGGTTCATTGCTTTGTTTGCTATGTGGGGATTGAATTCAGGGGTTTGTGCATAGTAAGCCAGTATTCGATCAGTGAGCTACAACTCCAGCTCCTTGTTTCAGCAGTTTAGATCTTAGATACTGTAGAAGGGGATCATAGTTGGATTAAGAAGATGACAAGGAAGAGCCAGATGCAAAAGACATTTCCAAGAAAAAAAAAATAGGGCATGGATAGAGAAGGAATTTGTAGAGGGAGAGGTTAACAACCAAGTTAACTGTCAAGTGTGCTTAGCTTGTTACAACTAGGGATTTTCTTTGGCTGCTTGTTGAAGGGGCAGCTTTCCTGCCCTACCATAGATACAAAACATTCCAGCCTCAGAGAAGAGCTGGGGAGTCATTTGGATCCTTTGACCCAAGGAATTCTCAAGGCTCCAACTATCTTTGTGAGGAGGAGACAGGACTACCAAGTGGCAGGTGTGGTTACACAGGTGTTTTTCTTTGGGTCTTATCCTCTGGTGGAATTGGCTCCCTGATCCTCTTTCAGAAGTTTGTAACCTTTCTCTCTGTAGATGTCTTCTATCTACTCGGGAAAGTAAGAAGTGATCAGGCCTGCTGAGCCGTTAGCGTCCCATTCTGCAAAAGCCACCTCTGCTTTATATGTTTTTAAGTCTGACAAACATTGAGATTTGGTACTTGATACTTTGTAAAACTTCTTTCAGCACTAACATTGCATAGTGGTGAGAAGGTAGAGAGGACAAGATATCCAGTGACAATCAGTTGACAGGAATAGGGATAATCTTGGAAGCGGGCACATATCGAATTCCAGACTCTGTAGTCTTCTGAATGAGGCAAGAGCAGCTTTCCTGTGAGGTCTTTGAACCTAGCTTTATCTTTTTAATGTGCTGTGCATTGTCTATAGACCAAATACATTTTCATGCAGTAATGCTTTTCAAGTCTTCTTTAATCAGGAAAAAATATGCATTAAAATATTGTTGCTAGAAATAGAAATCAATCTTGTTATATCTTTATAATCAACAGATAATGAACTTTATATAGTAGCATGTGTTGATCATGGTTTTTACTTTAAAATGGAGGCTTCCTATTTAAAAAGCAGAGTAATTCTTTTGATATGCTAAAAGACAGTAGTAAACTTTATACATTTATTATTAAATTGCTCTGCACCCTCCCCCAGTTAAGAGAATTTAGTATTGGAAGTAATGGCATCACCATTGAAACTAACTATGAACCTGGCTCATTCTTGGGTCCACAACACAGAGGTCAAGGGATGAAAGCCAAACATTACACAGCCTGTCTTAAAAAAAAAAAAAAATCAACCAAAAACCTAGTTCAAGAATGAGGACTTTTAGAATAAAATTCATAAGGTGATGTTGTTTCGTATAGATTGAGACATGAAACTAGTTGGAAGATATTAAAGTGAATTAATCCAGTGAAGTGTATTGAATTTTGGCAGTGATTTTTATCCTACCTTCTTTATAATCACCATGGCTGCCAAGACCTGAAAAGCTATCATGCAAATTATCCATAAAGTATAGCATAGTAAACATAATGCCACTTATATAGTGACAATACTCCTACCATATGGATATTGATCCTAGAACCCTTGAGTTTCAGGATAGTTTCCGAGGGCTTCTCTTGTTGTTCTTGATCATCAGTCTGTGCTTATATATCAAATACTTTCCCCTGTTGTTTCTTCCCTTAATATTTTTTACTTATCCAATGCATTTAATTGAGAAGTACAGTTTTGTCATGCTGTATTTTTATTTTTAATTGTTTGTATTTTTAATAAAAATGTATATAATAAAAACACTGCTGGTCTTATAAGAAGAATACCATTTTCCTAACTGTGCACCTACAAATCCAACAGTTATTTCAAAAATTTGGAGGGTTTTTTTTTTAATTATCTTTAAGACCACCTTTTGTTTAAAGGCTACCTTGACATACATTTAAAACGTATTACCCTATGCATAGAAAGTGTGGGAGTTAATAAAACACAAGAATATGTCATGTCAAGGCCTTGTGCAGTGTTGCTTAATTTGAAAACACCTTGTTTATCTTTGAGCTTTAATCAGATCTGTCAGAATGGATTTTTCAATGGATTTTTCTCTTCTGTTATCAACTATATTTGATAGAAATTAATTTTCACTGTTAAAAAATCTTGACAAAACTTCATCATAAAACAATCCTTTTTTTTTTCCCAAAGGGCAATCATGTTATTGTCTGAGAATCATTTCTGAGGTATATTGTGAGATGAGGAGAGCAGGAAGGACAAGAGTGTGCTCTGCTTGCTACGCATGCTCAAAAATTGCACGCAGTTCTAGTTTTGGCAGATGTGCAAGAAACTGAAAGCATGTTGCACTTAGAGAAGAAAGCGAGGCCCGGGCATTGTGGCCTGAGGAAGCTGATGCTTAGGTATCAAGTTTTTAATACATCTTTGGTGCTATCACCTGCTACAGAATAACAGGCTGCAGTGTGAGCCTGAGGCTCACTGGCCCAGAACTTCACTCATCTGGGAGAAGGTGACCTTTCCTGCCCAAAGGCAGTGGAGTGTCCCAGAGAGGAGACCTGGTTCATAAGGTCCTCTGACTTAATCTGCTGCTTCTTTCTCTTTAGAAACAGTACTCACCAAGACCATAATAGCATGGCCTCAGACGATGGGGCAGTTGAAGGGGATAAGATGCACATCAGGATTGCTGTTTGCCAGGCTTCCCCAGTATGGAATTGTCAACCTCATTTTCTAGAAACTCCTATTTTGTCTCTTTTTCAGTCATTCCTCCATTTAAAAAACACTGAATGGTTCTGCTTGACTTTGGAGATATGGGCATATACCTGGCCATAGCTAGGTTTTTCTCTTTTTACCTGGGTTGCTTGTGTGCTTTCTGAGGACTGAGACTAGGTCCACTTCACCTTTTCCTCAGTCTCCGGAGAAATGTTTCCCTTTGAGGCTATGGCCTCTCTCCTGATAGAATCTCCTCATGAGATTTAGCTGGTTCACTGGCCCCTTCAGTGTGGGAGTACGGACAGAACAGTTGGGGTCCTTTTTGGTGCTTGGTTAAATAGTGAAAAAGCTCAAGTCATTTACAGAAATTTCTCTGGAAACATTTAATGGCTAGAAGTAAAGAACAAACTTGGTTTCAACAGCAAGTCTTTTGTATTCTTGCCCCACCTCTCTCCAACCTTGGTCCCCCCCCCTTTTTTTATTGTGTTCTCTTTCCAAATGCACAATTTATTTTGACTTGGATGTTGTATAGCTGTGACTAAAAATACAGTACCTCTGTGATGCTTAATTTTGTCAGCCTTACTGGATTGAGAAATGCCTAGTGCATTAATGAAGCAGACTTTTAGGCATATCTGTGAGAGGGTTTTTTTGAGGATTAATTGAGGAAGGAAGGCTGCTGGGAATAAACAGTAACATATCATGGGCTCAGGCACTAAACTGAATATAAATGCTGATGGAGAAAGCCGGCAGAATGACAATTCTCTTTTCTTTGCTATCAGATTTTTCCATCTCCCCAGACGGGAGCAACCTCACTTGGCCAACCTCACATGATCCTTCATGTATGGTGTTGGGCAAGGGCTAACTTCGTTGCTTTAAGGCATCATCACTGGTCCAGGGCTTATTACCACTCTCCTGGAGATCCTTAATTCTCAGCAACTAGAAACAGCTCTGTGAATAGGGGTAGCCACTCTGGCTGCAGGTGAGAATTACACCATCAAGGGAAAACAAGGCTTTTCATTGCTCTTGGAAAAGTTATTTTTAGAGTTTGAAAATACTCCAACTTTGCAAGTCTCTGAGACAGAGATGTGGTGGTGGTGGTGATTTTGTATTTTGTATGATAAACTAATAAGGAGTATTTGTATTAAGACCATGTTTGCTGTTGGGAGGTTGTAGAATCCTCGTGACATAGGCGAGGTCAATTCCAGATGCAGACATTTCCAGAATCTCCTTCTCCTTTTATGTGAACGGTGCCAGCATGGATCAAGTACTTTTATTTGAAGAAACTACTCTTTGGAAATAATTGTTTCTCTCTTCTTTTATCCTCTAAAGATGGTCTTTCACAGATGAAATTATAGGGGAGAAAATAAAACACAATGCATTCATTAACAGTATTGTTTTCTTTGTTATTTCAGTGTTTACCTGCATCCTGATAACTGCTGCAGTTTAGTACCCACTTCTATCATTAGTACGGTAGTAACTTTCATAAAGAAAAATTATAATTTTAGCAGGTCAGTTTTGAGAAAAGACGTTTGATTTTGTTTTAATGCTCAGAACCATAGCCTTTGACTGTACTCCAGGTGGGAAAGGGCTCTTATACGCACTATAAGTAGGAAGACGGGGGGCCAGACCTGATAAAGAACAGGATGTTACATAAATTTGAGGACCACAGAAAGATCATGTGGGACAGCAGAGTCTTACTTTTTGCTTGATATATATCCTCCCCAACTTGCTCCCATCCCTGTGATTATTTTGCTTCAAGACAGCCCTTTAAGAGTAGCTGGCCAATAGCTACCTAGAGAAAGGCTTGTGGGGGTCCCAAGAGCTGAATGTAGCCACTGTGATACCACCTTAGTCGGGTTTGTTTACGTGACTCCTTTTTATTCTGGATTACTGCTACGTGCTAAGTGTAATGCCAACAACGGGGAGGATAGGATAATGAACAAACCAAGTAAGTGGTACACAGTTAATAAAGAAGACAGTAAGATGTGCCTATACAGTGTCAGACACATGCTGGCAGGAAATTATGTTAGAATGATGGGCATGATAGGAGTGAGGTGAATTCCGACTCCTATGGAAACCATTTCTGAGGCGGTGTTAGCATCTGACCATGCCTCAATGTGTGCAAAGTCTTGAGGGCAGGGGATAGCTTCAAGGACGAGATGGAGCATTCTGTCATGACTGTCTCCGTTTTAGTGTCAAGCAAAGCAACTGACCACATTCATAAAGTAATGCTCATTCTTTGAATGGGCGTGCTGCAGCAGTGTAAGATCTGAAGGCACAGAGAGGGTGAGATATAATCTCTTTCCTAACAAACGGAAAGAACTCTGTGCCTGAAACTTGCTACAGTAAGTGGCAGCCTTTCACTTTAGGTTAGTAGTCTGTTACTATAACAAATAGCCAAGAGAAACAATTTAAAGCAAGAAAAGTTTATTTTGGCTTTCTGTTTCAAAGGTTTTAGTCCCAAGGAGGCCAGCTACTCTTACAGGGTTGTCTTGAAGCAAAATAATCACAGGGATGAGAGCAAGTGGGGGAGAATATATATCAAGCAGAGAGTGAGACTCTGCTGTCCCCATAGCTCATTCTTCCGGTTTTGTGTCATCAGCATCCCCATCCTATTGGGGCAGGCTACTCCTTACCATTGTCAATTGTTATCTCAGATACTAAGCATCTCTGGTAATGCTCTCTCAGACACAGCTAGAACTTTGCTTTTCTTTACCCATCCCCTAGACCTCTTTGAATCTAGTCAAGACTTACCATCACAGGCTTTATGGGCACAAGCTGCAATTGTCAGTCACCGTGTTCGGTTCTGCAATGGTGGCAGTGCTGACCTTATAGGTCTGAGTCATGCATTATCTTAGACTTTGACTGTAAAGAAAAGTATCAGCTCAGGACCCCCAAGACCAAGTTCTCAGCACAAAGGAGATTTATTTGCCCCAGAGAGACAGAGGATAGGGAGTAAGAGACAAAGACAGGAGACAGAGGATGGTGAAAAGGGGGAAGGGAACAATGGAGAGAGAGGAGGGATATTTGTCCCTTGGGGACAAAGGACTGCCTTTGGACAGTGAGGAGACGGACATGGCCTATAGGAAAATGGTGTTTTAGAAAGATATTTAATTTTATTTGTGCTTGTTAATTAAGTGAGCCAAGGTGGACTCCTGATGGCTAGACTTTAATACTTTGGTAGCTGGACCTTGGTAGTCAGGCTGAGGATGAGGAAGTGTCCAAATAAGGGGAAAGACCCTGATGGCTAGCATCAGGAATGTAATGATTTTTTAGCAGGATGGAAGGAAGGAGAGAGAAGAGCAAGGTCTGCCAGAGCCATGCTTACCAATGCCTCAGTCTTTCAGAGTCCCTCCAGTGACTGCACAGCATACATGGGGACGTGTACATAACACAGCATCTAGCAGGAAGGACAGGAAGGATGTAGCCAAACCTTACAACGATGATAATGTTATGCAGATCTTAAGAACACTGAAAGATCACCTGACCAAGAGTTGCTCAGGAAAAGATTCGCCAAAGTCTTAAGGGATGCGGTGGTCCTCCGTGGACTTCATTGGTTGGGTTCGCTTATTTGATATTGTTTTTATTCTGGATTGTTTTTAATGTGCCAAGAGCATTGGGAAATATGGAGGACAGGATGACAAGAAATACAGGTGGGAATTCTCTCAGGACTTGGGAGTGGGGGAGGGATGCATAATAAAGAAATCTGTGGGATGTATCCTATAGTGTCAGATAATGAAGACAACTAGGAAACGTTAAAAAGATGGTAGGGGGGAAGACTCCCTGTGTCTTGGAAACTGTTTCAGAGAAGATGGGTACCGAAGGGAGATCTGAGTGTTGAGAAGGATCTATGTGTGCCCCAAGTGAGCAGAGTCTTGAGGGCAGCAGACCAAGCTGTAAAGAAGAGATGAAGTATTCTCTCTGGAAATATATGCAGTTAAGAGGTTGAAGAGAAGGCTAAGAGCTGTAGTTTGGAATAGGATCTTCAATGATGGGACAAGAGTGGGGTCTGTGTGTTTGTGTGGGTGTATCAGGAGGTGGGGAGTCAGTAGTAAGGAGGAGAGTATGCCTGAGTATATGCCAAGGAAGCTTGTGGAACTGGGATACTGAAATGTAGTTCACAGGACCTGTGGCTTGGGATGCTGCAAAAAGCCACGTCCAGCAGAATCCTGTTAGAGGTTGAGTAAGTCTGTAGTCTGGGTTGAAGCACTGAGTTCTGCCATCTTCTTCAGATCGAGGGCCGTGGTAAGAGAACCTCCAAAGGAGAATGCCAAGCTCTGATGAATGCAGGAACATAAAAAGGTCCTGTTTCCTTAGCTATAGTAGCTTCCTTTCATAAACCAAAAGCCAATTGTGTTTTTGTTCCTGTAAATGCATGCCTTTTTTATCCTAGAAAGTGTTTTCAGTCAAGGAAAGTTAAAGTTTAATCAATCAGGGTTGATAGATAAAACAAGTATGTGTAAATGCTCTTTTTTTTTTTTCTGAATAATCATATACTATTTTCTAAAAGAAAAACTTCCTCAGATGTTGATAGAAGTCTCTCGAGAATGCATTCAGGCAGTGAAAGGTTTCCTGGCAGTGATTGAGAAGTGCTGTATCGGGCAGCTGCACCTCATCTCTTCGGAGGTTGATTTTGATGTGTGTAGTCTTTACATCCTATTAAATTTTTGAAAGATAAACTGATACAAGAATGATTTGCCAAGGCCAGCAGCTCTTCCTTTTAAAACCTTGGCTCAGTGTACACAGGGAAGGGATGGGGGAGTAAGATAAAAGCATTATAAATATGAGGTTAACTGAATTCAAATAGAAGGTTCTCTCAAGTTATTGCATTCCTTAGAAAATAAATACATTGAGCATATGGTTAAGATTGATCAAAAACGTATTCTGTATGCCAGTGATTACATTCCCATCTGTGATTAAGGTTTTCTGTCTGCATCTGGTTTTCACATTATATTTCTGTAACAAGAATCCTTTATATAGCAGGGTTCAGTCTCTGTATTTTCTATTAGCTGCAGCTTGAACTACTGCACGGATGGCAGATTTAAACATGTGCTTTTCATTACTTCATACCATTGAGAAAAAGTAATATTTGTTTGGGAATGTATGTTTTCCACAATTTCCATGGTAATACAGCACGTTGAGCAATTTTAATAACACTCCTGTAGGACTACAAATTGTTTGAGGCACTCTACCCTTAGTGGAGCTCAGCTTTCAAACTTTCCTCTGAGGGTGTTCCCCTGTGAAGAGGTGTGCGTCTGAGCTCTGCGGGTTAAACAAAGAGAATATTAAAGATAAAAGAAAATTTCGAAATTTTCGTGTTGTTGAGATGTGATAGAAACTTTACTGTAGAATAGCTACACATGCACCTGAACATATATGTCATAGTGTTTATTACTGTTGCTTATTTTATCACCATTTCAGATGGGGAGAGTTTTGAATACATTACATATATGAAACACAAATACACTCCAAGTCCTCCAGAGATTAGTGCTCTCTCTCTCTTTCTTGCTCTCTCTCTCTCCCTCCTCCTCCTTTTCTCTCTACCTTTCTTTCTTTCAAAACTCTATTAATGGTGGTATGCTTCATCTATCAGACAGCTAAGGGGCGGGTGCTAGTGTGTATCTGTAACTTTGCATTCTGTGGTGTTTGAGTGTATATTTGTATACTCTGTTAACATTTAAAGACTATAAATGTGTACATTTGGAATATTTGGTAACATTGTCTTCCTGCTAACTCATATGCTTCAGAGTCCTCCTTAAAGTAGAGGCTAGAAGTGAGGTTCAGAAGTGGAACACTGTGTTCTACCCTGAGCAATCCCTTCTCAGCCAGTAGTTTGTCTCTCAGAGATCTTTCTTCATACGATAATTTTGCGTACTTCGGAACTGAAATTCTTGACACTATTTTTGTTAAACATTGGCCTAACTCTGCATATCTGGTAAGAAATAGACCAATGCCAGGGTTTGTTTCCTCAGTTTTCCTTACTCAGGGGAGACAGTCAGCTGTGGCCCATAGCTGACACACAAGAAACCATGAGCTGATGTCTTTTGGTGACAATTTCTCTCTGATGTCTTTTGTTGAATTGTTGAAGCCAAAAATGTTATCATACATCACTATTGAAATCTAAAAGTCTGTTCACTTTCTTTTTTTCCCCAATGTTTTATTAAAGCTTCTGTTTGCTTATTTGTTCATTTACTTGCTTGCTTGTTTGCTGCCTTGGCATAGTATCATGAGAAATAACAAATCTTGTTTTACAAAGAAATATATTCCATCTTCCAGATGTAGTCCTACTTACTACTTATAATTGTGTTTATTTGATTCGTTGTATACAGTCCTCTTCCACCTGCAGTATTTGAGTATTTATATAATCTGAAAATTTTATAAATATCGATGTTATGTATCTTTGTTACTTTCTATTTGAAGTATTTCCTTTGTCATATTTAATAAATTTATTATTTTTCATAGTAAATTCAATGTTTTCAGTTTTTGATTGATTGTCTTTAATGTTTTTTGAGACAATTCACAACCAAGTACCACATTTTCCTTAATTTGTACATTTATCTATCTATTTGACTATCTATCTATGTATATATTTATTTATTTTTAATTTTTTATCATAAAGAACCAATCAACCATTGACTAACAGTGTAGCCATATGTTGGTATATAAAGGCATAGATGCTTTAATAGAATATTTCTTTGCAGTATATCAGAGCAGGACTACTTAAACTGTCCTACACATGACCCCTTCTGCCTAATACATTTTTACATGATTCTGTATATATAAGTATATAAAGTGGATGCACACATCAAATGCTGATAGTAAATTATGAAGAAATTTATCTTAAAATAATACTTTAATATGTACTTCTTCCTTTTACCAAAGATGAAAGCATTTTTGGTTACAAATCAACTTTCTGGCATAAAAAGTTAATTGTGACTGAACAGTTACCTCTGCAGGGCACTGTGTATCAATATTTTTCAGAATTGATCAATGTTTTGATTTTATGATACTTTGTACTGAGAATGCTCCTTCATATAAATTCAAAGTACAGAATGGCAAAATTATGTTTATACCCATTTCAGGAATTGTTAAAAATTCTGCTCTTATTCTAAGCCAAAATACAGTGATTTTTTTTTTTTTAAATGAAACTCAAGTCATCAACTCAAACATCCATTCCAAGAATACACTAACTTGATACACTGGGAACTATGAAGTCTTTGTTTGCTGTAATTAAACCCTTCTGATGTTTCTAGAAGATCAGAGAACCCGTATCTCCAGTAACAACACTGCAATTCATAATATGTAGCAGCCTCTAGTCTGAGCTGAGGGATTTCAGGCAGCAGTCCCTGACATTGTGTGATGTCCTGCACAGCGCACGGGGCACATGCGTGCTCAGAACCAAGGCGGCAGAGAAGCCATGTGCTGGAGCGAGGGCAAACACTGCCAGAAACACCTCAGTTCAAGCCTTTGAGTTTTTAATTAACTGTTGGCTGTAGTCCTTTTGGAAGCCTTTTACTGCTGCCTATTTTTTCGTGACCCCCATATTCAATTAAGTGGCCCCACATGGGGTTGCAACCCACAGTTTAAGGAGCTGTTTACACGAGTGCATTTACCAGCTTAAATCCCAATGAAGTAATTAGTCTAAAAACACAGGATCATCTATGCTAATGTTTTTTGAATTGCTTTTCTGGAGCTATCTTCTTTTGTATTTATTGAATTCCTACTTTATGTACATGTGCTTCTCCTAAGCTCTTATAGATCATTGGAATTAAATAGAAAATCATTGTGTTATTTTATGAAGATTTATACTACTGTTTCTAGTAGTGATAAGTGAGTAGTGGGCTGAGCAGAATTGTCCAACAGTTTTCTTAACTAAGCTTTTTCTTTGTACTTTTTTCTTTTTCGGAATCTGTATTTTTGTTTTTTTTTTTAGCTTAGGCTGGCCTCGAATTCATTATGTAAAGTCTTGACAGTTCTCCTTCCTCAGTTTTCTGTTTGATTAGATTACAGGGTTCATACAATGTATCTATCTAGCATTAAGAATTTTAAAAGTAGCCAGTTACCTAAAGATTATTCTTTATGATGCTCAATTGTTTTCAAGTATTGTAGCTAATAATGACAATGTTTAGGTTTTGGCACAAGGAGAAGGAGTGTGGATATTTTGTTTTGAAAGAACATTTAACTTACACAATAAAACATATAATGCCAAAGAGTATTCTAAAGAAACTATGTCTTGCTAGTTAATATTTTATTTTATTTGGAAATGGGTAAAGTATAACCTGCCCTCTTAAGGTATTGACTAGTGTATACTCTGAAAACCAACTTAAAAGAACATTGTCGTTGAGAAGGTGTCCGTCTTTGAGTCAGATGATTGGCAGGTTCAGCGTGTCTGGGAATACCTCTTACAGGAACCGAGGAAGTGGGGAGTTCTGCTACAATATAGAAGAACATGTATCTGTTTCTTAAACAAAGAGCTGGTCTGGTTTATCATGTAAATAGTTGGGCGGGATGCTTTAGCCTGGTTGTGATGTGTGCATTTTTTTTTCCCCTTTGTTGTTGTCAATAGAAAAGATTGATCTGTGGGCTGGTGAACTTATCTGGGTCCCAGTCCGGGCAGCAGAGGAAATTAGCACAGCGCTTGCTGGAGAATGATATCTGTCAAAAGAAACACTTGGAGAGCACTGAGTGTAGTGATAGGTGACTGCCGGAAAAAGGCGAACTTTGAATATTGTCAAGGTAAGGAACAGATGCATATTTTGCTTTTGCCATTTACTTTATGTATTAGAAAATCAATCTATCTCTTTCTCCCAACACAGTATAAATTGTGAAGACTTTTCTCTTTCTTATTCTAGCACCTGTTGATGGAGTTGTCTTTATGCTTTAACCACTTGTGTGTGGAGCCTCTGGGTGTGGGTTTGGGTGGGGACCAATCAGCCTGTGCAAATTCTGCTTACTAGTTTTGGGTCTAGAGATATCAGATGATCAACCATCAATTTTATTTTTTCTGCTTCTTGCCATGTTTCATAGCACCTCTGTTAGAAACTGAGCAATACTTGTAGTAGCAGAGCAAAACCCGTGCCATAATTTCTGGGTTTATTGTAATGAGGAGGTGGTGTTTTCTCAGTTTGTTGACTAAACAGGCAAACAAGCTTTTCAATTTATGATTTCTTCTGATGGATTTGATTTTTTAAAATTTGGAGCTGACCATCATCACTTCTGAGCAGAATTCATATCTGTTGGTACATTTTTTAAAAAAGTGATGTCTAACTTCAGGAAAACACCAAGTATAAACTAAGTGTATTCTGCCACTTGGCTAGAGGCTTCTGAATGTCTGTCCTGAACCATGGACGAGGTGTTAATGACCCATAGCAAGCTTTGCTCCAGGTTTTGCTGGGAATGGACTTGGTCAGAGGCTCCACTCATAAGAAAAAGCTGTGCTGAGACAAAGTTGATAGTCAGCACAAATGTTGTGTGATTCTGGTTGGCACTCTAATGGCTCGGAGGGATTTGAAGTTGTGTGACTGCCTGCCTTCCCGCAAAGAGGACTAGTCAAGTTTTCAGCTTCTGTGGCCATTGCTTTGGAAACATCCCTGCTTAACACTATTCCATCGTCTCAGCTCCATGCAGTTCCCAGTTCCTCAGAATATGTCCTGGCTTTTTATCATTGTTGTTGTGCTGCTGCTGCTACTGTTGTTGCTGTAGTTTGCTTGTTGTTTGTTTGAGACAGGGTCTCATAGAGCAACCTAGGCAAGAGTGACGTCGAGCACTTGACCCTCCTCTTGCCAGTTCCGAATGTGGTGGGATTGCAGGTGTATACCACAAGGGGTCTTATTTCCTGCATTAAAGTTCTCAGGAAGATGTTGACAAATGAGGATTTATTTAAGAACACAGAAAATGAAATAGTGCCCTGCAGAGTTTTCCATCGCTCTGGGGGAAGTTCTGCACTTTGGTGACTGCATCTACATTGCTTTTCCTTTGGTCCCTCCTTCATTTATGTCTTTCAGTGTGAGTAGTGAGATATGCCATTTAAAAGAGGAAGGCAATTTGCTTCCTTCGTCTTTCCTAGTTTATGGACCCGGTTATTAAACGTTAATTTTTACAGTTCTAACCTCGGTTGGTTATACTTCCACAGCTTTGCGCAGAGAAAAAGAATAGGGTCGATATGGTAACTTAAAGGAAACAAGATAATAAGGACAAACATCCCTGATTCAGAATTGTTTTCTACGTTTCACATCCGAACAAAGTAGCTATTTAAGAACAGAACAGAACTCAGCGTTTTGCCTTGTTATCTCTATAGGGGTTCATATTAGATTTCAAAAATATCTAAAGTGGCACTTAAATATTGAAAAAGATATTGGATTTAAAAACTCGAGCACATACTGTAGATACATAAAATTATCATCTTTCCTCACCCCATCCCCCATCAATCATATTCTCTGTCAGTCACACGGAATACATCTGTGGGCTGACTGCACTGAATCATTTCAAGGTAGCATATTGAGAGGAAAACTAATATAGGGACATGCTTCTTCATGCACCATAGTATGTCCATTTGTTATGATATGCAAATCCTGAGTCCCCAGCATCAAAAAAAAAAAAAAAAAAATCACAGATTCCATGCAGAATTTCTCCCCGATTTCTAGCTTTCTTTTCCTCTATGTGTGTGTGCTCAACATAAAAGTCATGACCATTAGCAGGCATGTTTACGACGGCCTGCTTTCAAACTTTCAGGTTTCCTTTGTTTTTCCTGTTGTGTTAAAAGTGTATTCCTGGTTATTTCTTCCTCTTTGTGATAGTAATAGCCATATAGAAAATGAGCTTGAGAATTGAGTTCATTCAAGAAGCCAAGAAGAACAAAAACCACACACACTTTGCATTTGCGAGCACCTGGGATCCATTGGGTTCCTGGAGTTGTAATTTGGAAACAGACAAAGCAAAGAATTACCAGCTGAAAAGCTGGCGCTGTGAGTGAGAACAGCCTGAGGAGGCGCCAGAGTCTGGTTTGTGTGGGGACTCTGAGGCAGAGAAACAGAACCCAGGGCACACTGCCAGCTTGGAAACTAGGGAACTCGAATGTGTCTCCTCTCCTCTTGTGGTTTGATTGTCGTCATACTGTTTTGTTTTGGTGCTTGGAGTGAACTTCAGAGCCATAGGCATGCTAAACTCACCCTGGACCGCTGAGCCCCACCCCTCGACCTAGCTCAGGAGTCCTGAACCACTCCACAGGGTGCACACACCCTGTGCCTGCTTCTCTAGAAGGCATTTGGAGCTGTTCTTTCTTAATAGGTGTCCTTGTGAGTGTTAGGTGCGTCGGGAGCCGCTGGGAGTGGTATCTTGCCTGAGAAACTTGCTCTTACAGGCTATTAAGGACAATTCTGAGATGGGTTTGTTATAATATTCGGTCCCGTGAAAGGAAAGAGCGACAGGAAACTCTCATGCAGAGTTCTGTGTGTTTAATATTCTTGCATATGGGATAGGATATTTAGGAAGCACCAATTTGTGTATATTGCATAGGATCCAGTAGTCATATTTGTATTAATAAAGAGAATGCCTTTTGAGATTCTCTTATCAACAATGCCCTATACACCTTTGAGCATTAATACACCAAGATAGGAGAGGTCATTCTTAGGTAAAATGGATTTTTTTTAGGAGAACCTGCATTTATTTTCGTATTTCTTTGGTCTGATATATAGGGGTATGATAGCATTAATGGGCTTTGCCCCACATGGAGCTTTGAGCTTATTGTAGCGTTGCACACTGATCCCAGGTCAGTGTGATGCGTGAAATCAATTTATTTGAATCTCTTTGCCTCTATAGGAATTTGGCAGCCTGCCAGTTGTTTTCATTTAATGTTCTTTGTGTTGAACACAGACAAGCAGGCATGCTATTGTGTTCGTCCCTCTTCTGGTCTCTGTCTCTTACAGCCAATATTTTGCTCTGTGGATTTTGAAACGAAGGGAAGGGAGGCTATATTGAGGGTGGGTGGTGCTTAATCGTTGCTTGATATGCAAAAGCATACAGTGTGACTTTCTTATCTTTTAAGAGATACTCTTTTCACCTTTATGACCCACACTGTTGATATTATACGTAAGAAATACTAAGGAATTTTGTTTAAATAAGATTCTTGGTGAAATCAAACAGATTATAGGTGATTCTTTGTGTTAATGACAATTACTTGAAACAATTGTAGTAATTACAATAAATACTTAATTTGTGAGCTAGACTATCAGAATCCATTTTTACTTAATTTGAAATTTTACCCTTTAATCAAGCACACATTAAAAGTAATGCTTTTTCTTTAACCTATTTTGATTAAGACACTGCTGTATATGACCTGAATTTCTTATATATGATACTCTACTGAAGTCCTGTGATTTGGGTAATTTCTTTTTCTTTTTAAAATGTACAGGGTTAATTTCTGGGAGTGACAGAGAGACTTTTTTTTTTTCTGTTGTATGATAAATTCAGATCCATGCATGACTGTTTTTGTAGGCAACAGGAATTGTTTCTGGGTTAGATTTTAGAAGAGGCAGAAAAAGGAAATAAGTGCCAGAGAGTGAAAGGAGGGTGTTCTATTGATGCTCCAGGCAGTTCTTGCAGAAGTTGATATGCAGAACCATGGAGCCAAGGCTTGGGGTCAGGCTCCTACCCGGCAGGCCAGCTTCCTTGTTTAATTACCTGAAGAGCCAACCAGTCAGTCTGGGAGTGTGTGAAAGCCCAGGATCTCCTGCAGCCTCCTGGCCCTCTGACATCCTTCAAGGACAGTCCTGTGGGTCTGCCTGTGTCAGGCTGGTTCACGCCTTAGTTCTTTTCTTTCAGGAGGCATTGTGTGTAAGAGGGTTTGGCTCTGAATCTGAGATTTCTGCCAGTGCCTAGACTCCTGCCCATTCCTTCTGGTCTATTTTGACAGATGGGTTTGGCTTTCTTTTTTCTTCAAAGAATTTAAACATGTGGCTCTTTCATTTTGTGCTTCTGGCCTTGCTATGTAACAATCCCTGTCCCTCCAACATGTTAGCTAACAGGAGAGTGGCCTTAGTTTCCTGAGAACTCATTTTTCAGTGTTATGTGATCACATCCTGTGTATTGCTATTATGGAGTCAGACTCACTCATGGTAATTTAGTGTGCAGCTAACAGTTCTGAGATGATTTATTTATTCATATACAAAAATAGAATATCCTGTTTTTAAAAGAAAGGCTATAGGATTTTCAAGATCGGGTCTTTCTCTTTTTTTCTTTGGAATTTGAGTATAGTGTTAACATTTGCAGTAGGAAGGGGCACACACCCTTTGATGAAGCAGGAGGTGGTGAGAAATAATATTGGTTAGCAATATGTCCAACTTTGGGGGCGTTGCTTAGGGAAAGTATTCTAAGAATTGCTGGGAGATAGAACCATTTGGGAAACCTCCTGGATATAACAAGATGTTACCTTCCCCAGAGGAAGTCTGGCAGTGTCTTTATCTATCCCACTGACTGATGAAGTGTCCTCCCTGTGGGTGGGGAGCAAGGATGGGGGTAATTTTTCCTTCCCAAATCAGTGGAAACTGTGACTGCATGTCTAGTAATTTAGTTTGTCCAACTACTTCATTAGGCTCCTGTCATGCATCCTGAAGGACATTCATCCTTTAGTGGCACATGTTTGCCTACCATAAAATATAAATAAGAGGTGTGGCATGTAAAAAGAGCGATATGTGTTTTTTATATTTTATACTTTATTCTTTTCATTTATTTATTTATTCACCTTACATCCCAATATCCACCCCCTCTTCTCCTAGTGTCCCTTCCCACAGGTCTTCCCCCAACCCTTTTGCTTTTTCTCTGAGAAAGGGGAGGACCCCTTGGGTATCCCCCCACCCTGGCATATTAAGTCTAGGACTAGGTGCATCCTCTTCCCTTGGTTTTTTGGTTTTTTTTTTGTTTGTTGTTTGTTTTTTGATGAATGCACAAACACAACCCCACAGGTTCTGTATACTCCTTTCTCCAAAATGATAAACAGGTTGGGCTTTGTAGGAAAGAGTTTCATGGGAATATTTAAACAACATCAATATGCACATGGAGAAAATAGTAAAATATTAATGTTTAGCCACTGTCAATGTTCGTAACTCCCCTTTTTTACAGACAGACTCTTTATTGAAGCCCCATCCTGCCACTTGAGCTCCCAACTTTTGCTAGGTTTTCTTTCACCCCCATTCATAGTTTTTCCAGAATGTAGGTGACAGCAGCCCTGTGCTACCACTGGGTTCAGCAGGAGAGGACTGTGAAAGACTGGAAGACAAATGACTGGAGTTGTGGTTTTTAGGTGAGCTTGCTCTGTTAATCTGGAGTGAAATGGACAGGAAAAGGTGATAGATATGGAAGGGGAGAAGATGAGTAGGAGTTGGAGCGCCGGGCCAGCTGTGTTAGTAACCCTGCACTGCTGTCACTGTACTGACAGCAGTGGGAAAGGGACCTTTTCACATAAAAGGCCATTTTGACAAACTTTCTGAATATCAATGAGATATAATTAAGACTAATTTTACTAAGTTGAAGTGCTGAAGTTTCTAAGTGAACTGAGCTGAGGTCCAGAGATTTGAAGCACTCTGCTGTATGTTCTATATTTCAGCCTGTACGGCATGGAGTTATACTGAATGCTTATCTCCTAGTGGGGGGATGGGTACGAGTGACAAACACAGGTGGAGTCACTATAAAACATTAATTTTAAAATTCACCTGGGTGCTGTAGCGGATATGCTATACTGGGAACTATTTGGACAAATAAAGCATATTTTTTGGAATGGAATTGGGAAATCGAACTCATTCTGGCTAAAAGTGTTTTTTCTATTTTTGTTTGAATCTAATACGAATGTAACAAATTAGTGTATGTGCATAGATTTGAAGAATGTGCAATATGGAGAAAAGGTGGTGGGAGTTTGTTAGAGATTAAAAAGTGCTGAAGGAAAAAAAAAAAAAAAAAAGTAGGCTCTTGTATTGCTGTGTCCTTGCTCCACCTGGTGGATTTTGCTGAAAGTGTTTAAGTCTGTGTTAATGAAAAGAATTAACCACTAGACAGCTCCTCTAAGCATAGCAAGAAGAGTCTTGTTGGTGCTTAAACCATTCTTATGCTTATGGTTTTTTGTTCTGTTCTTTCATTGCATTGAAAGAAATGTGTATTATATAGAATCCATTTAGTTCAAAGTACAATATATGCATGCTCATTTTAGAAAATTTGGAACATACAAAAAATAACCATCTCATAAAATCTCACTGTGCAGAAACCATCACAGCACCGTTATTATTTCTAAATTATTATTACTCGTCTTATGCTTTGAGACAGCGTCTTATTTCGAAGCCCCAGCTGGAACTTTCCCTGTAGATCAGGCTGGATTCGAACTTGTGGCACTCCTCTAAGACTCTGCTATTGGATTGTTTTTAAGGATGGATGTTACTAGAAGAAAACCAGTTTGCATTTTTGTTTATTTGAAAGTATGTGGAATGTTTACTATTAAGCCGAAGAATGATAACGGACATCATGCTGATTATAATAATCATTTTTGGAGAAAAGCTTCTCACGCTCAAAAGTGGTGATGTGCCAGTGTGTTTAGCAAGAAAGTTTTTTGCATTGAGCTTCAAATCCAAGACACAAAGGTAATAGAAACTATAGGGTGCCTTATGCAATCATGGGGTTGGTAATGTCTGTTGTTTGCTGTCCTTGTACAGACAGCTTTCTCTGGCAATCTTAAGGATTCAGTTGTGCTTTGATCAGCTTACTGTTTTCCTTAGGTTATTATTATTTTTTTAATCCCTTAGATTCTTACATCGCTGTAACAGAAGGTGAAGTTTTGAAAACAGTGTCTCCATATGCAAGGGATTTGGAGACCTTTTTATTGTCTTTAACACTGTCATTCATAGTCCTCATTAGCATTTATTGTTGCAAGCCTACAAGCAGAAAATGTGAAATTGGTATGTCATGAATAGCCCCACAGAGCTCTGGAGCCCTCTGATTTTGCCTGCAGTGTGGTGTGGGCTGGGCTTTGAGGGAAAGCTGTCCAGATGGCTGCCTGCACACAGCAGAGCTGCAGGTTTTTGTCTCTGGTGCTGAGAGGAGGGGAAGTTCATTGGAGCATACGCCATCACCCTTGCATTTTAACAAAACTAACTAGCCATTAGTCAAGATGGGAGGGTGATGACATCGAGACAAAGGTTTTCCATATAGTGTTACAGGCTGTGTCACAGGGTAGGGCTGAACTGTTACGTACCTTCTATTTTAGCCCAGTGGACTTTATGGTTAGAAATGTGATAGAAATGGAATTGATAACTTCTTTGCAGATTGGTATGTAGGTGGATCCTTTACAGATCTCTTTCTTTATTTGTTTAAATCAGAAAATGATTTTTTTATGCTAAATGGAAGTCAATAGAGCTAGGATTCCGCATTATGGCTTAGAACCTTGTGTTGTTTTATTTAAAATCTAAACAGAAAGAAAGAATTTAAACCATTTTTTTCCTGCAGAGAAATCTACTTTTAAGAACATCAGTACATTTAAGTCTCATTTACATGAAATAACGTTCAACCAATGTGTGTTAAAAACAGTTTTCAGATTTTAGAATTTCTTAAATGTTATGTATGAAAGTCAAAAGATGTCTACTACAAAAGATATACAATAAATATATTGTGCTACTATAAGGGCATTGTTACAAGTAGAAACAAATAATAATAATTACAGAAATAGGTTCTATTTACAAGTGCTAATTTTGAGATTTCATTTTGCACAAATACTCATAAACCTACCTATTTATGTACATAATAACAGACATATTTGCTTTCATATGTGGAGTGTGTATATATTTGGAGTTTTCTTTTTTCTTCTCCTCTCTCTCTCTCTCTCTCTCTCTCTCTCTCTCATTCATAAAATCTTACTGTGTAGTTCTGAGTGGTCTGGAACTTGCTATGTATGCCAGGCTCATCTTAAACATCCAGAGATTCACTTGACTTTGTCTCCTGAGTGTCGTTATTAAACATAGGCATCACAATACCCACTGGATAATATATGTTGACCAGAGCCCCCAAATCAAATATATTGCTTCAAAAACTGCCAAAATGATTGTCAGTGTGTGTGTGTGTGTGTGTGTGTGTAACTATATACATATATATATGCTTAAAGGGAGGAAACTGCCACAGAGACTGGCTTATTAGGAAGACATTATTCTTTGAAGTTACTTTTAAGGCTGGAAGTTTCACATTAGTTTTAGAGCTCAATATTAACCCACATAAGCTAGTAGAGATTAAAAAACAAAGAGGCAAACTGAGTTTGGCATAAGACAAAGATGAAGTGTAGAGGTTGTGTTATCACTACCTAGGTCCCTGCCTCCCACTGCCCTGTTAGAGTAGGATTTCTCAAAGGACCACATAACATGTTCTCCACAGGATGGATGGGACTTGTCCATCGAGTTTCAAGTGATCCAAGCAAAACAGGCTTTCTGCCTCTGTAATGTCTGTCTAATCACCTATTACATCAAGCTTCCTCTCTCTAACAGGTTTCCTTTTACTCTTTTACATCTTACTGCTTAGTACTTAGGCCCTCTAGGATAGCTCCAAAGAGCCTTTGACCCCTGATGTTTATACTTCCTTCACATTCTTAGGGTGACAGTCAAAATGCTCTTCCCTTGTCACTTAAGCAAAGTTCTTGGGGTCTCTTCTGTATGCCAGCTGACAGTTGAGGAGGTGCAGGCGCTTGCCAATCATTCCCCCCAAACAAAATACTAGAAATTGTCTGACTGTATCCAGCTCTTTACAGCAGGCATTTATAGAAGACATGACAGCTGACCTGTCACCATGGTGGAGCTCTTGGTGAACTTTCCGACTTATTTTCTATCCCACTCATTTCTTTGTGGTTGGCTGTGTCTTACCTTGGAGCCTAAACCATACGCTGTTTGTTTTCCTGCCGACAAAGTATAATTGGATTTATCTTTGTCAGGAGACAATCTATTATGGCCTTTATTTAATACAGTTTCAAATGTCTTTCAGTGGCAGAAACAAATTAATGTACATTTTTACTGGGTGTTGTATCTATTTAATCGACTGTCAAAGTGATGAGAAGTTAGGAAATCATCCAGAGAGGGCCATTGCCCTCAGCCCAACAGCTCACACATTAGGTAGGTTTGCCCTGTCAGTGGGATGCCTTTAGAAAACACTAATAGCTTCCAGCTGGGTGGAAAATCAAAACCTTTGGGGTCTGACAAAACTAGAAGATTTGAATTTGAAAGCAGAGCTAATGCCTCCATTTTATTTTTTACCACTCGCCCATAAAACATTATTTTCCAATATGTCAGCCTCATTTGGTGGCCAGTGGTCTGAAATAGAAAGTGGAACAAGCAAGCAGAGAAATCTGGACATTTGTGAATCCGCCCTTTCAAGCTGGTGTGCCACTTTGTGGAAGGGTCTCCCTTAGAGCAGGGGGGGTCTTAATGACCATTCATCAATGCTCGTTGGCTGATCATTGAGTGCCTTCTCATTCAGTTTATCAAGTCTTGCGCATAAAAAGTCAGAATCAACCTTATTCAGCGCTGTTAAAGCCAACTAGAAGTAAAACGCTCGTCTGAACCCATTTTCCCCTTGTTTTTCTCATTTTGTTAATGCAGCCCAGCTTAAATGAGTGCCTTTATTGGGCCGGTTAGAATATCTGAAACTATTAATTCTCCTGTATTGAATAGCTGGTGGCAGGCCAGAGCAGATGGGGTAGGAGAGTATTTGGTTGGGTGTATTGCTTTCAATCAGGATCAATGAGGTTCCAGATCCTTTGAATTAACTCACTTAATACCCACGGTGTGCAGCAGCCACAGGGTTTCACACAACAGCCAGCAAGAGGCAGAGAGGGATGCTGAGAAGCCCCTGGAAAAGCTTTTGCTCAAACTCTCTCTTCAGCATGATGGAGATCTCTCATTTGCTGCAGATAATATCACTGGATGGCTGGTGTCTGTGGCTGAGTCAGATATGAACAAAGGAAAGATGTGTGTACTGTGGTGCTGTTATGCTGTGGAATTAGCACAGTACTGCAGTGCTTTGATGAAGAGGGACACAGAGTTACCACCACAAACCTATTCATTCATATATATACACACACATAATACATACATACAATATGTATTATATATATATATATTAGTAATATGTGTATATATATTATATATATATATATAATATAATTAGAGTCTGGCATTTCATTATTGGCTAAATTTGCTGATTTGCAAAGTGATGATTTAGACAAATCTCTTTCTAAAAAACTGCCTTTTAAAAAGTAGCCATTCCACTAAGTTAAAAGTCAGATATTAATTGCTGTACCTTTTTTTCTGTACTTAAATGGTCATTAAGGTATTCTGTGTTGTTTTGCATGTATTTTAATTTTATAAAGTATGTGTTGATGGGGATACAGGGCAGGGTTCTGTATTGGAGAGAACTTTCACAGTACACACACTGTTTCTCGTTGTTCTCCTATGTAACTGCATTCATCATGCTATTGATTATCTATTTTTATTATACAATTTGGATGTTAGAGATCTTGGCTCCTTGTAGTCATTTTATTAAAGGGAAAGTTATTTCTGTCTAAGTAACTGTATCTATACATATCCAGGTTTCCCAGTTCAGGGAGAGATGCCAAATGGGGCTGTAGCTTTGCCTGTCTCTGTGTGAAAGCAAGGGACAGGACTCCTTGAGAAAACGATGAACTAGCCTCAGATGCATGTTCAGCTAGGCCTCTTTTGCAATCAGACTTGGAGGTGAGAATCTCCAGGGATCCAGGTTTTGTTGACGTGGATCAATTTAAAGTGGCAATTACTGTAGTCAGATAACAGCTTAAAAAGCCTTTTTACACATAGAAAAGATACATAATCACACAGCATATGGAAGTTCAATTTTCTGAGCCGTGGTTTCAGGCCTTGGAGTGTACCGATATTAAGACCCAGTTTTGAAACCAGATATCATCCAGTTTTCTTGAAGTGTATTACATTTTGTCATTTGACTTTCTATTTTAGAAGTGATTCACCGTGCATATTGATGAAAGGTTGGGTGTCCCACTGTGAAAATGTTTTCTTTCTTCCATAGGTATAGTATTAAAGAAAAAAAAAGTGGTGTGTAGCATTGAATAGCTTTTCAAAAATACTCTTTTAAAAAATGGAAATCTTCAGATTTAGGATTCTGGATTCCATAAAGGCCCTTATGCCAGCACTTAATTGGTGATCACACTCATCCGTGCTATAACGCTTTCTGTCACAAGAATGTTTGAGCTTGCTGCTTAACAGAACTGAAATCCATTACACAGAACCTCATTACAAGTGACATCTAACTAAGATGAACAAAAAGATTGCCCTCATAAATAGAGTGTAGTATACTATTCGTGACAGAGCAGAGTAATCACTATGAATTGTCGTCTTTTTACAAGTTGTCTCTGACAGTGATGGATTTTTTTGAGGGGTTCACTGACTGAAGCAGCCCTTCTCAGGTACAGGGTTCAGGAGCTGTAGAAGTTCTTATTGATCGATGCTGTTTATCAAAGATGATATATTTTTTTGTTTGTGCAAGGCATGTGTTGTGTACATGCGTTTTGAAACACTCTCAGGCAGAGGGACAGAAAGACAGAGGGTAGAGGTGAGAATCACTGCCTGTTTTGAGGTAGGGTCTTTTAGAAGTTCTTGAGGGCAACAAAGAGGGGATAAAAATAAATCTGACCAATAAGCAAAGGACACGTGGATCACTGCCAGAATAGCAAGAGTTAAAGAGGCCGGTCTGTCTTCATAGTCACTGAGCTGGCTGGCTGGCTGGGCAGTCCTGAGTAGAATTGTTTAGTAGAATTCTGTGTGTCTAGTGGATTGGCTGGACATTGGAAAGGTAGAGCCTGAGGGCTTGACCACCACAGGAGCCCTGTTGTTAAAACAAACAATCAAACACAGACCCAGTGAAGAGTTCCGAGTGTTAAATTGTGAAGGAGAGTTTTAGAAGAGAATAATGTTTTCCTTCTGCCTGGCATCTTTGTGTGTTTAGAAACAGGCAGGCAAGGCAGGCAGGCTTGTGTTTCTCCTATGAGGCAAGGATGCTTTACAAAGGACTAAAGAGACACTGCTGAGAAGGAAATAGCCAGCTTTAGATAAAGCGCTGTAACAAAGGCTCCCAGTTTTATATATCATGGTGTCCATTAAAGCTTAATAGGGAAGAGTCCATTGAACCAGGCTGGGTATGTGTTACTCACAGTCAGGAGAAACATTTAAGGGTGTCCCCCCCCCTCACCCCCCACACACCTCCCTCTCAAAATGGCATGATTGTTTAGCTTTTGAAAAGGCTTTACAATGAAGATTTTGTTTTTGTCTCCTGTGGATCTCTATGCAAAATAGAGAAAAGTAAGCTGAAAATGTTTGGAGCAAATCAACCTGGGATCCCAGTGGATTCGAAGCACTGTAGTAAGCGGAAAGTGGTTAGATTCTGCTTCTTAAAAAGTGTTGTGCTTTACACATGCGACTGAGACGCTGCTGAAAGTGTACTATAGCTCATACTTGGTGCTGGACGATAAACTGGCAGAGCACAGTCTTACAAGAGGTTTTTAGGTTGTTTGGGGTTTCCAGATCAATAAAGAAAGCTTTGTGGTCCGTGCCCTTGTTTGTTTTAAACCAAACTTCTCAGTAATGCCTGTTAAAATTAGAAGATGAAGGAAGGCTTTCAGTATGAGTTGTGGGGGTCAGGTCAACATTGCCATCTTTTGGCAAAATAAGGGTTAAATTGGAGCTGGGAAGGGGTGGTGGTGGTGGTGAATGAATTATTCAGCATTTAGCTTATCTTTCTGCATTTCACTTTCTGCTTTTTGGTGCTCTGGAACTGGGGCAGGGGGAAGAGTGGAGAAAGGGAGACAGGAGTTGTGATACTTTGTACACACGTCCCTGTCATTGTTCTGCCTGAAGAGACAGGGCTGGGTTCAAGGCCACATGTGATCCTGTCATCCTGCACATTTCTGCTCCAAGTGCAATCCGGAGTGTCAGCTCTCCATCTGTCTCTGCCTGGCAGGCGCACGCGCCCAGCACCCTGCCTCGGGCCATGCCGCCCCAGCCCCTCTGATGGCCCTCCTCTCCACCGCCCCGCACATTCCAGAACAGGAGGCATGAGCCCGCATCGCGCTCCCTCTTAACACAGAGTTGCTTTCAGTGTGTTACACGCTGGATTCCGGGATGCCTGGTGAGTGAGTCCTCTTTTCTTGCAAGGAAGGAAGCTTTACTTTCTATAATGCGTGGAAAATACCGACTGCCCCACGACTGCTGTATTGAGTGAGGGGAGAGAGAGGCCGTGGGGTGATAGACATATGATTGGGAGGTGACACAAAGAAAGCTATCAAAATCTGGATTTAGGGGTGCATGATATGGAGAGATGCGCCTTTGAAGCTGGGGGGAAGGAAGCCATGGATATTTGCCTGAGCAGTTTACACAGGGGATTAGCTCTACTGAGAAGTGTTTTCTGTTTTGGGTTTCTGGACTGTCATCTGCACTTTCTTGCTGGTTATTTGCCTGTGGAGAGAGTTTTGAGATGATAGTAGAATTCTTGGAGACCGTCTTTGAAGAGCTGTTTATGTCAAAGAAAATGAAGGCAGCTTTGGCACTAGAAGGAATTTCTTGCTCTAAATCATAGTCCTTAGATGTTATCACGTAAGTAAATTGAAGTCGGGTCATTTAGAAGAAGTATGCTGAATTAGTGACATTCCTGTGTCCCTGGAAATTTAGTGTATGACAATTCTCCAGAAAAATATTATCTTTGGAAACTGGAGTGTTTCTGTGATTGCTGCCAGGGAGAGAGCTCTGTTTCTGAAGCCTGGTGCGGGGAAAGGGCTGCCTCACTGCTCTCCAGAACTCTCTAAATTGTCCTGTGCCGAATGCTGAGCAGATAAAGGCAGGGCACACAGAGGAGATCTTCCAGCTGGCTGGTGCATGCAGATTATTTGGGTAGGGCAAGCAGAGGAGGCCTTGCTTGGTCAGAGTTTGCTCACCTCCCAGATGGTGTTTTGAAACATTATCTGCCAGCTTTTCTGAAACCACAGTTGTGTGTAGGTATTGCCAGTTGTTTGAAGAATGTTTTCCCTTTAGGATATGTCTCGGAGTCTGCTCTCATCGTTATTGATATGTGTGCAGAAAGGACGAATTTGTCCAGGATTGCACTTCTGTTGTTGTTGTTGTTTCAGAGGACTAGGAATGCATAGAAGCTGAAATATGGGGAAATTCAATTATCAAAAGAGATAATAACTGAGATCTTAGAAGGATCATTTTAACTCTTTAAGCTCTCAGCTTGGTTTATATGCAGCATGTAACTGAGGAAGAAATGTACCCTATTAATATAATATAGAATTGGTGAAGAAGCACTCATGTTGTATTTATTTTTTATTTTACCAGACCATTGGAGCACAGCTTTGTGGAAATCTTATGACAATTCATAGGTTCTTTGTTTTTATGCTCTTAATAGATAAGTATTACATGATCTAGCAGTGCCCACCAGAGTCTGTGACATTTTGGTGAAAAAGAACCAAATCTCCTGTCAGTAACAAAGGGGGATGGGGACAGGTTAGGACCTCTTCTCCTTATTCCTCACATGACTTTTAAAGAAAGCTCCAAAGCACCGAATTGTACTTAAGGCTTTGCCATTGCAAGTTGGCTTTAGTGTTAAGTTGTTAATACCTGACTGGTTCTGTAGTGGTATTCTGAAATATGGGCTCTCTGTGTGTGTCTGTCTGTCTGTCTCTATATTTCTGATTGTCTCTTTCTGTCCCTCTCTCTCTGTCTCTCCCTCTACCCCTCCCTCCCTTCCTCCCCACTCTCTCGTTCTCTCAATCCCTCCTTCCCTTCCTCCTTCCCTCCCTCCCTCTCTGCCTTCCTCCCTCCGTCCCTCTTTCTCCCACTGTGTTAGACAACCTTGTACTTGGATGCAGAGACTATCAACAGCTGTGACTGAGACCATGTTCAGGATGGCTATACTTGAGCAGATCTGATACTTGGCTATTTTTTGACATCTATCCGCATTTTTTTTTTTTTTTAAAAAAAATCTAGTATCAGATGGACTACCTCTTAATGCGTTTTAGCATAATTTAATCCATTCATGTATATTTATATTAATAGAATTTTTTTTTTTTAGCTATCTTGGGGATAGCTTTGCATTTTTAATAAAATTCTGGGTAGAAGTTTAAAAGGAAAAATGTTTTTGTATCCTGGTATCACTGTTCTTATTTTTTATTGCATATACATTTAAACATCAACTTTCCAATTTATTTATTTGTAGTTCAAGTGTCAGAAGTGGTTCCTTGTCTCAGACTTGTGTAATAATTTTCAGACCTAAGACCTCTTTTATAAGATTTGGAATCACTAAAAACAGATGTGTACAGATGTGCAGATGCTGATCTTATTCAGACACACTACATCCTGGGAGTGGGGAGGGGAAAAGAAGTTTTAATTTGGGGTTTTGAAGAACTGTTTTGGGAAAATAACACCCCTCCTTTTGTTAGCTGTTGATAACATACTGTTACAAAATGAGCTACGAAAACTGGAAAACTCGAGGAGGTTGAGTATACTTTAGAGAAATAAACTATTTTAAAGTCATTTCACTCACACAGAAGGAAATATGACTTCACTGCCTGTCATTTTCTTTTTTCTTTTTTTTTTTTTTTCTAACAAGCAGATCCTTGTGTTTTAGAGAAGGAAATGCTTTTTATAGAAGTCTGGGAGACCTTGGCATTATATTGTTTCAGGTGAAAATGACCCTAAGTTTTCTGAAACATTTATATTTTTATCAGTCTTTGTGTACTGTTATCAAATAACATGCGTTGACCTACAGAATGCGTTCAGGACTGTTTCCTTAAAAGGACAGTAAGTGAGCACGGTCCCTGGAGCCCAGAAATAGTGCTGTTCTTTCAGAAGATGGCTAGCATTAGGTCAGACCACCCTTCTCAATGGTCCTGTTCGCCAGATGTGCCTGGAACTTTTTTTTTTTTTTTTTAAGTTCAAGTTTCCAAAAGGGGGAAAAAAAGGTTTGTTTTGAAAATCTGGTTTTACTTAAGACATCTCCATCCTGGAGTGCATTTCATAAATTGCCCACATATTTTTCCTAGCAGAGAACTTAACTGGCTGTAATTTTTAACACATGGCCACATCATGTGATATTTTCAAAACACTTACACATAGCTTTGAGAAGGTCCCTGCAGGAATGATCCATCCTCTCATAGCCTGCCCATTTTTTAACAGCATATCTGCATTTTCCATTTAGGAGAGCTATATATTATTAGCTTACATTTTTGGGTAGTAAAACAGTGCATTGCTGATTGTAAAACATGGACTTTATTATCTGCTGAAAATTGATTTGGCATTTATAGCCACTGTGTACTAGACTGTTTTCTGTTTTTAGCATCAATGCTTGCAAGCGATGATTTGTGTTAAAAAAGAAAAAGAAAAAATGAAAGAAAGAAAAAAAGAGACCAACTCAAAACAAAACCAGAAGTGAAGTTGCCATGGACAGACAACTGTTAGTGTCCTTTATAACTGAACATTTGGGTAATGCACCTGGAGATATATATATTGTGTGTGTGTGTGTGTGTGTGTGTGTGTGTGTGTGTGTGTTATGTAAATCCTGCTATGTACAAATGAAAACATTGTACTCACCAATGCTTGCCAGTCAGTTTGCTGTCCTATTAGGCTGACTCTTGCCTTATAACAGCTATTCAAAGAAAACTATATGAGCCATAAATACCAATTATAAATGTAGATTATGCAGATTTCCCAAGTTTCAACTTCTATTCAAGGCCTCTCGCCGCATCCCTTTCTCTTTTCAGTTCTTTTTATTGATATTTCGGAGGGCTTGGCCTTTCAATTCTATATCTTTTAAACAACTTAAAAGTGCTTAGTGTTCATTTCCATGTATAATTAATAATCTAAGGTCTACTGAAAAATATTTTTAATTTTTCTTCTTCTGATAGTGGGGAGAGGATGGGAGGGAGGAGGAGGGAGGGAGGGAGGGAGGAGGGAGGGAGGGAGGGAGGGAGAGAGATTCTTTATAATTTCTGCAGGTTTCATAGATATCATATTGATGTAGTGGCTAGTGAAGATGATTCTCAGTTACTTAGTGACTTACAGGGCAGCATGGCTACCCTTTTCAAAAACAAAACAAAGCAAACAACCCACAAAAGGCCCCAATTGTTCATTTTCATTTCCTAAACAGCTTTTACCTAGTGGGCGTTATGTAGTTTAGGAATGTGTATTATTTATCATCTCTAGGCTAGAGGATATGGTAATTCTGATATCTGAACAGCCTTTGGGGGTTATCTTTAGAACTAGGTTGATCTTACAGACATTTAATCTAGAGAGTCTGAAAGTGAGGCCCACACAGGTAGGGGCCTGTCAGGTACTTCATTCCTTTGAGACTTCCCCCTTATCCCTGTTCCTCCATGCTGCTGCTAGATGCTGTTTTACTAGAACCATGTTACTGCGTCACAGCCAGGCTCTCTTTTGTCTTTTATTTCCCCAGCCCTAAATCTCACTCACTTGTTTCCTTTCCTCCTTGTTCAGGATTGTAGAACTATGTAGGAGAAACTCCCATGACAGTGGACACTCAGTCTGTGCCAACAGTGTACCTGTAACTTTTTCATAATTTGAAAAGTAGCAGTTAGGTATAGTTCATGGTGAGAATGTCTTTGGGCAAGATCTCATTATGTAGCCCAGGCTGGCATCAAACTCCCAGACATTCCTTTGCCTCTGCCTCCTAAGCCTTCTGTTAAAAGGCATAGACCACCACACCTGGCAAATATATGGGATCATAACCAAACAATGGAGGGGATGCTTGCATATGGGCCAGAATAAATCAGGTACCAAACATAACTGAGGTCCATCCAGTCTTTCCTTCTGTTCAGGGTGTTTACCGCCTTGGGCTCTTGTGGAAATTAGTGGATTCTTGGTATGGAATTCTGTAAAGGAACCACAGTTAGGAGGCTCCCCATTGCATTAAGAGTAAAAGACTCCCAGGGTGAAGGATGGGCAGTGGGCAGTTACATGCTCATTAGAAAGCTCGCTTGTCTCTTTCTTGCTCAGTTAGGAAACTTAACAGTTTTGAATGTGTTGCTCTTGCACTAAGAATGGGGCATTCTTTGATATTTCACTAAATGGTAATTCCTGTGCGAAGGATGGATGTAGTATTTCAGAGAGCAGTTTCTTTGTGCAGTTTGCAGTTCTTTGGTATTTAACTGTAGCTCGAGGAGTAAGCCATTAACTTAAATGACTCATAACTTGAGAACAATAGGATGTCACACCTGACCAAGTAACAGTTTGATCTGGCTGGCTTTCTCAAACAGCTGTTTGAATTAATTAATATTAATGCAAATGTGCTTTCTGAGAATGTCTAGCTTAATTATGTTTTTCAACCTATAGAGTTGCAATCAAAGGAATCAGGAAGCCCTCTTCATCTCAGAGGGAGCTAGCAAACTACTGTTTCTAGACAGAATCCATCTCTGACAGAACAATGCATCCTGAAATTGAAAGCATCTATATGCCAGGCCTCAGGCTGGACTCTGTATAGACTTCCTAATTTTCTTCACACCCCTAGAAATGGTTTCTTTGCCAAGTGATCTATCTGAAATCTGAAGTTCAGATAAATGGAGCAACTTGCCCTGGGACAAGTAGATGAGGTTAGATTAAGTTCCCTGGTCTACCTGATAAGTTTGTTACCTCTTTGAGAGGAATAGATGGTGTGCAAGTTGATGGGGGTGGGGTTTGTAATGGAGGGTAAAAGAACATTTGGAAGGGCATGTTTAATGTTGAAGAATGATGACAAAGAAGATACTTTTCTGTCTGTCTGTCTGTCTTTCTGTGTTTGTTTTCTTTTTGTGACAGTGTGTTATGTAGTCCAAGCTGGCCCAAAACTGTCCAAAGCCTAATCTTGTGTTCTCCTGCCCCTATAACTCAAGAGTTGGGTTTACAAGTGTGGTCAACAGGATGGGCTTAAGGAATTCAGTGTTTCTTTTTGCTGAAATAAAAGGCAGAAGAACATCATTAGCTTGAATTATGAAAAATGATCTTGGCTAAAGCAGTTTAAGCTCTTGTTGTTCTCAGTATGTTCCTTTTCCTCTTTTTCTTAAATAAAAGATTTAGCTATTTTAATTTTTTGTGCTGTCTGCATACACATGCAGTACCTGCAGAAGCCAGAGGAGGGCATCAGTTCTTCTAGAACTGGAGTTACAGATGGTTATGTGTACACTGTAGGTCCTGAGAACTGAATGCTGGCCCTTAAAACAGTAGCAAGTACTCTTAACTGCTGAGCTCTCTTTAGCCCGGCCCTCCAGTTTCTCTTGAAAGTACAATATAAATAATTGTCTTCTGAAAACTTTCTTTGCTGAATGAGGTAGTGCATGTCTCTAGTACTAGCACTGTGGAGGCTGAGGCAGGATGATGAGTTTGAGGTCAGGTTAGGGTACATAGTGAGACACTATTTCCAAAACATAAACAACTAATTTCAACAACAATACATATGAACCACCACCACAACAACATAACCACAAAAGAAACTGTGTTATTTGCAATCAAACCAAATTGTCCTGGTTAATTAAGGCACCACCTTTTTGGCTGTTGAGAGATGGAACCTCAGCTGTCTGTGGTTGGTCTGCTCAGGTGAGTAACTTCCTCTGTTTGGGTGAGCAGAAAATTGGAAATTGAATGGCATTCAACACATGTATAGGCAGAATTGTAAATGTGTGCTTAATAAACATGAGGTGGCTGGGTGATGAAACTGTTGTGATCAATGGATCTGTTCTTAGAGATCTTCAGCATGTAGGCAGGTAGCTGCTTCCATTTCTACTGCCCATGAAATAAAACAAACCCAATCCCCAAAACCAAGACACAAAAGGCAGTTAATTTTTTAAATCGTGGGTAGTTTCTTGAGAAGGTTTCATCTGTTCCCACATTTCCTTTTTAAAAGCTAAGTGATAAGCTGGTGAATACAGCTTCATCTGCTTTTTTAGAGGGACTTCTTTAATTCCATGTGGCCCGGTAACATCATACAGAGTCCTTGGTGCTCAAAAGATTACATAGTTTTGAAGGTTAGAAAGTGACTCTGGTCAAGAATTCAGCTTTGAGCTATATAATTGGGCAAACTTAATCTTTAGAAGGAAGGGATATGAGAGGTGTCTGCTATGTGTTTGAACTAACATGAGAATCTGAAAGAATTTCAGGAAATACACAGCATCTTAACAGTCCAGAATGGGTTTGATGGAGTACTGTATTATTTGAAACATCCAGGACAGCAGTTGCTGGATTTTAGAGCAAAGCTTTATCCTCACTTTACACTTGAACTCACTGTAATTTCATTCCGCTGCTTCCCTCTGGGCTTGGTAAGTGTGAGGACTCTCAGGCTACTGGAAAGAATATGAATAGTTGAATTTGAGGTTCCTAAGATAATTATTTATATGTTCTCCCACCCAGGATGCTTAACCTATGTCTTGGTATGGATAAGACTAGATCAAAGCCCTAACCCTGCTATCTTGGTGTCCTGTGAGATGGACAGTATTATTGTTTCAAAGGCCTACTCCAGTTACAGTGTAATTTCTCTCCCCTTCTAGCATTAGTTGTGTATCCACAGCCTAGTGACAAAATATGTTAAAGGGAAACTACTTGTGGAATAAACTCTATATTCAATATCTAGGCTTTCTAGCAAATTTCTAATAATGGGTTTATAAAATATCAAGAATGATATTCACCTCAAAGGTGAAGTCCAGTGTCTTAGTTTGGCAGGGTTTGCCAAACACAAGGGCTGAAACAGTTGGCAGGAGTAGGTGTGATCAGTCTCTCAGACCTCTTCTGGTCAGTGTTTTTCTAAGGAGTGTCATTGAAAGGGAGTTATCCCTGGTGGCTTTGGTACCATTCGCTGTATTGAGGGTACCTGATTCATTTTCACCATCGTCTATCACTGTGTACTTGGATGTAAAACAATTTGGTATCATGGCAATGTTCATGAAACCTTTATGGAGACTCCTTGGAGAACTGAGCCATTTTGTAGTGTTTTCCAGAGAGTATACAGTTTTCTTAAGGTTCTCAAGGACTTTGTTTACTTTCTTAAATGTTTGTGTTTATTAATTTCTCACCTTTGAACAGTCATGGCTTTTGTGTCAAGCTCCTTTGTGTAGAGGAGGGTTAGTTTGTGTAGTTCTTGTTTTTTTATTTAGCTTTATGATGGGTTTGTATTATAAACAGTTAAGACACTGCATCTATCAAATCCTTAGACTATCAAGGGTGTTGATTTCTTAGATGTGTGACCATAAGCAAGTCATTTGACTGTTGGCTTGCTCTTCATTCTTTTTGTACTCAAGTAGAAAGAAATTAAGTACAGTGGTTCATGCCTGTAATCCCAGGACTTGCACAGAGAAACGGGGTGATCAGGAGTTCCAAGTCATCCTCTGGTACACAGTGAGTTCAAAGTAAGCTTGGGCTGCATGAAACCCTGTCTTCAAAAGAAAAAAATATAGATAGAAACATGTATGCTGCCTTGCTTACTTCATGGGATGCTGGCAGTGGTGTTGATCAGTGGGCTGTATACTGGTATAAAGCCAAGAGGTTATTATTATAGATCTTGGTCTTAAAATAAAAGAGAAGTATTTGACAGGCTCAGTGCTAGTTTCTTGTGCTTGGTGAACTTTGTCTATGTACGTGGGGTTTTCTTTATCTTTCTGTCAGCTACCCACCCTTTAGTTTTATGCCTAATCCTTACCTATTTGAGTCGTCCGCTATCTTAGAAACCAGATAATCATAGACTAGTGAGGCAGATAGTAAAGAGCACAATTAGAGAGCCTGAGGAGCTCATGCAGGCTTTCAAGTTCAAAGAAATGGGTATTTTTTTTTTTTTACTTGTGGTCCGAGTGTTGGTTGTTCTCTCTCACTGATTCCTCTCTGGGTGTGTCATGTGACTAAGGGTTGAATGCTGCATACATTTTCCTTTTAAGTTCTGTGCTATTCCAATACATAGGCCCTTTTTTTTGCTACTTAAAATAGCCATTATAACCATCACTAATTCACCTCAGTAAAGCTGCCTTTTATGTTAACATCTCTATTTCCTAGTTTTAAGAGTTACATTCCAGGCTCCCTGTGTGGTAGCACATAGAAGGCCATCAGCAAATGTTTGCCCATCGGATGAGCACATGGATATTGCCTAGGATTCACAGATATTCCAAAGGAACGAAATAATATGCAAAGTGTAATCATAACAAGGGGGGAAACTAAGAAGTGAACTCTGTAAAAAGTTTTGACAAATAGTTTGAATTAAACATCTCTTTCAGTGATAGGGAATGAAAATATAAATGTTTGGCCATATGACTTCACTGGTTGCTTGTAGCATGTTAGTTATGGTGTGCATATAATGTGTCTACTAATTCATCATTATATTTACTGTACATATAACTTGGCATGTAACACTCAACTGGCATGTGAGGGTGAGCATGTGAAGGTTGACCAGTGAGCCCCAAGATATATTTGTAGAAACATGAAATTCTGGTATATGTGTGTGTGTGTGTGTGTGCTGGTGTGTGTGTGTGTGTGTCTGTGTTGGTGTGTATGCCATGTTGTTATTGTGGAAGTTAGAGGATCTACTGATATCATTAGGTGCTCTCCTTCTACCCTTTATATCCTGGGGAGTCAACCCAGATCTCCAGGCTTGGTGGGAAGGACCCTAACATGCTGAGACATCTCAGCAACTCTTGTCTGGCCCTTTCTCATTCATTCATGTTGCTAGTGGGAGGATGGGTATACTTTCTCAATCTGCCATCAGGCACACTGAGTAAGATTTTTGCAAAAGACAAATATTAACAAAATATTTTAATCTTTTTAGCTACACAGGAAATTCAGCCAACAGTTTCTCAAATCAATGATCATAGATGATTTTCAGTTTGATAAGCTGGTAAAATTTATCTTGAGTCTCGAGAAACTGCTAGGATAATTCATTCAGTAAATGATATATATATATTTTTTTTTTCTTCAAAAGCACAGTGTCGGATTTTAATGTACTTGATAAAAGTTTTTGCCCTTTTGTATTTATTCCCTGCATTTGTACATTGGATCCTTAAGCGTCACAGCAAGACTTCAGAGTTTCAGAGGCCGTCAGAGTGTGATATACCTTGTAAAATAATCTTGTTCACTTGACAGGAGCTCTACTTTTCACTTAGTTTGTGCTTTTTAAAAATTCTTGGCGGGATGATGCTGGAGAGATGTTTCAGTGGTTAAGTGGTTAAGAATACACACTACTCTTGCACGGGACCTGAGCCGGGTTCCCAGCATCTAGATCCAGCAGCTGATAACCACTTGTCACTTGAGTTCCGATAGAATCAGATATGAACTTTGACCTCAGAGGGCACTCACACCCACTGCTACTCTACTGTATGGATTAGTAACATGTGCAGGGCTAGACTGCACCAAGCAGAGATAAATCAGTGAGCCCCAAGCCCAACAGCATTAGGTTTGCCTTGGAACTTGGTAGGAGCGCAGATTCTCTAGTCAACTAAATCAGCATCGCTGAAGGTTTGCTTCCCAGCCCTGAAAGCAAATAAACCTGGAATGGATCCAGCAGTCTGTGTTTGACGCAGATTAGGGGATTCTCAGGCATATTCACATAGGAGAACTGGTGTTGACAAATTGTGACTTTTGTCTCCTTGTATATTCCTGAGAGATAACCCATATTTCATCATGTCAGTTTAAATCCTAACTACAGGAAAATCAAGAAAATTTATTTATCTTAAATGAATTATTAGAAGATTAGGACTTGAACAAATACTAGTTATCTAGAGCCTCTACCTCCGGTAAAATATCCAGGTGTCACAGAATGAGCCTGACAGGACAGGGAGAGAGGAGTATGTCATCCAAGTTCCTGAATGTTTGTATGCTTGGTGACTTTTCAGTAACCCGGCTTTGTTGTACTCAGGTACCATGTACTATGCCTTCGACTCATTGAGACCTCCTTCAGATGATTCATAATTTTGTGAAGTTAGCCAATCTTTTTTAGAGAATGTTGAAATAGTGTTCACAATAAAAGCAAGTCATTTTGAGAATGTAAACACATTAAATATAGGAAGCATTCCTTATCCTTTTCTGCTCAACATAAATACATACTCAGCAGAGCTAAAAAGTGATTCCTCCGTCATGCCTGCCTGGGAAGATTGATTTCCTGTGTCTCCCAGATCCTCTGTTTTCTCTTTTGTGCTGGGTAGGCCTTCAGTAAGCGTAGTCTGACACGCTTTGTGGCCTTTGCCTCCCATGATAAAATAGATTGAAATGATTCCTGGCACCATCTGCCGAAGAAGAGCAGCCCTGGAGGACTGTGCGCAGAGAGTGACTGAATGCTAAGAAATGCGCAAGTCTAGGGACGCAGGCAAAGGATTTTTTTTTTTTTTTAAAGAGCATGAACATTAATACATCTTCTTGAGGTTTGATGGGACATGTACTGCCTACTGCCCCATCTGGTGCTTATGATAGCATGGCATATTAGCATGCTTCAAGTTCATAATGTATTCAGGGGAGGAAACATCTCTTGCATACCAATTGAGGCATCCTCTCTTTCAGAACTGCTTTTGAATTTCAATGATGTTTATATCTTCCAAGCTGTGTCTGAACAGAGCATTTCCGCTCTGAGGAATAACAGGAGAGAGAGAGGGAGAGAAAGAGGAGAGAGAGAGAGAGAGAGAGAGGAGAGGAGAGAGAGAGGAGAGAAGGGGTGGGGGATTGTCTCTCCTATCCTTCTGTTAATCTGCCTCGTTTTTCTTGTTTTTCTTGATGAAAGCATAATAAGTAGACTTCAATATTATACTGGTCTTTGAATTTTTTTATTTTTCTCTTCTGGAAATCACAAGGTATTTGATCACATACATTTAATCTTTTTTGTCCTTGGAAGCATATGTATAGAGGACAACTATAGAAGACAACTGTTCTTCATAGGTGAGCCACTTTCTGAAGATGAGTTGTCTAATAGTGTATGACTTGCATGGCACCCTGTGTCCAGTCATCCGTTGAACAAACATTTTTTGGAGTTGCTCATGCTCTGATAGTGACACATTGAGAGATGCTGTGCATTCCTAGTCAGCAAGACTTGTGAGTTTCTCCTCGTCTTCAGATCTGGAATGGGAGAAGATAAACTTTAAACTGGAGAGAGAGAGAGAGAAGAGAGAGAGAGAGAGGAGAGAGAGAGAGAGAGAGAGAGAGAGAGAGAGAGAGGATAAGGCAGCTAATAAAACAGGCTGAAGAGTGGCTTAGGTAGGAGCATGGGAAGCCCATTTAGATTAGGTTGTCAAGGAATGTACCTTTAAGAACGTGACATTTTTCCTGAGATCTGAGTACCAGCAAGATTCAGTGGCCTAGAAATATCAAATGTATCTCCCTGGAGATGCAAGCATGATTGACATTTAGTCAGGGCAGGGTAGGTTGAACCAAGTTCAGGGCTGGCCAGCCCAGTGTTGTGTGTTGAGTTGTTGATTTGTTGATTTGTTTTGTTTTGTATTTCCCCCCTTTTTTTTTCTCTGTGTGTCTGTAAGGCATCAGAGACTTTAAGCTAGTAAGTGACAGGATCAAAATTGGTTTTTCAGAAGATAAATTGAGCTGCTTCTGTGTCTTCCATTTAGTAGGCATCCCCCATAATGGAGGAGGGAGATGAGTTTTAAATTCATCGGGGTTCTCA
Organism: Mastomys natalensis; assembly: GCA_021653895.1. NCBI lineage: Eukaryota > Metazoa > Chordata > Mammalia > Rodentia > Muridae > Mastomys > Mastomys natalensis. The sequence continues at coordinate 1,163,276 of JAJTUV010000140.1, forward strand.
TTTAAATTGGCATTAGCATGGATTATTATTTATTTTAATCACTTGGTTTGGTTAAGTAATTTTTTTGAGGCATGGCCTCATGTCCAGGGTGGCTTTGAACTCACTACATAATGCACGTTCTCTCCAAACTCACACATCTCCTGTCTCCAATCCCAAATGCTAGATTATAGGCATATGCCACCACACCCTGTCCAGCATGTACTGCCGAGGTGCACAGTCATCTCTTGGATTTCAGCCTAGCCATTTACTTGCTGTTTGCCTCTGAGTGACCATTTTACCTTCTTCGGCTTTTGCCATCAGACTTTCTGAAAATAAAATTTATGCCTAAAACCATAGGATTGCTTTGAAAATCAAGTGAGATGATTTTCTAAAAGCCAAATGCCTAGGAAGTGTCTGCTCTACCAAGGATGCATTCATTCTAATAAAATGTGGTTTGAGGGAATACATAAACAGTTCATAGTGTACTGTTGGCAACATTCAAAGCCAGTGATATAAACTAGATGCTGCCCCTTACTCACCACTTGCCTTGTGAGTTTGAACATTAGTATTCTTGATAATTAGCATTTTGTCATTTATTCCAGTATATGTACATATATACCACACACATACACACACATACACATATATATGTGTATATATATTTTTCCAGAAGATATTTAGATAATTTTAGCATGAAGAAGAAGCTAGATTACTTTTTGAATTAGGATGAAAACCTTTGTTACATAAAAAATCCTATAAAGATTTTAGATTATCATAGTAGCTGATTATTAATTATTTGCATGATTATCAGTTACTAGCCTCTGAAAGAGCATTCTCTGAAAGAACACACAAATAGAGTAAATAAAGAATTCCTTAGCTTCTTGCATAAATAATGTGCTTAATTGCAAGAAAAACATCCTCATCATTTTTATATTCTGTGAAGTAACGCTTAGCTTGTTGAAGTTTTTGTAGCATTGTGGGATTGGGTGTACAGGCAGATTGAATGTCTAAATAGAATCAATGTTACTCTTGTCTTTGACCTAAGTACTAAATGTGTGTGTGTGTGTGGGGGGGGGTGTTGAATAAATTTTATATGTTTGGTTTTGGCGAGAGTTTCTCCTCATGTATGTTGGGATTTTATTTTATTTTTATTTTTTGTATTTTCTCCTGAAATATTCAGAGCAACAAGTCATACTTGAGGAATGTGGAGGGGGAGGTAGCGTGGGTGAGTCATGCAGGTTTAGTCAGCACTTAGGAGATTCTTGAAATGTTTTCTGATGTCCAGTAGCACTCTACAGAGCTGGTAACATCTGCATGTTAAATGAGAGAAGTGACATTGATTGCTGTGCATTCTTGCCAGAATGTAATTTAAAGAGTGGGTAGGCAGAGGGTGAGAAGACTGAGAAGAGGGAGTCGCAGTTGAGGGTTACGCATCTGGCTGTCTGGCCAGAGATTTCCTGTTTTCGTTAGTTAAGTGCTAGGTGATGGTGGACATCTTTGAGAAGGGAGGGGCTTGGGACCTGTCTGGAGAGTTCAGAGAGGACTGCAACCCATTGGCCTGAGTGAAGCTGTGTATGTCTTCCTGGAGTTGTCTGTCAGTCCATTCCCATTCTCCTTTCTAAAATGCCTTGTTACAGAGACACAGTAGTAGTTGTTTTCTAAAGGAAAAAGAAAGATCAAGGTGCTCAAGGGAGATAGGTACGTTCACCAGTCTGAGCCAAGGTCCACCAGGACAGAGACCTCCAGTACAACCTGTGTGGTGCTACTGCACCTGGCTCAGGTGAGAATTCATTTTAGTTGTTTGGCTTGAGTGGTATAATACAACAAAGCACACTGCCAGATTTCTCCTCTTATCTGGTAAGGACAGTAATCTTACTTGGTTAAATATCCAGTTTATAATCATCATCAGTTTTAGTTACTTGACAACTGTGAGCTTCATGTTGGCCAGTTTCTCCCACCTGATTTTGAGTTCTGTAGTAGTGGAAACAACTCTTTGTCACCTTCTTAATCCTTGATTTCCTGGGCATTTCAAGACATACTAGACACAGTCATTTATATAAACATGTCACAGTCAAAAGACTAGGCTAGGTTTCAAATGTATAGATTTCTGCCTGTCTTTCTTATTCGTTCCATTCCCCTTTTGTTTCTCTTTCTTTTTCCTCTCTCTTAACAGGTTCTCATGATGTCACTCAGCCTGTTCTAGTGCTAAGCATCTACTTCAGCTTCCCAAGTCCAGCAGCATAAGCCACCATGAGGCAGGGGACAGTTTGCTTACCCGCCTTTGCTCCCCCCATCCTATCTTCTTTTTACAATATATTTTACAGCATTGGTAGGTATGGAAATGCACAGCAAGATTCAGTTATTGTAAAGGCACATTGTATGCTTGGGTGCTTAGTGACAATGTCAGACCCCACATTTTACTCCTGAAAGGAAGTAAGGGACTATGTAGTTTGTATTGATTTCTTTTGGATGCTGAGGAAAGCGGAAGTCTTTGGAGGTCTGGAAACAACAAACAAACAGACTGTGCAGGATACTTATTTAAGCAGTATAGACTCATTGTAAATGTTTACATATGATGTGAATTGTTTATTGAGAATAGATCATTTGAGCTGTTTTGCTTGGTGAATAAGCCACTTGGCAGCATTGCTCTTGTGGCACTGTTTGAACACACCAACAACATATACCATTTCTTTGGCTCTTTCTTCATCTGTGCAACAAGGCTTTCTATTATCTTGCTTTGGTCAGAGTGCTGGAGATTGAACCCAGGGCTCCCCTTGTGCTAAGCATGTGCTCTCTGCCTGAGATGTAACCCCAGCCGTGAGTCTTAACATGAACGAACTGTGTGTCATCTTTACTTAAGGCATTGTGCCACTGCTCAGGCTCGGCTCCTGGACTTGTGATTCTTCTGTTGTCCATCTGTGTCATGTAGGCAGGTGTGCAGCAGATGTTGCTGGAACTAGTAAGTCGATTAAGTAAGTGGGAGCAACACTGTGACATCCGTTGTCCTGAGATGACCTAGGAGGCAGTTGGAAGCCAACAGTCTGAGATAAAGAACTCTTAGTCATTTTTTAGGGCCTAGTGCAACAAATGGTGCTTGACTTTGTTTGAATGTAAATATGGTGATGAATTTTTCAGAAAAAAATGCTTATAGATAAGTTTTGTCAGGTTTTTAATTTATGCTTTCTTTTTACTTACTATGTTTTTAATACCTTATACATCTTTTCATAGCCACTGGGATGAGTCAAGATAGGTAGAATTTTGAATTGTTAGTTTCGTGTGTGTGTGTGTGTGTGTGTTTGTGTATGTGTGTGTGTAAATGTAGTGGTCAGACTCACCCTGTAAGTGCTTTTGTCTGCCAAGTAAGGTGAAAATTCTTGCTTTCATAGACTTAACATTTTAATGAATAGAAACAGACAATACACCACAGACACAAAGTAGCAGAGGATTTGGACTATGTTTGTAATTATTATGAAAAATTTCCAAGCAAGAAGAAGGAGAGTCCAATACAAGAGGTCAGGGAACAGACTTTGTTTAAGTGCTTGAGATGGGCTTGAGAAGAGACATTAGAGTAAAGATCTGAGTTAAGTGATGGAAAAAGCCACACAGCTACAGGGGATGAGCCAGCCAGGCTGGGAATGGGATGCAGGCTGATGTGTGGCAGGGGTGGTTTTGAGGAACAGAAAGAATAATTTGAAGACGGACAAGATTGCAGGGAGAGGACTTGTGGGAATTCTTCAAGTCACTGGAAAGATTTTCCTACCTAACAGGAAAACTTCATTCTGAATACTCTGCCAGTTCCTTGGCTATGTGCATTCGTATTCCCTGAATGATGTCATAACAGGTGTTGCAATGACATCATGTCAGGGGCAAGCCCTCTCACTGTGGTGTGTGACTATCCCTTAGTTATTGCTCCATGTGTACATCTTGCTGGCATTTGCTTTAGTTATTGTTATTGGATCTGATTTGTTTGTGTTTTCTGGTCCTTTATGTGGCAGAATGAATCCTTTAAGCATCTCTTTGTGTGAGCTAAGGCTATGTGGTAAGTCTCCTCGGGCCTGGCCACTACAGTACTACAGTGTATTCATAAAGTACTTTGTAAATTCTAATTAGTACTCAGTTAAAAATGGACATTGGGGAAAAAAAGGAAATTAATAACCAAACAACAATAATCTCAGAAATTGTTGAGAAAAGTATGGCTTTATGAGTCCTGTTTTCAACTCACAGTGAGCTGTGATGTAGATTCTTTGACTCATGAAAGTTCTTGCTAGTGCGAAGCCTGCACACTGAGGACTGCCAAGGTAGTAGTGACTATGAAGGGGCTTACACTGATATATTACTCTCATATTACCCTCATATGCATCATGATGTCATATATGAGTCATATATGAGATACAAGCCTGCTTCTTTTCCCTTGCAAGGCAGTGGGAGTCTGAAGTGATATGTGAGTGGACATATGGACTTGTAAGGATAACATAGTTGTGTTTCTGAAAGAACATAGGCCATGGTGTAAGTGTCTGGTTTAACTCAGACATATTTTGTTTAATATTTGCATAATTTCCTTCATCCCATTAATGTTTTGGCCACCATGGCATCTTATCTCATAAGAACTGAGTTGTAACTACGGAAGGATCGTCTCTAGGTGTAGATGAGTTTCAGAGATCGCACACTAGGATCGAAACTTTTCTTTATTTCATTTTTTTTATTTTTATATTTTGGTGTTTTGACATGGGCTTTCTGTAGCTAAGAGTGGGCTACAGCTTGCGGTCCTATAGCCTGCTAGCCTAACCAAGGGTTGAGTTTAATATGAAAACCGCTGAGTTCTCCTGAGCCCAGGGAAAGGCTTTGCTGAGGACCCCAGGAACGTAAAGAAGGCATAGCTGGTCTCTAAGTCACTTCAAGCCTCCTGGAGTCTATAAAGCTAAGATGTGGATTATTTCTGCAGACTGAGAACAAATTTCTAAAGGGGAATTTCAAGCTCAAATCTGTGTAGGAAACTGTTTAAAGCATAAAGGAACTGGATACTGAGTTGTAGATTCACTGTGTGATTGTTCCTTGGGAAAATTAAAGCTTTGAACATAAGTCCAGACACTGTACACATCTTGAGCCTGGATAACGGGCAGGGCAGGTGATCGCAGTGGAAATAGGAAAAGTCGGCAGGGAGAACTGGTTTTTCTATAATGATCTCATCCACAGGTTGAATTTGATTTTTTTTTTTTTTTAAGGATATAGTAACCATGCTGTAGACAGTAAATTGGGTGTGAGATTGTGACCTGACATGTAATATAAAGCAGAAAAATTAAATTACAAATATCTTCACATGACCAAATGACTTTGAGAAAATGGAAACTATATTAATGGTAGTGTTAAATTTGTGTCAGTGCTTGGAAGTTTATTTCGGAATTGAACTTTTTGTATTCTTTCCATTGCGTGTAAGCTTTTATTTCTTATATTTTCAACATAGCATTTATTCTCCTCTTAGGCATCAGAGTTTTACCTGTATCTGTCATAGTGAGGAGTCTCCATCCTTTCTAGGTACCTACTAGGATCACCTTTCACTGCTTCCTTTGTTGCCTTATATATGGCATGCTCACGGAGAGTCCTGGACTCCTGAGTCTCCTTGCTTGCACAGCATGGGGCTTGCAGGGGGAGAGGATTGCAGCAGTAAAGAAGGAGGCCTTGCAGACATTGTGATGCATACCTGGGAAATCCCCACACTGGGAAAGCAGCCACAAAAGGATTCTTGTGAATTTGAGCCCATTCTGGGCTACAAATTCGTCTACTCACTGAAACCATAACCGTCCTCTCCCAAAAAGCCTGGACTTTGTGTTCAGATAATCGAGTGTCATTTCTAAATCTGCCTGTTGTTTATTTCCTTGGTCTGGTCCTCATGAGTATTTTGTGGGCTTACATAGGGTGCTACATAAATGGTTGTCAAAGCAGCGGAGGCAAGGCGATGTTGATAATGCATCCCCAGCTAACTTCAAAAACTTTCTCAGTGAATACATGAGGGACGGTGGGTTTTGGTTTTACTTTGTTCAACCCTCCACACTGCTTACATTTTCATGTCTTGAGAGCCTGAGACAAACACAGACATCTCCTCCATCTTGTGAGCTATGTTTCCCTATAGATTCTGCAACCTGGTCTCCCAGTGCCCTCTTCATCGCCACCTTTCTGTGAGAACTTGCAGGAATCACACTTGTCTTCACACTCATAAAATGTGGAGACAGACAGCTGTCAATCAAGACCTTTTATAAACAAGGAGACTAAACTTGGCTTTTGTTCTGCTGTTTCCTATTTCGCCGATCTCTAGCAGTTTCTTATAAGAGAAGAAGCCAAGGCAGTGTGATAAGATACTAAAATTAGAGCGTGCTGTTTCAGTTTAGTTTTTCACCAACAACTGTTGAGAGCAGGCAAGAGAGGTGTGGTTTTTACTTTGAGTTTTATTAGAGTTTTTCTTTTCTGTCTACTCACCCACACATCCACTTACCCACTCACCCATCCATGCATCCTCCCACCCATCCATGCATCCTCCCACACTCCCACTCACCCATCCACCCATCCACTCACTCATCTACCCACCCACTCACCCATCCACCCACCCACTTACCCATCTACCCACCCACTCACCCACTCATCCATCCACTCATCCCCCCTACCCATCATGTAGTCTATCCTTGTTAATGCTTACATAAAACTTGACAACTATATAAGGCAAATAAGCACTATCTGACAATTTTAAGCTAAAGAATAACTGTAATAAAATAATAAAGAACAAGAAACTCAGAAATTTTAAGTTCAACTTAAGGATTTTATGATTGTAATTATTTAAATATTACTGTTTCAATAAGGACTTTTAAAACTCTAAAGGAAACATAACTAAAAATTTCATATGCAACATCTTTAATATAATAAGATATATGTTTGTTGCTATAAAGCTATGAAATTATTTTACTGCTTTTTATTTAAATATTGTTTGGCTTTTTAAGTTTTGTTTATTTATTTATGAGTGCTCTGCCTCATACACATCCGAAGACCAGAAGAGGGCATCAGCTCTCCTTAAAGGTGGTTGTGAGCCACGATATGGATACTGGGAATTGAGCTCAGGACCTCTGGAAGAACAGTCAGCCTGTGTAACCGCTGAGCCATCTCACAAGCCCCTAATATTATGAGGTGAACAGTTTCTTATGGTGTTCATTTTTAAAGGGGTTTTGTGACATTTTATTTGAAGCAGGATCTGATGTAGCCCAGCCTATCCTCTGTTCCTCACCGTTATACAGAAGCTGGCCTTGAACTCCTGATCTCTTCTGCCACCACCATCCAAACACTGGGACACAGGAATGCATAACTATGCTTGACTCAATCATTTTTCGAGGAGATTCCACCAAGTTAGTTTGGGGACACTTGAGGATATCTCAGCTAATCTTAGAAAATGGATGTCAGTTTTCTTAAAATAATTTTAAAATTGAATAAAATTAACTTTTTGGAGAAATGATTTTTTTTTTGGAAGGGGTGGGTTGCTCTATAATCAGGCTGGCAAAGAGGTCTGAGAATGTGGATTAAAATTCTTCCCTAGAACACCCTGTTTTCCATACTTGTCCATCAATTTTGTACAAAGAATTGTGTGTCCTTGTGAAAGGAGCAGGAAGTAGGCAGGACTGAGGTCTGGATGATCTCTTATTGGGATATAAACTACAAAGATAAAAACAAGAAGTAGGGGAATACCCTTATAATTTGATTGACAATATAGTAGTTTCCCAAGCCTTGTCTCTGTGACACACATGCCCCAATCCAAATATCTTAAAATGCTCAAAAAAGGAAGTGAGCATGCATTGTTTACTTAGTCCACAGCTGCTTACATTTTTCTGTATGTGTGAGGGGTAAAGAATGTCCAGATCCAGAGCTTGGACTGGGATTTGAGTATATTCCTGGCATATGTGCTTCAGATTCATGTTTTTGACTTAATGACAGACACATAGCTGTACCGTCAGACTTGTGGTCAATGATGCTAAATTTGCTAAGAGGAGCATAGAGAGCAAACATAATCAAAAGGAAGGGTCAACCATGTGATTGGAATGTAGGGTTGGATAACTAGGAGAAACTTCATAGAAGAGGTGGTGTTCGCTCTGATTCTTGCAAGATCCTGTTCTTACCATAGTTCTATAACATTTGAAGGCAGGGAATGTTCAGGAATCATCTGGCAAGGTGGAACATACAAGGTAGGCAAATAATAGAACGACACACCTTTATCTTGCAGATGAGAGTTCTAGGAAGGGAAGCCTGAAGATACTTTTAAACCAGAAGGTTATGCGAGTTGCTTTATTTTATTTACTTATTTCTTTGGCAGTCCTGGTGATCTTTTTTATATTTTAGCCTTGAAACATTACCTCCTGGATTTCTGTTGTGTCAATTTCCTCCAAGATTGAAAGATTCCACCCTTCAGGGAAGCAATTTAAACCAGCAGATAAACAATTCAAAATAGCTTAAGGATGTCCCTGAAGCTGACCATAGTCAGTAAGCTCCTCCCTGCCAGAGTAAGCAATAAAAGCCAAACCAAGTTTCAATGAAGACTCTGAGACCAGACCAGCTGTGTGGAGGAAACCTCCAAAGCTGCCTGGAAGAGGTTCAGACCTACTGAGGCACCAGGAAAGGACATTCTCCAACCTGTTGAACTGTCTGCAGGTTGTGCATTGTGTTCTGTGTCCCCAGCTTTGTGAGCTGTGACCCATGCTGGGTGGGATTGGTGATACAACTGTCGTTGAGTCATTTCTGTTCCTAGAAGTTAACTCCTCATCCAGATTCCTGTAAATAATCCAAGAACACTCATTGATTCACCAAGTTGGGATTTGCCTGCCATGAGTTTCCTATCTAGGGTATGTAGACTTGAGCATTCCATCTCTGTAGGAAGAGTTTTGTCATACAACAAGCCCTAGCCTCAAACTTGCGATGCAACTGAGAATGGCTGTGACCTTCTGACCATCTTGCTTATACATCCTAAGTGCTATAATTCAAAATACCTGTTGCCATCATGATCAGCCAATACTGAGAATTGAGTTTAGGGCCTTGCCTTTGACATGCTAGGAGAATACTCTACCACTAAAAGCTGCCACTCTTTTTTTAAACTTTTGTTTGCTTTTAGATAAGTTATGCAGATAGGTAGATAGATAGATAGATTAGATAGAGATAGATAGATAGACAGAGATATGTAATATATACATATGTGTTACATAATATATATTGTTTATATATATATGTAACATATACTTCTAACACACACATGTACATATATATCCCTCTCTGCCCTAGAATTTACTATGGAGAATTTATAAGCTTCCTGCTTCTGTCTTTTTAGGGTTAGGGTTATAGACATGTACTACCTTATTTAGCTATGTTGCTGGCTTGACTCTCAGAATGATATAGAACCTGTGAGGAGAAAGCAGACTAGAAAGTTGAGATTTACAAGTGTCAATAAGTAAACATGAGGCTCAAGGGACCTATTACTATATAGAGAGAGCATGAGAAGCAGTGGCGTCTAGGGTGACCGTAGGTTAGGATGTAGGTAACTGGCTGCCATCACTCAGATAGGAGATTAATACTCAGGAGGAGATGATGAAGGGCTATTTAGTGTCTGATTGATGAGGTAGTGAACTGGGAGGTAGATTGCAGACTTGGTGAGTAGAGGTACATATCTGCTGGTTATCTTCATTTCAAGTCACTAGTGGTTGCTGAAATCTGGGAGTGGTCCAGCAGTAGGAAAGTGTGTTATACAAAGAAAGGGCCACCTTTGAAAGGAAGAGGCGGAGAGTTCAGAAGCAATGAAGAAAGGAGAGAAACTGTTTAGGGAGATTTAGAGAGTCAGATGTCCCTAAAACAAAGGGAGAAGGTTATATAGTGATGTGCCATGAATTTGAAAGATACCAAGGAAGGGTGGAAGGGTAGAAGGTTGGGCATGGAGGGAGGAAAGGCAAGGGGTATTGATATAATTATTATATTATATACATTATAATTTTATATATTATATTATTAATTAGCCGGGCGGTGGTGGCGCACGCCTTTAATCCCAGCACTTGGGAGGCAGAGGCAGGCGGATTTCTGAGTTCGAGGCCAGCCTGGTCTACAGAGTGAGTTCCAGGACAGCCCGGGCTACACAGAGAAACCCTGTCTCGAAAAACCAAAAAAAAAAAAAAAAAAAAAATATTATTAATTTATATATTGCATAACATTATATAACATAAAATGTATTATAATATCAAAAAGTAAAGGAAATAATAAAAGAATGAGCATATTAATTGGTTATCCAAAAACTAAAAGATCAGTCTTGAAAGCATACATAAAAGTGTCATTATACAGACAGGGTGTAATTATGCATGTAGGAATATTTATGCATGTAAAATTCACACACACACACACCACACACACACACACAACACACACTCACACACACACATCACTACACCACACACTGAAACAGAATCTCCCTGTATCCTTGAACTTAAGACAATTCTTCAACCACAAGAGTGCCTGGATGTCAGGTGTGTACTACAATGGACAGTTCAAATTTTTTTTTTATTTCCTTTCGTTTTTTTTCCCCTTTATTGTTTCATGTTCTTTGGAGGTTTTTAGTGTGTGTGTGAACATTCACCTGTGGGTGTACATGTCGTGGTACCTATGTGGAAGTTAGAGGAGACCCTCATGCGTCAGTTCTATGTTCTTTGAATTGAGATGGACAGATGACCGAAGAGGCCAGAGGGCATTAGATACACTACAGTTGGAGTCACAGGCCCCTTCTGCACCAGGAGGGGTGCTTGTAGATATATAGGTGTATGTATCGTAGCAGTCTTTGAGGGATCATGACCAGTTTCCATGACTTTTTTTCATCACCTTGTCTGGTGCTGTCCTAGCTGTTCCTCATTAATTCTTTTCCTCTCATTTCTGTGATGTTAGGGATATAACCCAGAGCCTTCCACAGCAAGACTTGCACTTTACCACTGACCTGTGGTGAAGCCTTCCTGTGAAAGTTCCAATGACTCTCCCTCCTTGTCCTCACCACCCTCTTCCTCTTTCCAGTCCCTTCTTTCTCCCTTCCCACTGGCTTCCTTTCCTGTCTCTATTTCTTTTGTGTTGCTTTCTCTATTTTCTGCTTTTTGAGACAAAGATTCACACTGTAGCTTAGTCTAACCTTGAACTGATGTCGACTACCCTGCTTCATTTTCCAAGAGGCTGAGATCCCAGATGAAAGCTACCAGTCCTTGCTCCTACACCTCCATTTTCTCCTGCCACCTTGGCTTTCCCCTTGGTTCCTTTCAGCTTTTCTCTAACTTTGGCCACAGGGAAACCTATGACTGTTATCTTTTCTATTCAGTTTCTGGTATGTTACACTATCTTGATTCTTTGGAGTTTGTAACCAACTGTCTTTTCATTGTCATCTTGTTGGGTTAGCATCTTGCATTTCTCACACATGAGGCCAGGCATGTAGAGCCTTGTGCTAAGCATTGATAGGCAATGTCCACAGGTGAGAGGCTTTCTGAAATCCACCTAAAAGGATCTAAAAGAGTTTTGAATTTTCTAAATATTGTTACAGAAACAAAGGTGTGACAATCATGTTTGACTTAGGATGGTCAAGAGAGCATTGATCACCCAATGGTGTGATGATGGGACAGAAAGTGCACTAGCTGGCTCAACCATCTACAGAATGAGGAAGCACCCTTTCCAGGGTTTACTGTGCTCCTGAACAAGTGCTTTGTAAGCACTGGGGTGCAGGATGTATAGGGAACTGCCAGTAACTGGGTGCAGCCATAATGTGCATAGTTCCCTGGTTCTTCCATGGCTGCTGAGAGCCCATTGCAAGACCTTAGCCAGTGACTAGCTCTTAAGTTAAGGCAGAGAATGACATGCTTTTAGCAATATTAACTGGAAATGCAGCTGGAACAGAACATTCAAGGTGCTTATGTGAAGAGGAAGAGAGGGGAACCAGACAAAAAACATGCTTTTATGTAATGTGATGTCTGTCCTTTCCTCCTCTCTCTCCCCCATAAATCAGTTGCTTCTTAGGGAACTGGTGTCCATCTTTCTGCCTCGTCTTTTGAGTATCTGCATTGACAGGCTTGCACCGCTTTGGGACGGCAAAAAGTTTGGAGAAAGAAAAAGTCCTGATAGGTCCTGAAGTGTCTGATCTCTCAGAGCAGACTGCCAGCAGAATCTGCTCTTGTTGCTGCATTAAGGGATGTCAATGTTCTGGATGAAGGCTTTGTGTTCATACATCTGTGAGGTGATGGTTTCAGATACATCTGATCTGCCGGCCAATTCTCCCAATTCAGTTCAAAGGCATGGTTTTTGTTTAACTTTGTCACAAGAAAAAGACTCTCTCTCTTTCCTCTCTCTCTCTCTCTTTCTCTCTCTCTGGTGTGTGACTGTGTGTCTATGTCTCTGTGTATGTCTGTGTGTATTTGGGGGGGTGATCAAATCCAGGACTTTTTCATGCTAGCTAAGAATTTATTCCTAAGTGATATCACCAGTCCTTCCTATAATGTTTTTTTGAGACAAGATTTCACTAGTTTTGCTGTATTGACCTTAGACTTTCCTCCTTCCTACTTCGAGCCTCATGAGTAGCAGGGATTACAGGCATGTCAACTATGCCAGAGGGCTATTAGTCTTTGTGAGGAAAAAGCTGGTAAAAGTACACTCTGGTCTCTTAAGGCAGAGGCTCTGGCGTATGTGTTTGTTTTTCTTGCTGTTACTCACAGACTGTGATATTCACAGTAATGGTGGACTTCTTTGGCTGGGCCCATCTTATCCAAAAGACTCTTTTGCTTCTTAAGGAAATAATGGTGAGTTTGTCATGAGGTGATATGGGCCAGGTCTCAATTTGAGTTTCTGTTGATAGCATGTTGATGATAACGTGGGAGCCTATGATTGAGATCAGCCTCTTTAGCATTTAGACATGTATTGCTTTTGTGATTAAGTTCTCTGACAAAGAGAATGTCCTTATGGAATCCCAGTATAGTGTTCTTCATCGATGAGTAGGATGCACTTTGTGATTGTCCATCACTGTTGGTTTTGATTCTCCCCATTATAATTCTTTGTAAACCCAGAGACATCGCCAGTGCTATATAAAATATAAATGATTCTTGGTAAGTGGAAAGGAATTTTGACTGTCATCTTAATTTAATAACATATTCACCCACATTTAAATCATAAATACAGATATAGCTACATTAAGGGCTTATTAATATGAAATTTATTTATGTATTCACTTGAGACATGTAGCTAGAACTTGAGGTAGCATGTGAATTGTAAAAATGTGTCATTCAAACTAACTAGCCAGAATTTAATGGTTTTAGATTCCCCAGTGGTCTGGCATTCAAAATGTATGTTTTCCTTTAAGATGTCTAGAAATTAGAGAGTTGAAAGTAGACTTACTTAATACTCTTGAGTATGTGTATTTTCTTTTTAAGAGTTTTTAAATTGCATTAATTTGTGTTTGTGTGTGTGTGTGTGTGTGTGTGTGTGTGTGTGTGTGCATTTCCGGTAGGTGTGCATATGCATGAATGTTATGGTGTGGGTATGGAGGTCAGAGGACAACTTGAAGGAGTAGCTTCTCTCCTTCCATCCTGTGGATCACAAGGATTAAACTCGGGTAGTTAGACTTGGATGCAAGCTTCTTTACCCAGTAATGTGCCATCTTCCCAGCCCCCATAAGCAGGTATTTCTTTGGTAAACAGAATGTGAGCATCTGTCTTCAGGGAGTGTTCAGAGAGCAATTAATTAATTAGGGCACCTTCTCTGAATTACCTTATTAATTAAAGTAAGGTCACAGACCTCCATGGAAATTATATTATGCAAAGTATTAACTGGGCCAGAGACACTATTAAGAGTTGATGCATATGGGACATGAATATGGCTGACAAGCACTTGCTGGCTTTCACAGGAACTTGAGTTTGATCCCCCAGATATGGGCATGTGTTTGTCTCAAACTGAAACTGTGTCAAAGTTTATGGATTTGATTCTCTTATATGGATATCATGTTATACCAAGGAGCAATCTCTATGTAGACACCAGCTTTCAGATCTTCCTTAGGATGTGTTAGCTAATCCAGTCCACAGGCTGCACACATTTGTCTGTGAAAACGACTGTAGATAAATCGGCCTTTACAGAAGCTGGTTCATGGAGAATGGCCTACACTTGCTGCTTTGTTTGTGAAAAGTTTGCTGCATTGCCAGGCTGGCCTCAAGAATCCACTACCCCAGTGTTGTTTCGTTGTGTGGTATCCCCTGAATGGTTCTTGATTAGCCATCTGTTCGGGGAACTCTTTCCCATGATGCTCTAGTAATCCGGGTTTCCTCCTGGAGATCTCCAGTTGTTTCTCTTCTTGTCTTCGACTTTTGCACATGAGCTTATTACTAACCCAGCATCTATTCTTTTACTCAATAAGTACCGATGAGAGGTACTCTTGAGGCAGTGAGATACTGAAGGGAATAAGACACTTTGTGCTTTTCAAGGCCAAATCTCGTGTACCCAAAGCTAGCCTTAAACTCAGTATTTATTAGAGGATACCTTGGAGCTCCTGACCCTCCAGCTTCTCACTCTAGGATCTAGGTTTGCAGGCATGTTCTGCAGTACTTGTTAAGGCACTTTATACATTAATGTGTTCTCATTCACATGACAGACTGAGCACTGAGTCATCTCTTTGGTCTGAAGGTACTTCTGTTTTGACTAGTGTATTGAAATGTACATGGGATCTCTGTTGTAATCTGACATCTTGATCCCCTTCCATTTTTTCAGCTTACCTTACATCTCACCATTCACCACGTTTTTTTTAAACCTACCCTTGTCTGGAGCTAATAACCTTGGAGGAGATACATCCTTTAATATTTTCACAGATAACCGAACATGCTGTGCATGCCTTGGAGTCCCAGCTCTCTAGAGTTAGAGGTTGGAAGACTGGGAGGTTATGGACAACCTCAGCTGACGAGCAAGTGTAAGGCCACAGGGGCTACATAATAGTCTCAAAAAACCAAAACCACACAAAATCCTCACCATGTAGTTTTATTGCTAGAAAATCTGGGTGTGTGAGACTTTACCTCAGTCACTCTTAAGATGCATACTAATTTTGCACATTGTTCATTAAGGAATGAGCCAGGAAGCAGAATGGTATGATTTGGTAGCATGATTTGATTCCATGGTTCTTTGTCCCTCACCGGAGATTCAGAGATGTTCGTGGCACAAACTAAGGGTCTTAGAATTACATGTAGAGGAAAAAGTCGAACAGCAAACATGAAAACACTCCCACACATTAACAAGGTGTTATACTGTGTGACTTGGACAATATACTGGAGTGCTCCCCTCCATTGTAGCATACACAGGACTTTACATCCATTCTTTAGACTCACTTATCTGATAAATAACAATTATCATAAAACAGGTCCAAGATCCTATAAACCATATCCCGTTATAATGTCTTTCTCATTTGATGGTTTTAAGATCTCTTCATATGTACATTCATATGTCACTGTATTTTGCTCTATAGTTGGGTTGGTCTTTCCACAATCACATGATAATTGTTCTCCTATTGAGGTTGCTTCCTTTGAGCACTGTAACTTTAAAGGCCAGAACAGTCATGGAGTGGATGGCTAGTTACTGTTAGTCTCCTTGTCATAAACACTGTTGAAGGCCTGGTGTTAATGGTTGATAATAATTGCTGAAGAGTGTAACTGGTGCACTAAATGATATGTTTATATAATTTAAAGACAATTTATACCTACTGCTTGGTGACTGTCCTATAGGAAACATTGTTTTACAGAAATAAGGTAAAGTGTGGTTTGTCCTATATAACTATTTAATTATAAACGTGTTATTTTATTACATGAAAAAGATGATTGTGTTTAAATTAAAATCTGCCTATCTCTACCCCTATGTGGTTATGTTTTGTTCTGTCCAAGGGATTGAACATCGTTTGTGTTCTTAGTAGAGGTTTTTGGGCTTGTTTGTTTGTGTTGGGAGTAACCCAGGATACCCTCAACTTTTGGTCCTCCAGCCTCATCCTGTCATGTGCTGGGATTATAATTATAAGCATAGACCATTGCACATGTTTTGGTTATTTACTTTTTTTGGTTTCTTTTGTGCATTTTGTATTTCTTGTAGATCAAGAATATATAAATCCATTACTGTCACATACAAAACAGTATTTTTCTTGGTTTTGAGTTTATGCTTACTTTGTTGTACATTTATTTGTAAGTGACATTTTGGACATCTGTCTTCTTAAAAAATATCACCATTAGATCACCTATTCTAAGGCTTAATAAATATGTCTATAAATATATAAGTATATATTCATATTTGTTTTTAAAATGTCTATTTGTGTGTGTGTGTGTGTGTGTGTGTGTGTGTGTGTGTGTGTGTGTCTGTGTCTTAGCATGGTGCATGGATGGCAGGCACCTTTACCTTGAGTCATTTTTTTAGCTTACAAAATGGTTTTCTGAAGCAGTCTTACTCTGTGGCAAGCATGACCCCCACCTTTACCATGTAGACCAGGCTGGTCTGGTATTCATGGCAAGCCTCCTGTCTCTGATTCCTGGATGCTAAGATTGTAGGCAGATCTGGATGCTGTTTTCTATCATTTATATTACAATTTTTATTCATAAGGAAGAATGTGGTTTTGCATCCAGCATTCTGCCTTACCCATGGGAGATGTGTTCCCTGAACCTTAGTGGATACTTGACTGGTTTCTACCAAGCTCTATTTATTTACATTATATATTTTTACTTTATATATACACCTAAGGTAGTTTAACTGAGAAGCTAAATGTGGTTAAATGGTAAAAATAACTATTGATAAAATAGTCATAACAATATAACAGAAGTATGTGATTGGTGCATGAAATATCTTGCACCTTGTTTTTCTTTCAGGGATGCTATGAGACAATACTAAGTGTTTGGCGCAGTCAATTTGATAACCAATATGGTTAAGTGACTACTGGGTAGTTAGCACATGCAGCCTGCATTTGCTTCTCAGAGGACTGATTCGTACCTGAGTGGCACAGGATAAGATGTAACTGAAGAGTGACCGATATCATCCTATTTGTAAGGCTTCACAATTAAAAACTTATTGTTGGTCTAGTCATAGAATCGTCTATTTATCATCTGGCTGAGGGTAACCGAAAGCATGGAGGGCGAGGTGGGTGTGGTAGAGGCTGCTGTAGGATTCACTTAGAAACTGTGGTCTAATGGCACATAAGAAATGCTACGACTTATTGTAAAGAAGTCATCCCTTTCCCTCTTCTCCTCCCTCCCTTCCTCGGTTCATCCCTTCCATTTTGTCTTTTGAGACAGACTTTCATTGTAGCAGCCCAGGCTACAACGTTTGAGTTTACTATGTAGTTAAGAGTGAACTTGAACTTGGATTCTCCAGATGCTTCTACTCCCTGATTACGAGGATTATAGGCACGTATCCTGTAAAGATGTGTGTGTGTGTGTGTGTGTGTGTGTGTGTGTGTGTGGTTCATTATGTGAGTATAAGCATATGTGAGTGTAGCTACCATTAGCAGCCAGGATAGGGTGTCAGATCCCCTGTAATTGAAGTTATTAGTGGTTGTGAGGGGCCTGGTGTGGCTTCTCTAAACTAAACTCAAGTCTTCTGCAAGAGCAGCAAGTACACTTAGCTATATTCCAAGATGTTTTTTTTTCTGTTGTTTCATTTTTAAAGATATTTTTATTTTTGAGATAAGGTTGCTGGCCTTGAGCTCATGACCCTCTTGTCCTAGCCTCCCCAGTGCTGGGATGACAGGGCTGTTCCAGCATACTTGGCAAGAAGTCATCTCTATTATATACTGGCAACTTATTTTTTCCTGTTTACTTAATTTTTTTTATTGGTTTTGGCTATCCAATTTTACATTAGCAGCAGATAATTGAAACTGTAATTTTATTATGCAGTTTTTAATTTTATCATGTATAATTTTGACTTACTGTAAAAAAATTAAGCTGAATTTATTATAATTCATCTTCAAAGTTTTCCCTAATTAATTTCTATTTGAAATTAACTGGGTTTTCTTTTTTGGTTTTTGGTTTTTTGTTGTTGTTGTTGTTGTTGTTTTTGTTTTGAGATAGGTTGTTATGTGGTGCAGACTGGCCTTGAACTCATCACACTCATTACGTAGCTGAACACGACCTTGAATTTCTCCTGATTATCCTCCTCCATGTTAGCTCATGTGCTGGTATTACAAGCGTGTGCTACCATGCTCACTTCAAATTAACTTTTAAAACATCTGTAACTTCCAGGGAAAAAAAGTTGACTGGCATTTTGTTGGGGGAATGTATTAACTATAAGTATTGTAGTGTATACAGAATAGGGTAGAAGGCATAGCTTGGAAATATTATTTCTTTTAATGTAAGAAACTATTTTCAGTATCATTATGTTTAGATGCAGAGAATTGGAAGTTGAAAATGGGTGTCTCTCCTTTTTCCTCCTGGTAATCTGTTTAATTGTACAATGCTTAAAAGTTGATTTTGTGAAGGTTATATTTTGGAACTCTTGTTCCAAATGTGAAGAAGGATTTGGGCAGATCTGAGTGGAAGTGGGGGTAACAGTACAGCTCCATATAGATTGGAAAGGCCATGTCTTTGGTGGAGTGAGCAAGGACCATTACGGCAGCAGAAGTGGAACTGATGGGATATTGGGATGAGTTGAACTGAGGAGGATCAGAAAGTCAAGGAGGATGACTGTGGCATGGAGCTTAGTCGGCTGCTTGGAAAATAGTACAAAGTTTAGAAATGAAATATTTGACGAGGCAGCAGATTCCCAGAGGAAGAGTTGGGTCTGGTTCTAAATTAGCCTGTCAGTGGCTATCCAGATAGATGTGCTAAAGCACATAATGAGATTACTGGGTCTGGCCCTCGGGAGAGTCCGTCCCTGGCAGAACTTGTTGCAAGAGGTGTGAACACCTGTGTCAGGGAAACATCCAGTCTAGAAGGCAAAGGGCACCAGATCCCAGTTCATTGAACCTCCACTGCAAGAAAGGCATAAGAGGTAGACCACAGGTCAAAGGAGGCTGAGACATTAAGATGAACACTGAAGACAGCTGGTGAGGTAACAAGAGAATGACAGCATTATTTCACCGAGAGCAGCACAAATCAATGGGATAAATATAAATATTTAATAAACAGTTTGACAATAGGACCATCTAGCAAAACAATATAAGCCCTGTTTAAGGCCTTTGGGCAATGGTACCAGGTTAACAGTACCAAGATTTAATTCTTTCATTTGGAGCAAGTCTCAAATCCAATGAAGAAGGCAGTTGGTTACCTTGGTGACAGTCATGTCACCGTTTTACTAGTGGCATATTTTGCTTGGCAGATTGATATTATAGCATGTGGTGTCTAGTGCTGGATAAGGCTACTCATGTCTTTGGTCTCTCAGAAGCCTGCATAGTTACTTCCTGTTACCCAAGTTCCCAGCAGGAAAAGTTTTCTGGTCAGTTTGGGACAGATTTCTTTATGTCCTGCAACCAAAGTATGTGTTGTCTTCAGGAGTAGGGTCTTTCTATGTAGTTAATGGGAGGCAGCCAAAAGAAACGGCAATAGATTGGACATCCAAACACTAAACAGGCAAACATTGGCAGCTACTGGTGTCATAAATCAAGTGGACCTAATATAGAAATAGAGAACATTTCACCCAAACACCAAAGAAAGAATATTCTTTTTAACAGCCCATGGGCCCTCCAAAACTGGTCACATATTAGGGTATGAAACCAAGTCTCATCAGATAAGGAAAACTGGAAGAAAAAAAAAATCCTGTGTATTCTGATTACAGTGGAATAAAGCAGTAAAGCAGTAACAATTACAAATGTGTATATGTTTCTGGGAATTAAACAGTACATCGTTGAGTGACAATGACTCCTTGCAGTATTCAAGACGGAAAACAAATCCTACAATCAAAATTAAAATCCAGCTTACTAAGTTCCTAAGGTTGTTTGTTTTTTTGCTGTTGTGTTGGTGGTCGGTTTTGCTGTGGTGCTTGGAGAGTACAGGGTTCACCAGCAAGCCTAGCTGATTTTGTCTTTTCATTGGCATTATGTGGGAGGAATGATAGTGACTAACATCAGTGAAGTATAAGTAACTCAGATGGAAGAGGTTTTACAAAGCTATCCTTCTGTGATTTCTATCATTAAGGAAACTGAAGAGGGGTAGCAAATTCCACGGCTCTGGTCACCCTTTTAAGTCAGTATAACTTGAGATTTATTTATTTCTATTTTGTATGAATGTTTGAGTGCCTTCATGTATGTATGTATTCCGCATGTGTGCCTGTTGGCCACTATAGGACAGTAAAGAGTGTTCGAATCTCTGAATCTGGAGTTAGAGTGACTGTGAGCTGCCTGACATGGGAGCTGACACCTAAGTCTGGGCCTTCTGCAAGAACAGCGATCTCTTAACCACTGGGCATCTCTTAGCTCCCACATCTGTATTTGTAAATAGAAAAATCTTTATTCACCTTTATGACTGAATACCTTGTTATAAATTTTGGGATTGAATTGATGCACAATTTATAATGTAACCTGGGCCTTGACTTGTAACATTTTCCAGTCTGATGGGAGGCATTAGGAAAACAAGTAATTATATAGTTGTTGCATAATTATGGTAAGCCTGTAAAGACAGTTCAGTAGATGAAATAGTGTTTATAGTAGAGTGTTGTGGGGAGAGATCAAGGCCACCTCCTTTGTGTAGTGAGTTTGATCTGAACTGTATTCTCCAGGCAGAGAGAAAAGCCTGGAAGTCAGAGAAGTTTGTAAGTCATTAAACCAATGAGGTGTGTGGTGAGAGAAAAAAATGATTGCAGATAAAATCTAGCTTCCTTGCAGGTCACTTAGAAGATTTTGGATTCTGAGCTCAGAGTGAAAGGAATCTATTGTTAACATTTTAAACAGAAAAGTAACAAGATCCCATAATTAGGATGTAAAATTCTCTCTCTCTCTCTCTCTCTCTCTCTCTCTCCCTCCCTCCTTCCCTCCCTCCCTCCCCCCCTCTCTCTTGTGTGTGTGTGTGTGTGTGTGTGTGTGTGTGTGTGAGTGATGTGTGATGTGTGACTTACCCTAGAAGTTTCAATCCACCTTAACTGGGATGACAGATGATGAGCCATCACGTGAAGAAGAGTGTAAAATTCTTGAAGATAGTGATTTTCCTTTCATTTTTATTTATTTTTCTTGCTCTTACTATCTGCAACAATAGCTAGACACTGCAGGTAGGTCTGATGAATTTTCATGTGATTTTGTATGTTTTTTTTTTTTTTTTGTCCTTGCTAAGCTGGAACTCACTGTATAGACAGGCCTGCAGTCTTTCTGCCTGGGCCTTGTGGTTGCTGAGGCTTCAAGCATATGCTACCACTCCAAACATATTCATGTGTTTCAGTCAATGTTTCACTGTATAGACCAGGGTAGCCTTGAACTCATTACTTAGCCTAACCTGATTTGGAATGTATATTATTGTACCCTTAACTTCTTGAATGATGGGATTTTAAGTCTACCACTGTTTCCAGGTCGTTAAAAATAATTATTGTTAAATTCAAAAGTATTTAGTATATATAACACATGTAAAAAATATATCTATATCTATATATCTATATCTATCTATCTATCTATAGATAGATATATGGAGAGAGAGAGAGAAAGAGAAGAGAGAGAGAGAGAGAGAGAGAGAGAGAGAGAGAGAGAGAGAGAGAGAGAGCATCTGCACATGTGTGCATATGAGAAGTCAGAGGATACTCTGTGGAGTTTGTTTTCTCCTCCCACCTTTATGTGAGTTCCAGGATCAAATCAGCCAGTCTCGTCCAGCTAAGGCATCTCTGCAGTCCTGGTTTAAAAATATTTATTTATTCTTAATTGTTTACTATACTGAGAATCAAACCTTGTTAAGCAGCAAGGCAAAGGCTTTGCAACTGAGTGATACCCCAGCCCCTTCAGTTTTGTTTTCAGTTTAGAATTGTCTCCATATGCTGCCCACTGTGGCTTTGAGTTGCTAGGCTCCAGCGATCTTCCAGTTTTCGTCTCATCAGGAGCTGGGCTAGAGCTGTGCACCCTACAGCTGGACATTTGGCTGCATTATTTTTAAGTGAACACTAAAGCACAACAACAGTCAAAATGAGTGTAGGCAAGTCTGTCATTCCAGCTCCCAAAAAAAAAAAAAAAAAATAGATAAAAATGCAGAGGCAAGAGAACCCAAGTGTCCACACACAACCAGCTCTCACTTCAAAGGGATGGCATAGTTTATCCTGGCTCCAAATGAGCGTTATCTAGGCCTGGGAAAATGAGCCAGTTTGTCCCAAGAAAACACGATCCAGTGTAGTAATAGTTTTCAGGAAGATTTTATAGTGACAGATCAAAAGAAAGTCTTAAGTCATATTTCAGATACATGGATGGAAGTGTCAGGCAGCTGAATCACAGCAAAGAGAAGTCCCTGCTGTGGATTGTAGATGCCAACTGATGACATTATCACCTTGCCTTGTTGGCAGCTAGCAGCCTGTCACCGTTATACATTCAGGGTTTCAGGTGATATGTCACAAGGCTATCAGGCCAGAAACAGCTGGAAACTAGGGTAGCTCAATCTAATTTGACTCCAGACTTGTAACATGCCAACTCTCAGAGATTCATCTTGAGGAATCATTGACCTAGTCATGTCTTTTTTTTTTCTGGTAACTTCAGTTCATACAAGTTCAAGGCTAGCCTTGACAATTTATTGATCTTGTCTTAAAGTAAATAATAATAAAAAAAGGATCATGTGTATAGCTTAGTAGTAGAGGACCTGCTTAGCACATGCTAGACCCTGGGTTCATTCCCTAGTATTGCCAAAAAAAAAAAAAAAAAAAAAAAAGGTAAAAGTATTTACATTTGACAGGATTATTAAGAGAATACCATCTGCTGTATGGTAAGTACACTGTAGTTTGGTGATTTGGTTTTTAAAACACAATGGCTTCTGGAACTTCACATGAAAGATGGCATGGCTTTCAAGAATATGGAGAATGGAGTTGGAAAGCCCATTTAGGTGGCAGGATAATTTTATGGTGGCAGGTCTGGGAGAGAAAGGCACTCATAGGTTTCATGAATGGACAGCCAAGTGGGGATGATTACTTGAATGTACCTTGTCCCTTTCCCAAGTGACTCTTCCTTATGGACTGGGTTTTGCTTCTTGACCTCACCATGTTTGCCTCAACTTCTCCTTGCTAAAAGTTCAGCGTCTAAATTCTTGTCTCTCTTCTTTGTACCCATTTCTATCCTGTATGTTTGTATCCCCTTTCCTGGACTATGGTTACATACAGTGTTCCTGACTACCCCCCCCTCCCTCCCTCCCTCCCTCCCTCTTTCCCTTCTTCCCTCCTTCCTTCCTTCTTACATCCTTCCCTCCTTCCACCCTGTCTTAATTTTGGCCATTTCTTTGTTATTTATTCATTCATTCACTCATTCATTCATTCATTTGCATGTATATGTAAGTGCTTATATGTATACTGGTGTATGTATGCAAAAGCAAACTGAGGTTGGTTTTCATTCTCAGTTAACTTCTACTTTGAATATTGAGGCAGAGTCTCTCACTTGAATTCAGCACTTGGCAATTCACTTAGTCTAGCCAGCTAGATGACTCTAGGGATCCTCTGCCTCTCTCTTCCTTGTGCTGGTGACAGGTCAACCTGCTAGATCTGAATTCTGGTCTTCATGCTTGCACAGTGAGTACTTTACCTACTGAGCCATCTCCTCTATTATATACATTTTTTTCCTTCAAAAACATTTTTACTGTATGTGTGTCTGTGTTCACTTGTATGCCTGGTACCTACAGCAGCAAAAAGATGGTGTCAGAATCCTTGGAAATGGATTAAAAGATGGCCGTGAGTCACCTGTACATTTTAGGAATTGAACTTAGGTCCTCTGAAAAAAGCAACCAGTCCTCTTAACTGCTGAACAATCTTTCCAACTCATTCATTCATTCATTCTCTCTCTCTTCCTCTCTCTTTCCCTCTCTCATTCTTTTTTTCTTTCTTCCTTTTCTTCCTTCTTTCAAGGTTTTGTTTTGCAGCCTAAGGTGATCTGAAACTTAATATAGAATACAGGCTACCCTCTAACTTTTCACTTTTCTACCTCAGCCTCCTGAGTGCTGGGAAAACAGGCATGAGCTATCACACCAGTTTTTCTCTGACTTTTATTATTCTCTTTTCCTCTCCATGTCTACCTAAGATAGGGAAACTAGCTTGTCATTTGACTGCCAAAAAACTTGATCATGTTCCCTTTGCTTGTAAAGTGAAGCTTATTAATATTATTTCCCTTTGGAGTACATTAATTAAATCCAAAGAAATACTCAGTTAAGATCCTACTGTTTGCTGGTCTGTGGCTAAGCCACAGATATATACCCTGTACACCTTCTAACTTTCAGCTTTGATTTGCTAAGTACTCCCTGGGTAACTGGAATTGACTGGATTGGGAGTCTGAGCTACCATGTTTAGCAGGGTCTCAGACTTTTGTTGTACATTTCCTTAACAAATAAGCTATCAAAGCAAAAGTTACCTGTGCTTAAAGAATATGAAGATTGGATCCCTATATCATGATGTTTTACAGATTCTGGAATGTCTCTGTTAATTGGAACATTGGAGTTTTCTTACTAAATACTTTTAGTTTACTTTTATTTTGTTTTATGTTTGAGAAAGAAACTTGTTTGTGGTCTGATTTGCTATGAATTTACAATGCAGCCTCTCCTTTTATTTCCTAAGTACTGGTATAACAGGTGTAATATCAGGTAGCCATTCTGCTGGCTAAGTATTTTTTTCATTTATTAATTTATCATATTTGTCATTTGGTCAACATTTGCTGATTTCCTAGATTAGTAGTCTGTACTTATTCTGAAAGAGGAGATGCCCTTTTATCTAATATCTCACATAGGATGGTGAAGTGTTAAATAGATGCACATGAAACCAAATCAACAGAAGTCATCAGGTCTCCATCCTTTAGATACAAACCTTGATAGCTTCCAGGAGCTGCTTCCAAGAAGTGATTACAAGAAGACCCAAGAGTTCCTGGAATCAAGATGACAACCCTTGATGAAAGGACGTGTTTCCAAAAGATGTGTAACTGCTGGAATCTACCAGATCTGCCAAGGCCAGTGATTCTTCTGCTCATGAAATCACTAAGATAATATTCTAGCTAGCAGCACCATTTGGCTCTTCCTATGTTTACTCTTAATCTGGAGGCTACCTCTGTCTCAAAGTGAGCCATTTGTGCTATTTTTCCAACTTTCTTCTTTTGAAGTGTATGTGCTCTCAACACTTCTCCTCTGGTTTATTCATCCCTTATTCTGATCTGGGTAACCATGAGTTAGTCACAAACCTGTGGCTGTTTGGGCATAGCCTAGCTTTGCTTTCTTCATCTACCCAATCAACAGCCTGAATCAGATGCTACTACCCCACACACTCTGAAAAACGCCAAGGAAGTTGGAATTTAAATCAGGCAAAAGTCTGTGTTCATGAAGTTGGCACTCAAACCTGGATTAGTGTGTGCAATATAGTTAGACAACTGCTATACAATAAGGGGATGGAGACAGTGCTCAATTGGTACAATGCCTGTTTAACATTCACAAGGTCTGGTTCAAGCTTCCGAACTGAATATAAGCCTGTGTGGTGCCACACTCCTGTGATCCCAGTAGTCAGGTAAGAAAGGCAGGGGAACCCTAAGTCCAAAGTCATCTTTGGCTGTATAGTGAGATCTAGGCTATCATGGGTTACATGAGACCCTTTCTCAAAGAAGAAGAGGAATTCTTGTTCCAAATGGAGGTGATCCAAACCTCTTTTATTTTTTGAAGTTAGTTTCCATCAGTAAAAGTAGAAGGTATACTTTCCTTTGGTTTCTGCCTGGCTTTCTTCTTTACGGATTTCATGCCCATTAGAGGCACAGATGACCTCACAGATAATCAGGCTGTTATCTGATTTTGGACCAGCTGCTGACAATTCCATGTTAGACCTGTGTTGGTGGCTATGTTTTGCTAATCATCCTTTCCCTGGTGTTTACTAATGGCTTGTATCCAAGATGTCTATTCTCACGCTTGCTGGTCAGAGTTTTATGACTTAGTGGGCTTCATCTTAGCTTTCAGATTTCAAAGGTACACATTTTCTATTGGTAGCTGTCACATAAAACAGTGTGCAATGATTAGTAATTAGGATGACCTGAATAGCCTTGGGGAATGGTTAGGCCCAGACTAAAGGCCCTCTTAATCCCACTTTGGCTTCTTTGTCACTCCAGAGCCCTTATTTTAGGGTTTCTTCTCCTTTGTGATGATGAAGGAACAAGCTTTCAAGATGGCGGTCCTGAACCCCATGTAGCCA
The DNA here is from genome assembly GCA_021653895.1 of Mastomys natalensis. NCBI lineage: Eukaryota > Metazoa > Chordata > Mammalia > Rodentia > Muridae > Mastomys > Mastomys natalensis. The sequence goes on from JAJTUV010000140.1 coordinate 1,189,592, forward strand.
TAGCTGTTGAACATGTGACATGACTGGAATGGTCAGAAGGAAACATCAAGCTTTATTTCATTTTAATTGAAATTTAAATTGCCACATGTGGCCCTGGCTACTGCACCGGAACATGTATATCCTAATGTGTCACTAGCCCCGGATGCAGCATTAATGAGTTGGTCTCTATTCCTGTGTTTTCAAGTCAAATGGAGTAGCGTTTGGCCTGTGATAGCAAGCCAGCATTCTAAACCTCCGGCTTCAGTCTTTGTCTCTCCTTCTTTCTAATGGAAGGCTCTGTCATTTGTTTTCATTGTAAACGTAGACGTGACTTAATGCATGCCATCACACTTTCTGTGATCTAGCCTTACAGAGTTTTGCTTGTGTATTGTCGATTCTCTCCCTGCCATCACAAAAATACATGGCAAATGGCAGTTTAAGGAAAGAAGCATTAGTTATGGTTTACATTTCGAAGGTCCAGTGCATTTTTAGCAGGGATTGCAGGAACCTGTGGCATCTGGTCACACTGCATTCACAGTCAGGAAACAGTGGGATGATGCTGGTGCTCAGCTCATTTTCTCCTTTATATTCAGCCTAGGATTCCAGTCTACGGAGTAGTTGCTACCCATACATAGCGTGTGTTCATTCATACCAAGCTAATCTAGAAAATCCAACAGACATACACTGAGCTTTGTCTCCTATGTGATTCTGATGGGAAACTGACAGTCAGTTTGAATCATCACAACTGGTTTTTAGTGGTGAGATTAAAGTATGTTCGTTGTAGAATACAGAAACAGTGTTTATTTTTGAGCTCATAAGTGCTTTTACCCCTCTTTGTCTAACATATATGTGTGTGACAATGATTATATTACTATTTATCAAGGGAGGTTTGAAGCTGGCATGGGCCATATGTGTGTATAAGTTGAAGTATTAAAATGAGATTTCGTGGGTATAGCTTCCCTTAAATGTCTGGAAAACACTGTCAGGCAGCATGCATTCTGTTCCTCTGGCTCTTAAAATCTTTCAACTCGCCGGGCGGTGGTAGCACACACCTTTAATCCCAGCACTTGGGAGGCAGGGGCAGGCAGATTTCTGAGTTCAAGGCCAGCCTGGTCTACAGAGTGAGTTCCAGGACAGCCAGGGCTATACAGAGAAACCCTGTCTTGAAAAACCAAAAAAAAAAAAAAAAAAAAAGTTTAAACTCTCTCTTCAGTGATTTTTTTTCAGAGTTTTTAGGTTTACAGAAAGAAGGAGGAATGAGGGTGAAATAACACTAGGGATATTTGAAAAAGCCCCCAGAAAACATTACGTTATAAACCTCCTTACACACACGCACACAGTGCTCACACACACACACCACACACACACACTGTACCCATTGGCCATCAGAGAAAATTTCAGTGGATGTTTTGAAGGAGATTGCTCTTTGGAATAATTACTTTATAACCAGATCACTGATGGGAATTTTATGATGAGGATTGAAAATGTATTTGAAAAAAGACAATAGATAGTAATTTTAAATGGGAGAACAATGGATATTCTGGAAGACCTAGAGATACATGTGTTTGGAGGAAGGCTGGTGAGCTTTGAAATATTTGTGGTTCCCAAATCAGGTGTTTGGATGGCATCCTCATGTTGTTGGGAGAAACTTGGTATATTAGCATTTGTAGACCCTGGAAGGCAGTGCAGTTCTACCAAGATTAAAGCTTTAGATAGTACGGCCCCACCCTGCCCCATTGAAGGATTAGGGCTGTTTCCTCCTCCTTTAGGAGGAAGGGTGTTCCCGTGAAACATCTTCTGTAGCACTTCCTTGAACTACTTGTTCAACAGGATTTCAACCCCACCCTGAAAGGCATGTCTGATAAGAGAATTCCTATAAAACAAAGAGCAACTGCCCTTTGGAATTGTGGGGATAGGGTAGACAGCTGAACAAACTCACCATGTGACCCCTTGCGTAGTTTGGAGTTGGAGCTCTGTTCTGTCTGTGACTGGGCTAAACCAACCAACGGGATATCTGTATTTATCATGGGAACTGTGGAACTCTCCTTAAGGTAATTGCTTCTTATTTGTTTGTTTGTTATTCTTTGAGACAGTCTCCTCTGACTCAACTCAGGCTATCTTTGAACTGCTGACCCTGCTTCCTACTCTTTGTAGGTGTTAGGATTACAGTTGTATACTGCCATGCCCAGCAAAGTGGTTTCTCCTTTTTAAAATTATTTTGGTTGTTTTGTGTATGTGTGTGTGTGTGTGTGTGTGTGTGAGAGAGAGAGAGAGAGAGAGAGAGAGAGAGAGAGAGAGAGAGAGAGAGAATGAGAGAGAGAATGAGAGTCTTATTAGAGTACTTTATTACAGCATAGTCTAGCCTTGAATTTATCATCCTCCTACAACAGGCTTCTGAATGCTGAAAATATAGGCACATAATATCATTTATTGCAGTTCTGTGAGGGTCATAAGGTCAAAGAAAAGAGAATATTCTTTCATGTTTCAGAAATACTCATGACATTTGCTTTTGTAGTTCGTTCATGTTGCTATAACATTATACTATAGGGTGGGTAATTTATAAACACAGGAATCTGTTTTTCACAGGGCTGGGACCTGGAGGTGTCAGTTTCCTGGCGAGTGAGGGCCTACTGTACACTTCCTTTCTTTTTTTTTTTTTTTTTTGGTTTTTTCGAGACAGGGTTTCTCTGTGTAGCCCTGGCTGTCCTGGAACTCACTCTGTAGACCAGGCTGGCCTCAGAAATCCTCCTGCCTCTGCCTCCCAAGTGCTGGGATTAAAGGCGTGTGCCACCACTGCCCGGCTAATGTACACTTTCAGTGTGGTGCTTGTTGTTGAGTGTGTCTGTCCTCACATGGTGACGTGAAGGACACTATAGTTCTCCTCTGACACTCCCCAATGCCATGTTTGCTCTTTTTATACATTTTCAACAGAGAATTGAACCCAGGCCCTTGTGCATACTGGGCACATGTCTACCACCAGACTATATTCCACCACTTTTTATTGATCTGTTTTAATGTTGGGACAGGATGTCCTTAAACTCTAGGCTAAACACAAACATGTAACCCCTTTGTCTCAGCCTCCCAAGTGACTGGGACCACAGCCACCATGCCTCTCTCTTCAGCTCTCTTATAATGAACTGGTGTCATGTCTGAAAGCAGAGCCTTCATAACCTAAGCACTTCCTAAAGCTCTCACCTCTTAATGCTATATCACTGGCAATACATGAAATCTGGGCTGCGTGGTGGTAAGTGCCTGCAATCTCAGTAGTCTGGATGCTGAGGCAGGAGGATTACATTGAGTTTGAAGCCAGCCTGAGATGCAGTCATGAAATCTTGTGTCAAAAAAAAACAAACTGAAACAAAGCAAAATAAAAGCCTAAGTGAGTTTTCGGCAACTTTTAGACATGATGTATATATGACAAGAAGAGAAATATACTCATCCTTGCATAGAAGTACAGGAAACCAATGACAAAGTTCAACTTAGTCTCAGATCTTCTTAATTGTCCTGTATTACAGATGTTTCCCAACTTGGGATATGTCCTTTAACATTTAAGATTTGATCTTTTTCCTGAGATGGTGATGTAAAGAATGCTAAATAGCAGTGGCTGTTAGTCATGTGATGTCAGGAGCAAAAAGGGACGTTACACAGTGAACTACGCTAGTCAGATGTGATATTGGTAGGCAGGCTAGAGGGACTAAATGCTCTCCCATCCCCTCTTTTTGCTTTCTTGTCATTGATTTTGTTTTAAAGATGGAGTTACAATATGTAGCTCTGGGTAGCATTAACTCACACTGACCTCTGTCTCCAGGTTGGGATTACGTGTGTGTGTGTGTGTGTGTGTGTGTGTGTGTGTGTGTGTGTGTGTTTGACTTGTGTATTTCAGAGCAGGCAAGGTAGTGAAGACTTCATCTCAGTATGGCTTCTCTAGGCAGAGGTGGGAAGGTCAAGCGTAAAAATCATCTCCAGTTGCTTAGTGGGTTTGAGGCCAGCCAGGACCACAAGAGACTCTGTCTTTAAAAAGCTAACAAAATGCATTGTTTTGAAATTACATTTTATTTATTTATTTGTGTGTGTAAGTATGTGTGCAAATGCCAAAGGCACTTGTGGGGGACAGAAGACAATGCCCAGAAGTCTGGTCTCTCATTTATTGTATTGCTAAGGTTTCCAGCTCAGGCCACTTAGCTTGGTGGCAAGCACTTTTACCCATTGAATCATCTTATGGGCTCCACAAATACATTTCTTAAATTCATTTCTGATTTAGGATATTTTCAATTTACAGTCAGTTACTGGAACATAATCCCAATAGAAATCCTGAGGCATCTGTCCCTGAAGTCTACTCTACCTCAAGTGCTGTTGATGGCTGGTATGACTCTAGGGTTGATTATAATTTTTTTGTTTTTTTCATGTATATTAATTAGGGTTTTGCCTGCCTGTATGTCTGGGTGAAAGTGTCAGATACTGGAGTTACAAACAGTTGTAAACTATTCTGTGAACGCAGGGAATTGAACCTGGGTCCTCTGTAATAGCATTCAACTCTCTTAACCACTAAGTCCCAAAGTTGCTTGTCTTTGAACTAGTTCTCATACAGAGAATAGATTTAGAGAGGGAACATGGTCGTTCTCTCTATAAGCTGAGTTGTGTCTGTTTTACTTTGTTTTGTTTTTTGAGATAAGGTCTTGCTCTTGATGCCTGAAACCCAATAAGTAGACCAGGCTGCCCTTGAACTCACAGAGATCCACCCACTTGTGTCTCTCAATTGCTGGGATTAAAGGTGTGTGTTACCACACCCAGCCTGTACACATTTGTTAATTACATTCCTAAGGGAGAATTAAAAAGAGACAGTAGCCCATCAAGTTGTCTCTTGTTTCCAGTAGTTGGTGTGTGTGGCTCATACATATTGTGCAGACAGACTGATGGATGGTGAAAGAGAAGAAAAGCGTAGGTGATGTGCTTGGTGCATGGGCAGTTGAGGAAAACTGTAAGAGAACATGTATGAGCTCTAGTGAGCAGTAGAGCATATGCAGATGAGGGCAGGGCAACTTGCACTGAGGGAAGCAACAAAGAAAGACTCAAAAAAAAAAAAAGCTCCACAAAACCTAGGAGTAGCAATAGCCATCTCCTATACTGACAGATGACAGACTTGATGAACTTGCAAGAGACAGAGATCTGCATAGGAAAGTACAGAAGGACATTGGTTTCCCATATGAGTAGGGACGAGCTAGGGTTTTAAACACATAATCTCAATTTCTTACCACATCTGTAAGGGGAACACAGAATAGCATTCCCATTTTTGCTGTGCCTAAGTAAGGCTCAGGATAACTAACTTAAGGGAGGGCTTACTATTATGGTTGGAAGAATTCCTTTACATGGATCTTCTCCAGCATGGCTTGTAAACAAGGCCACTGTGTAGATTCCCTCCCGTTCATACCTTAAAAACACCTGGAACTATTTGGACCAACTTTAAATGAGACAAGCGCCAAGCCAGATTATGTTATACCTTTTTACATTGAACAAAGAAAGAAAAAGGAAATGAAAAACATATCACCTCTAGAGGGCCCTGGCAATGAATTCAACACAGAAATGGTATCAGTAATACATTTTTCTATGCTGTAAGTTTTTCCATGCGCCACCATCTTTGGTACATATGTGCTGGATATTTGCCAAGTGAGAAGAATGTTACTGCACTGGGAAGATTGTCTTGTCTGGAAGCTGTATGAATCATTGAGAGGCAAAGTCAACTCTTGTTTATTTTACCTACCTTCCAGACCTGACCAGTTTTCTTTTTCAGTCTTTTCTTTCCTTTTCTCTCTCCCTCTTTCTTTTTCCTCCCTTTATTGTATCATTTTGTGTCACATTTTCAATGAGGATCACAAGCTGTCCACTAGCAACTGAAAAACAGGAAGAATAGACCAGGCAAGTATAATCTTCATTAACTTAAAAAAGGTACTTGTGATATGTTCTAAACTCATGTCGGTTTAACCGTGTCCTCTAATTTGAAATAGGGCGAAGTGCTTCTCTGGTTAAGTCATCGCTCTTGTGCTGTTTGCTATATAGTTTCAAGAATATATATTTCAAAAACATTGGAAAAAATAATTCCAAACAAATGCGACAGAGCTCTGCATACTTGAAACATATTGTCCAAATTTATCTTAAATCTCTGTGCTGCAGAATGTTTCTATGTGCATGGATTAGGCCTGGCCGATCATTTCTTCATCTATCACTGTCCTGGGTGGATTGTGCCGAGCAGAACAGAATGACTTACATATGGTCCCACTTTGTCGTAGTTTGTAGGGCCTCTGGGTTGGAACTATTTGATCAGAGAAGCCAACCGTTACAGAAATTTGGCTAATGTCAAAATTCTACATATGCACATGTACACACAGATCAGGTCAGAATGCATGTATTCCTCTTTGAACTAGTGCTATCCTTCCACGTGTTGATTGCGAGTTCTTTCTCTTAAAATATTGATGACATTTAAAAAAAAAAACCCTTCATACCTGGTTTGATAATGATATTCTGGATAGGCATTATGTTACATTTGTGGTCTGAGGCTGGTGTTGAAAATGTTTCTCAGTTAAAGCTATGAGTACATCCAACGTCTTTCTAGACCTGGACTGAGCTAGAAATACCAAAGATTATCTTCAGCAGAAATCTAACTCTTAAGTTTGAAGAAGCCCATGGTGAGCTTTCCAGTGCATCCTTTATTCTTGGTATAAGTACTTAAAAGGACAGAGGACTTGGGTGAGCTTTCTGAGGGTAGATATTCTTATCATCTGAGGTAGGTGACTGTGGCCCGGGCTGAAGGGGCCTGCTGCAGTTATGTGTCAACGAAGCTTCTGAGGGTGTCTCTCCCTTTGGGAACTTTCTCCTTGTTTTGTTCTTTTCCTGTTTCCCCTTTTTCCTTCTATTGCTTCATTGATTTTTTTTTTTTCATGCCTCCTATTTTCCCTTCCCCCTCTGCTCTTGCTTTTTCGGTCTGTGCAACCACGTGTTCTGTGGGTCTGGCCTGTCTTCCCTCTTGGTTCCCTGTGAGTGTTAGCAGAATGAAAGCCAGATGGACCAGCAGTTCCCACTGTTATCTTCCAGCAGACTCTGGCAAGCCGTCCTCCCTCCTTCCTTTCTTGGCATGACAGAAGTATTTGCCTTTATTTAGGGAGACCGTGTTTGCTGCTGTACCTCTTCCCTCAGCTGCAGCATAAGCGGAAAACTATTTATTCCCTTCTCGCTGAGGTTGGTTGAGGAGAGTAGACGTGCAATGGATTTATTGAAGGAGCAGTTTGAAGCCTGCCTAACTTGTTTATTTTTCTGAAATAAGGGATTACTGGTGCTGGTGGTTGTGTGCCCTGGGATAGCAGTATAAAGACATGGTTTTCCCAGTAAGATAAAGTCAGGAGCAAGTTGGGTTTGTATTGCTGCCAACATGTCCCTTTGGACACTTCTCTTGCCCTGGGATTATTCAGTGTTATTAAACCAAAGGCAGAGAGGAAGACACAGAACCTGATACCACTGACTCAATTATGAAGCAAAATACTCACTACGTTGTTTTGTTCTTGTTCTAGTTGGTTTTCATGGTATTATGTCATCCTTAAAATGGTATCAGCATTATTTCAGCTTTTAAAATGCCCTGTTTTTATTACATCCTTGCATCCTACATCTTATGAAAATGCATCCTTTTTTTTTTTTTTTTTTGAGACAAGGTATGTAGACCAGGATGGCTTCAGATTTAAAGCAATCCTTCTGTCTCTGCCTCTTGAGTGCTGGGATTCCTGGTGTGTGCCACCAGGCCCAGTAAGAAATTGCTTTTTTTGTTTGAGGTACAAGCTTAGTATTTCAAGCTGGCCCTGAACTTCTGAACCTCTTTGCCTTAATTTGCCAAGTGATGAGATTACAAGCATGTGTCATGAGTGCTGCCATAGCAAGTTGCTTAGAAGAAAGATGAACTAGGTTTGGGATTATAATAACAGTAATTTGGGATTTCATTGTCATTCAATAATTGACTTTAAAATTATTTACTTATTTTAATATTATGTGTATGTATGTGTACCGTGTGTGTGTGTGTGTGTGTGTGTGTGTGTGTGTATGTGCATACCATGTGTATGTACAAGCCTTGGATGTCAAAGAGGGTATTGGACTTCTTAGAACTGGAGTTACAGGTGGTTGTGAGCAAGTACACAGGTGCTGTAAATTGATCCCAGTACATCCTCTTAACCACTGAGCCATCCAGCTCTCTTAATATATGACTCTTCAGTAAATTTGGGAATTATAATTTAAAAATCCTGCTCTGAATAGTGTATTATTTTGCCTTTTTTTTTTTTTTTTTTTTGGTTTTTCGAGACAGGGTTTCTCTGTATACCCCTGGTTGTCCTGAAACTCACTCTGTAGACCAGGCTGGCCTCGAACTCAGAAATCTGCCTGCCTCTGCCTCCCAAGTGCTGGGATTAAAGGTGTGCGCCACCACCGCCTGGCCCATTGCCTTTTTAAAAAGAAAGTACAAGTTTAAAATTTTTGTCTCTAAAGTTTAGAATTACTTCAAGAATGTTTTTGGAGTGTCTGTCATGTATTTACATAAAATTGGATCTAAAGCAGTAAGCAATAAACCATTTCATTTTCAGCGAGAATCTATTGCTTTGAAAACTATATTAGCCTAAGAAATAGATGGAAATATCAATGGAAAAATAAACTTAGAAGCCCCATGTTTACACTGCCATCCATCATGAGGACACTGACAAAAGGGAACTGATGTAGGTTCAAGGCCAGGCTGGACCACATAGTGAGTTTCCTTGTCAGCCTAGACTGCAGAGTGACTCAAACCATCCTGTATACATAGGAGAAAAAGGAAATAGACTTAGGAGGAAACAACGTGGGCTTATGCATGGTCATCATTAGGTAATAAGGGGTTTGTCCAGGGCTGTCCTTTTGCTTTTATCAGTTTTTACTTTCATATTCTAAGAATATAAGTTGGAGTATTGCTCTCAAGCTTGTAACTAATAGGACAGGCCATAAATTCATATATTCTACATATAGAATAGCTTAACTTTACCATAGATAGAGCATTTATGTGTTTTTAAAGTAGGGCAGATAAAATTGAGGATCTGAGGAACATAACATGTTTCATTTAATTGACCAGGAAACTAAGCAAGGCAGGGATGGGAGGTCTGGTAGAATTGGACTGTGACGTGCCTGCTCCTGCGTGGACCTCCTCAGTACTTATCTGACACTGGGTTTCAATTACTTCTGAGCCATCAGGGTGGGTTCATTATCATTCTCTTAATCTGTTTTCTACTGAGTGAAGTTGTGTTGATGCACAGAGCAGTATCAAGGTAGCATCTGCGTAAGCCAGAAATAACAATAGAATATTATACAGCCTGGCTACAAATAAAGTCCCCTCATCTGTGCTACACCTTCTCAAGTGGTGTTTGGATGACAAAATCCTGCTTCCATAGAACAGTGTATTTTACTGATAGAAGATGTGGGATTTCTTGTGTTTATGTGCCTCTGAAAAAGATAGACCCGGCTTTGTGACTCCTGGGTGTTGAAGGAGTGAAATAACATGTTCCTGGTGGCATTCCCAGATCGTACTGAGAAGCACTGCACGATGCCAGACTCACCTGTGGATGTGAAGACGCAGTCTAGGCTGACTCCGCCCGCAATGCCGCCTCCTCCGACCACTCAAGGAGCTCCGAGAACCAGCTCTTTTACGCCAACGACGTGTAAGTACTCAGTTCAGAACTGAAGTTTTCAGTTTGGAAGGTTAAATTGAAATTTTTCTGCACATAAAAAAAAAATCATCAAGGAAAAAAATCCCATATCAAGGCTTTGTGCAGAATCAAGCGCAAAAACCTTGAAAGTTTGCCAGTAGGTAATGGGTATTAAACCCAAACAAAAGTGTCGTGTTTTAGATATAATTGGTACAACTGTGAATATTTGCCTGCCTTTATATTATTACTTCAACATTGTAATCCACCACGATTTGAGCAAATGAATAATATTGTATTTGCTCCCTTGGTCTAGTTACGCCTATGACTTTTAATTCATGTTAATGTAGAGCTCTTTATTTTGCTTGTTCACTTTCACTTAGAACATAGAAATATGCTATAATTATTTCTAGTTATTTCTACCTTGCTTTCTTCCATGACAACTAGCTACAAATAATATTAAAAAAAAAAAAAAAAACTCACATTCTGAAGTTTAAAAGGCAGGTGCTTGATGCCACAGTCACCTGTAGAAACCTTTCTGAATTCAGCAGCATGACTGGTTAGGGACCTGCCAGGCTTCTATCAAACCATATTTCGTTTGCATTCAGCCAAGTCCCATATTCTGAGTTCTTCCTGTAGCATCCCAGAAAGAGACAGAAAATTCTGACCATCAAGCAACTTCCCTATTCTAGCAGGGGCATTCTGTGGAATGGTTTTAATCAGTCCCACAATTCTGGTTAAAATTGGCATCAAAGCTTTGTGATGCTAAGAAATATTTATCTGTTATAGATGATACTCTTAATGGACCATGTGCCATGAAACCATATGAATGAAAACTATCTGAGAGGCAAAAATAGATCCATGAGTCTCTAAAGATAGACATCCTAAGTGTTCATGCACAACTGCCCTGCCATTTGAAAGCTCTTGCCAAATGTGTACAGGGCAGAAGGCTGTGACATGCCAAGTTGTAACCTGTCATCAAATGGTTTGTTATCCAAAGTAATGGTGACAGGCATATGTCTCCTCTGAGAAGTCCTCCTGAGCTAGCATTGATAGATTACTTTCTTCTTCACTGAGATGAAAAAAACATTTAATTCTGTTTTCCTTTTGCTTTTAAGGCAGGGTCTCACTACGTAGCCCACGCTGGCCTCAGACTAGCTATGTGTAATTAAAGATAGCATTAAACTCCTTATGCTCTTGCCTACATCTTCCCAGTGCTGGATGGCAGGCATGTGGCACAGCACACCGTGACTCCAATGCTAGTTCTTATAGACCCATCATCCTTGGTGTTCAAATAAGTTACATTAGAAAGCAATTTAGTAAATTACTACCGATCCATGCTCTGGGTTAAATTGAGTTGTCCCCTTTCAATGTCTTAAAATAACTCCTTAGTAATCTCTCAGTCCATTTTGTCTTCCTATCTTTCTTTGTAAAACTTATGTTCCCCCACTCCCCAAATAAATGGTTAAGAAATAAGAGGGAAAGAAAATAGCCTTCTAATTGGGTGGTATAAGGTTAAAACTTGAAAGTCCTCTTCCCATAAACACAGCTGTCAGTTGTGTGTACAAAACATGATTAAAAATGTTCAGTGATAAATTTAGTCCCCACCAAATGTACACTTTCTCTAGGGGAGCAGTTTAGGGAGAAGCCATCCTGTTATATTGATGTAAGCCTGTGACAAAAGGCTGACATCCAAAGCTGTTTGTGCTATGTTTGAAGCGTTTCAGGTGGTTGGCATATGTGCACATGGGAGGCAGGGCTGGCTCGGTGCAGCAGCAGCAGGCTCCATTTATTATCAGCTTCTGTGCAGCAGGCTGCCCCTCACTGTAAGGAAGAGACTTAGTGGTGATAGAGTACCCGAGTCCAGTGACACCGTGATGTCCAAGCATTTTGCAGAATGTCCCAGTATTTTTGAAATTACACAAGCACAAGATTTCCAGTCAAGGACTCTTCGTGGCAGTTCCTTTATGCATTCTTTTTGTAAACTTACTTACTTTTTCCTTCTGATTTTGTGCCCTTGACAGTAACGAATGGCACCAGCCATTCACCCACGGCCTTGAATGGCGCCCCCTCACCGCCTAATGGCTTTAGCAACGGGCCTTCCTCTTCCTCTTCCTCTTCTCTGGCTAATCAACAGCTGCCCCCAGCCTGTGGGCTAGGCAACTCAGCAAGCTGAAACGATTTCTTACTACCCTGCAGCAGTTTGGCAATGACATTTCACCAGAGATTGGAGAAAGAGTTCGCACCCTTGTACTAGGACTGGTGGTAAGCAAACAGAAATCAGTTTTCTGGGATAAGAGACAGTGCGTGGGTGGGGTGGGGTAAGTAGGGCACGGAAAATAGATGCTCCAACCCCACAGCAATTTCTATATCTTAGCTACTGTGCAAATCTCTTTGATTATACTGTAATATATTTTCAGTTCTACATTATGAATGGACCCTACCATAGTCAATTTTACTGTTTTACTGATAACAGTATAGGGATACAAGTGAACTGATACAAGTGAACTGTTGGCTTGGCCATAGGTGCTTATATGTATATACATATATACATGTGTTTATATGCTTATATGTCACATGAATATGCATACAGATATGTATATATACACATGTTTATATATACACACACGTGTGTAGGATTCTTTTAATAAGCAGAGTCTCCTTGCATAGTTAAGAGCTTTCTAAAATAATAGCATATTTTTGTTGTTAATGAGTCAGTTGATCTGAGTGCTCATTTTATTTTTGTTTTTTTTTTTTTTTTTTTTTTTGTTTTTTTTTTTTTTCGAGACAGGGTTTCTCTGTGTAGTCCGGGCTGTCCTGGAACTCGCTCGGTAGACCAGGCTGGCCTCAAACTCAGAAATCCGCCTGCCTCTGCCTCCCAAGTGCTGGGATTAAAGGCGTGAGCCACCACCGCCCGGCGTGAGTGCTCATTTTAATGTTCATGCTTTAGGATTTTTACTATTGGCCTAAACAAAAAAGAGTTCATAACAAGTAATACATACTTGTTTCATGTAGTTTTATTCTTAAGGCTAATGGCATTAAGGATGTTCTTATAAAATATACATAACATTTATCATAGCACCATTTTTAACTGTACAGTTCATTGGGATTATAAATGCAGTCATATAGTACAGTTGTTATCACTAATACGTCTCCAGATCCAGAGCTGCTCTGTGTGTGGTGTGTGTGTGTGTGTGTAGAGAGACAGAGGAAGAGAGAGAGAGAGAGAGAGAGAGAGAGAGAGAGAGAGAGAGAGAGAGAGACTCTGAGAGCACTCATGTGTGTATGTCGGGGGTGGGGGTAGGGGGAGCTGGGGATTGAACCTGGGGCCCCACACATGCCAGTCAAAGTTTTTGTTACTGAGCTATATCCTAAACCCTCAACCTTCTGGAGTTATTTCATTTTCTCAGCCTTAAATCTGTGCTCATCAGACACACAGACATTTGGAAAGGAATATTAGCATATTCTATTGTTTCTGTGTATTATCAAACTAGAAATGAGAGCATATATCTTTTTTTAACCCTTTACCCTCAAGTTACTTCTATATTAATTGTGATTTTTTTTTTTTTACACAAATAAGTTATTCCCTAGTCCTTAAGAGGATTGTGTCTCCCAGTCCTGAGTCATGGCAGTGATGAGTCTCCAAAACAGCTCTCTCCTCTATGCTTTAGTGGATCGGAGGTCTGTTAACTGATCATTTATTTTCATTATTTGGAGCGACCATGAATAAAAAGGACCAGAACATGGGCCTTGGATCCCCACTGCCTACATTTAATAGCTTTTACATTCAAAGAAAGAGGAATGTGTTTCCCAATCTGCCAGGTGCTCTGTCTCCCAAGACGGAGGTGACAGTGGGCAGAGGTGTGCCATTGTACTTAAGATCCCAGGTCGTTACTTAGCTTTTTCTTTGTATTTATTACCTACCTATCTAGGCTCTCTTTCTTCCCCTCCCCCCTCTCTCTTTCTCTGAGATAGGCTCTCACTTTGTAGCTTTGGTTGTTCTAGAACTCACTGTATAGACCAGTCTGGCCCTAAAATCAGAGATCTGCCTGCCTCTTCCTCCTGTGTACTGGGATTAGTAGTGTAAGGAACATGCCTGGGTCTTTATATGTATTTTGAAATTTGTGTACTATGTAGGCCTTTCAACATGTAAACAAGCGAAGGAACTGAAAGGAAATCCACAGTAACAACTATATCAAATAAGTGATGAATTTGCTAATAGTTCAAAAAATGTGTTTTGAATTGGGTGTGGTGATGTCTAACTGAAATGCTAGCATTTCAAAAGCTGATTAAGAGTGATTGAGAGCCAGGGAGGTAATCTGGAGTATGTAGCGAGACCTGGTCCCTGCCCCACTCCCCAAATTTTCCCAATGTAAAGTTTAAAACTTTTTAAAATTGAAAGTGTTTCCCAAACTTAAAACATCGAAAATCTCAATAGTCTTGATAGAGTTTTCTACTTACTGAATGATGAATGTTTCCAGTTGAATGAGATTTTTAAGACGTAGCTTCCCTAACGTCCTTATAAAGAAGTAGAAAATGGCTATTAAGTGCATATACAATAGCATGTGACTTATTTATTTATTTATATTTATTTATTTATTTGAGATAGGATCTCATTAGTAGTCCTGGCTTTGTCCTATACCTTGATAAGTAGGCCAGGCTGGCCTTGAGCTCATAGAGCTATTCTTGTCTTTGCTTCCCAAGTGCTGGGATTAAGAGCACACATCCCATACCCAGCCTAGAAGTGATGACTTGTTAAGTAAGTAGGGATGTGACTTTTGTTTTTTGAGAAAAGGGTTTGGGAATGTGGTCTTGGCTGGCGTAGAGTTTACAATGTAAAACTGTAGGACTGGGCTTGAACTCTCCACTCTGTGCACCAGTGTCCTAAGTGCTAGGAAAAGAGGATCACAGGTGTGGGTCACCTTGTCCCTACTTAGACCTGGAACCATTGGTTAATTCTTGAGGCTAACCTTCAAAGGAGAAATTTTTGTGCATATTTTCTGCACAGAGAAACTGAGTTACATAGTTACTCACTAAAATAAGTGACACCACCCAGGTTCTGTGGGCACACTTGTGGTTTGAACATTGGCACTAAATCATAATGAAAGAAATGATGGAATTAGGAATGTTGTCAAGCATGATTGTCAAAATGAGAGCTTAAAAAATCCAAAGGTGCCCAACATGTACTCTTATGAAGAAGAAGTTGGTATTTACTCATAGGTTCATGTGAAAATGTCTTGAGTTGAGGGTATGAAATTCATTTCCCTCATATTTGTCATTAAAACAAACAGAGGGGTACATAAAGTAGAGGAAACAATACTCTAATATTATTCAGTCCTAATGACCTGAGTCATTATGCATCATAATAACTCCGTCCAAGGACTAAGGAAAACCACCAAAATATAGTTAGTTCATTCACTGTCCCTACTATAAGTTGAAAGTTTGTTAAGTACGTGATCTTTTCAATAGATTATCCTTTGCAGGATGCAAATCCTAGGTGTCTGGTGCTTGTTTATTGATACAGAACAGGGTGGGAATAGATTTGGGGTGATATATTCTGTCTCCTGCATAAAGATTGTCTCCAGAATAAATGAGTAGTGCTTTTAGTATGTATAAAACTCAGCGGCTTAGCATTGGCTCACACCTACTCTTCAGCATCTATAGCACAGCATAGTACTTAGTATGGCCACTCCCTTTGAACTAAGACACTGGTAGACAGCATTAGATACACTAAC